>JBAMCF010000584.1:0-210145 GCA_037075285.1 Drosophila lutescens | reverse complement strand
ACAGACAGACAGACAGACAGACAGACAGACAGACAGACAGACAGACAGACAGACAGACAGACAGACAGACAGACAGACAGACAGACAGACAGACAGACAGACAGACAGACAGACAGACAGACAGACAGACAGACAGACAGACAGACAGACAGACAGACAGACAGACAGACAGACAGACAGACAGACAGACAGACAGACAGACAGACAGACAGACAGACAGACAGACAGACAGACAGACAGACAGACAGACAGACAGACAGACAGACAGACAGACAGACAGACAGACAGACAGACAGACAGACAGACAGACAGACAGACAGACAGACAGACAGACAGACAGACAGACAGACAGACAGACAGACAGACAGACAGACAGACAGACAGACAGACAGACAGACAGACAGACAGACAGACAGACAGACAGACAGACAGACAGACAGACAGACAGACAGACAGACAGACAGACAGACAGACAGACAGACAGACAGACAGACAGACAGACAGACAGACAGACAGACAGACAGACAGACAGACAGACAGACAGACAGACAGACAGACAGACAGACAGACAGACAGACAGACAGACAGACAGACAGACAGACAGACAGACAGACAGACAGACAGACAGACAGACAGACAGACAGACAGACAGACAGACAGACAGACAGACAGACAGACAGACAGACAGACAGACAGACAGACAGACAGACAGACAGACAGACAGACAGACAGACAGACAGACAGACAGACAGACAGACAGACAGACAGACAGACAGACAGACAGACAGACAGACAGACAGACAGACAGACAGACAGACAGACAGACAGACAGACAGACAGACAGACAGACAGACAGACAGACAGACAGACAGACAGACAGACAGACAGACAGACAGACAGACAGACAGACAGACAGACAGACAGACAGACAGACAGACAGACAGACAGACAGACAGACAGAGATCTCGGAAACGATTTTAAAATGTGTCTGGCGCCCACACCTTTAAAGATTTCCGAGAAGTATAAATGCAATTTTGTTGTGTATATTTATACCTATCGAAATGTAGAAGACATTTTTCAAATCGGACCATTCATTAAAAAGTTATGCGCAATCAAAAAAATTGTATATATCCATCTCCCTCGCACTCCCTTTAGCTGAGTGACGGGTATTAGATAGTCGGGACACAAACCCGACTATAGCGTTCTCTCTTGTTTCTTTTAATTTGTACCCTTTTTACACCCTTGCAGAGGGTATTATAATTTCAGTCAAAAGTTTGCAACGCAATGAAGGAGACGTTTCCGAACTCATAAAGTAAATAAATTCTTGGACAGCATCCATAGCCGAGTCCATCTAGCCATGTCCGTATGTTCGTTTCTATGCGAACTAGTCTTTAAAGCTATCGGGATGAAACTTTCCCAAAAGTCTTCTTACTATTGCAGGTAGTATATAAGTCGGAACCGACCGGATCGGACAACTATATCCTATAGCTCCCATAGGAAGGATCGGAAAAAAAACGGTAAAAAAAATTCTAGCTTCGGTGTTTTTTGAAGTATTACCTTCTAATCTTGGGAATATTAGTTTTTCTCTATTTCTAAATTTTGAATAAAATTTTATTAAAATCAGACGACTATACTAGCCGAGTCGATATAGCCATGTCCGTCTGTCCGTCCGTCCGTCTGTCTGTCTGTATGAACGCTGAGATCTCGGAAACTACAAAAGCTAGAAAGTTCGGATTACTCATACATATTCTTGGGCTTCCTACGCAGCGCAAGTTTGTTTCAACAAGGTGCCACGCCCCCCTAACGCCCACAATCGCCATAAACGATTTTAAAATGTGTCTGGCGCCCACACCTTTAAAGATTTCCGAGATATATTTATACCTATCGAAATGTAGAAGACATTTTTCAAATCGGACCATTCATTAAATGTTATGCGCAATCAAAAAAATTGTATATATCCATCTCCCTCGCACTCCCTTTAGCTGAGTGACGGGTATTAGATAGTCGGGACACAAACCCGACTATAGCGTTCTCTCTTGTTTCTTTTAATTTGTACCCTTTTTATACCCTTGCAGAGGGTATTATAATTTCAGTCAAAAGTTTCCAACGCAATGAAGGAGACGTTTCCGAACTCATAAAGTAAATATATTCTTGATCAGCATCAATAGCCGAGTCCATCTAGCCATGTCCGTATGTTCGTTTCTATGCGAACTAGTCTCTCAGTTTTAAAGCTATCACGAAAGCTTCAAAACTGAAAGACTGATTGCGATATGACTTCGAAAAAACTATTTTTTGTAAGGAATGAAAGAAATATTCAATATTTATATATGGGTCGAAGATTGGAAGGATCTTTGGGCTGGATTTCTCTCAAACTGTAATCTGTTAATTTATATTTAACCAGAAAAAAACCTAGGTTAAGTTTGAACATTGGAACCGGAAATCAATGGTGTCTTATGATTATGATACAATCGCAAATAGCCGAAAAATAGACTATATTTAGAAAAATAAGCGGTAAGTCTTTAAAAAGCTATACTGTAAAAGCTACGCCCAATGTCTCGAATCACCTTCGAATGTTTTGAACCGAGAACCGAGATCTTTCAAAACATATATGGGCAATTCTCTGCTGTTGCACGCGACATTCGTACGCTTTGCAGGTTAAAAAAAAACATCTTCTAGTAATTCTTTTTTTTTTAGCACTAGACTCAAATTAAAGCTCTTGATTAGCACTATAATTTGTGCTAAGGCTGGCTTTGGGCCATTATTCGTTTTTAAGATATGGGCAATTATCTGCTGTTGCACGCGACATTCGTACGCTTTGCAGGTGAAAAAAGCATCCAGCTCAATTGTAGCGAAACGTGAAGGAATATTTTAATGCAGTTAATTTTATAGTGTTCCTTGTTCTTTCATCTTTAATATGTATTTGGTTTGTTTACAAAATAGTGAGTAGTTATATCCGTTACTCGCAGAGTAAAAGGGTATATTGTATTCGTGCAAAAGTATGTAACAGGGAGAAGGAAGCGTTTCCGACCCTATAAAGTATATATATTCTTGATCAGGACCACTAGCCGAGTCGATATAGCCATGTCCGTCTGTCTGTCTGTCCGTATGAACGCTGAGGTCTCGGAAACTACAAAAGCTAGAAGGTTGAGATTTCCCACACATATTCTTGGGCTTCCTACACAGCGCAAGTTTATTTCAGCCGAGCGCGACACTTTTTTCTGTCCATTAGTTAGGTGGTTTTTCTTTTACCTTAGGGCTAGTACTCAACCCAACAAAAAGTCGTCCAAAACAAAAAACTTCATATGAAACAACATTTTTTGACGTTTTTTTCATGTGAAGTTTTTTGTTCTGGACGACTTTTTGTTGGGTTGAGTACTAGCCCTTAACGTCAAAAAAAGCGTTTAAAAGCAACTTTAAACAAGAAAGGAAGCTAGCTTCGGCCAGCCGAAGCTTATATACCCTTGCAGATCATTCCTAATAATTTACAAATCGAAATTCGGAAATATTTATAAAGAGTCATATCCCAGAGTAGAAGAGAATACAATAAAAACCAACGAAGCAATAATTTATTTCCTATTATATTCCCATTAATTTTTCGATCGTTCCTATGGCACCTATATGATATAGTCGTCTGATTTTGATAAAATTTTATTCGAAATTTAGAAATAGAGAAAAACTAATATTCCCAAGATTAGAAGGTAATACTTCAAAAAACACCGAAGCTAGAATTTTTTTTACCGTTTTTTTTTCGATCCTTCCTAAGGGAGCTATAGGATATAGTTGTCCGATCCGGTCGGTTCCGACTTATATACTACCTGCAATAGTAAGAAGACTTTTGGGAAAGTTTCATCCCGATAGCTTAAAAACTGAGAGACTAGTTTGCGTAGAAACAGACAGACGGACGGACAGACGGACATGGCTAGATCGACTCGTCTAGTGATGCTGATCAAGAATATATATACTTTATGGGGTCGGAAACGTCTCCTTCACTGCGTTGCAAACTTCTGACTGAAATCATAATACGCTCTGCAAGGGTATAAATATGTTTTTATCAAGTTTCAAGCTTTTTGGCTTGGTTGACATCCTCAGAGAATTGCCCATATACAGTTGACACACTATAATCATATGTTTCTAGTTCTTTAAACAACTGGTTTATTCATGCAGGGCTCTAATATGGAGGTGTAGAAATATTCATAACTATCAGAGGTGTCGCAGAAACTAACTAACCAACTAACCAAAACCGTCTGCAGAGACAACGTCGACCCATTGGTGTGTCTAGCCAGGCGGTTAACGTGCACCAGTAAGTGTGCTATCATTTCAGTGACTTTTGGTACTCTCGTGTTACGAAATAAAACGCTATCGACAAATGATGCCACTTCACCACAGGAATCCTACGTCGGGCCTATAAGGGGCAATTTTCGATCGTTTTCTTAATGAAATCTCTAGGGGAGCTTTGGTCCAGACGCATGTGAGTTCGAAGTTTATTTATATAGTGTACATAATTTGCTCTATAAAAAGGGTTCAAAAGTCCATAAACACCTACCAGGCAGGAATAAACTAACGCTGCTTAGTAATTCAAATTCCTTTAATTTTTCCCCGAGTGGGGGGGATCTATCACCCATATCCCCCTTGGATCCGCGCATGATGACGACTGATGTTTACTCTTACGATTGCATTGGAAGAAGGAGTTAGTATTATTTAAATATTTATTGTAAGAAATAAAAAATTTTTTTTTCAGGAATTCGTCCAGCGGCAACAATGACTACGTGAGGAGATGAGGGTGCAGCAAGACAGCGAGCGGTTGCAGAGGGACACAAAGGCGTAATGGGCGTCGGTCTGCCGGTGCTGGTGCTCTCAAAGTATCCCATTTGATGGACTTACTGTCACAAGAGAGTACGAGTACGAGAAGCTACGAGAAACTGGCTAGAAAAATTAAAAACTTTCGAACTGTACTATATTTTCGTTATGCTTTGAAAGGTTTCCGAAAACTTTTAAAGAGAATGAGGGGCTGACGTTAAGATTTTTTCTTCTCAATAAACAAAATTGTGAATAAGACTTGTTCCTAAAAAAGTGAGAATTCAAAATTATGAATTCAAGCAGATTTTCTCTTGATTTTTTCGTTCTCTAGTTTTCTCAGTAAGGGTACATCTTTAATCAAAAAGGCAACGAAATAAATTCATATTATTTTTCATAATTTTTTGCACCCCTTAACCCCAATGTTAATGTAGTCCAGCAACAGAAAAATTGATTAATTTTATTTAAAAAATAGTACATTTATTTTTATGTCAATTACTACCCGCATTCTTCACATTTGTCTTTATATTTCGTAAGTTATACAGAACTCTGTTCGAGAATTAGAAGTTTCAACTACTTGAATGGCTAATGTATTTTTGATGTTATTTTTGAGGATGCCAGTAGTCACTCAAGCAGCGGAGGCCTTGTCATTCCGTTCAGTATCTGTGAGTTCATTGCCATTTATAAAAATGTAAGGGTAGTCAATCACATTAATTTTGCTTAGACATTATTTTTCGATTAATAGTATTTCTACAAATAATGCGTGAATTATGTGAGTGCACATGAATATCTGATATAGCTTTTATGGACGATATGGTTGAAATGCATAAACTTTACATATATTTATATACATAAACGCCTATGTATATGTATAGATGTTTGAATGATGAAAGCGACTTTTCATGAGCAGTCTAATTTTTTGGCATACTCTTAATATATATGCACGTTTTATATAGTTGGTTGAATAAAGTATAATAACTCCGATTTTGACTTAGCATTCGGCGTTGTGAACATTTACTGAGAATGCACATATACTTTCTCCCTTTTTGGCTACCGCCTTAGCCTGGTATTGACCAACATCGTCCATGTTACATTTTGCAACTGTAAAAGCGTATCGGTTGTCATCTTTCGTAAATGAGTATCGTGAAAGAGTTTCGTCAATCGGCTTGCCATCTTTCACCCAAACCAAATTAAGGAGTTCCGAATCTAATTCGCATTCGAATGTGGTACTCTCTCCTTCAAGTATGGAAACTGATATGGGGAATTTTACAAAGGCTGGATGCTTAGGCTCATCTCCAGGCACGGTTACGTTTATTGTGCAGGTACTGAACGATTCGCCAACATCATTGAAGGCCTCGCAAGTGTAGGTGCCGCCATCTTCGGGGAAAATCTCGGCGATTTGCAAGCGATATATATTGGCTTCGTTGGTGTATTGGAAGTCCTTGCTTGGCTTTATCTCTTTGTTATTGTGCAACCATACCACATCGAAATGTTCGGCCCCAATAATGCGACAAGCCAAGGTAACTGCATCGCCATCCTTAACGAATCTCGACTCCAAGTGACTTACTATTTTCGGAGCTTTATCGCCGGAAATTACTTTTCGTTTTGAAGAGCTCTTATCCAGTGCTAAAATTATATAAAATGAAAATTTGTTAGTACTTTTTTGAATTATTTATAAACAAGAAAGGAAGCTAGCTTCGCAAGCCGAAGCTTATATACCCTTGCAGATCATTCTATTAATTTACAAATCGCAAAAATGTTAAATTTCCTATTATTTCACATAAATTTTTCGATCGTTTCTGTGGCAGCTAAATGATATAGTAGTTCGATCTTGTTAAAATTAAAATCGAAATTCGGAAATATTTAAAAATAGTCATATCCCAGAGTAGAAGAGAATGTAATAAAAATCAACAAAGATATAATTTTTTTCCTATTAATTTCCATTTAATTTTTCGACCGTTCCTATGGCAGCTACATGATATAGTGATCCGATTTTTTAAATATTTAATTCGAAATTCAGAAATATATAAAAAATAATATTCCCAAGATTAGAAGGTAATACTTCAAAAAACACCGAAGCTAGAATTTTTTTAACGTCTTTTTTCCGATCCTTCCTATGGGAGCTATAGGATATAGTTGTCCGATCCGGTCGGTTCCGACTTATATACTACCTGCAATAGTAAGAAGACTTTTGGGAAAGTTTCATCCCGATAGCTTAAAAACTGAGAGACTAGTTTGCGTAGAAACAGACAGACGGACAGACGGACAGACGGACAGACGGACAGACAGACAGACGGACAGACGGACAGACGGACAGACGGACGGACAGACGGACATGGCTAGATCGACTCGTCTAGTGATGCTAATCAAGAATATATATACTTTATGGGGTCGGAAACGTCTCCTTCACTGCGTTGCAAACTTCTGACTGAAATCATAATACCCTCTGCAAGGGTATAAAAATTCTTTGGTTATATCTTAGTTTTAGTTTTTAAGAAAGAGCAAAGATAGACTTAAACAAGAAAGGAAGCTAGCTTCGGCAAGCCGAAGCTTATATACCCTTGCAGATCATTCTATTAATTTACAAATCGCAAAAATGTTAAAATTCCTATTATTTCACATTATTATACCCTTGCAGAGGGTATTATAATTTCAGTCAGAAGTTTGCAACGCAGTGAAGGAGACGTTTCCGACCCCATAAAGTATATATATTCTTGATCAGCATCACTAGACGAGTCGATCTAGCCATGTCCGTCTGTCCGTCCGTCTGTCCGTCTGTCCGTCCGTCTGTCCGTCTGTCTGTCTTTCCGTCTGTCCGTATGTCTGTTTCTACGCAAACTTGTCTCTCAGTTTTTGAGCTATCGGGATGAAACTTTCCCAAAAGTCTTCTTACTATTGCAGGTAGTATATAAGTCGGAACCGACCGGATCGGACAACTATATCCTATAGCTCCCATAGGAAGGATCGGAAAAAAAACGTTAAAAAAATTCTAGCTTCTGTGTTTTTTGAAGAATTACCTTCTAATCTTGGGAAAATTTTTTTTTATATATTTCTGAATTTCGAATTAAATATTTAAAAAATCGGATAACTATATCAAATAGCTGCCATAGGAACGGTCGAAAAATTTAATGGAAATTAATAGGAAATAGGAATTATATCTTTGTTGATTTTTATTACATTCTCTTCTACTCTTGGATATGACTATTTTTAAATATTTCCGAATTTCGATTTTAATTTTAAAAAGATCGAACTACTATATCATTTAGCTGCCATAGAAACGATCGAAAAATTAATTTGAAATAATAGGAAATTTAACATTTTTGCGATTTGTAAATTAATAGAATGATCTGCAAAGGTATATAAGCTTCGGCTTACCGAAGCTAGCTTCCTTTCCTTTTTTTTTTGCAGTTATTATTAATTTTGTTTGGGGAAAAACTTTGCATCAAAACATTTTTGTTTTAAGCCCCAGGAAAAAAATTTAAAATATGACTTTCATAAAAAATTGCGAGTTTATTTTGTTTTTTATTTCTTAATGAGACCAATTAGTTTTTTTTTTTGTTAATAAATATTCAAAGAATAAACACAAAAAATTTGGATTCATTTCCTTTACTAATAACTTTTTAATGCGTACCCAAAGTCAATAGTGGCAAGCATGTACTCAGACTTGCACGCCATTGTATTTCCGCATAATGTTGCCCCGATATTAGCTTTTAATTAGTTTGATCCCCAGCTCGACTAAGGAATTTGATTATAGTTTGATTATTTTTATGACAAAACCTACCAATATACGCAAAAGTTAGTTTTTATACCCGTTACTCGTAGATTAAAAGGGTATATTGCATTCATGCAAAAGTATGTAACAGGTAAAAGAAAGCGTTTCCGACCCTATAAATTATATATATTCTTGATCAGGATCACTAGCCGAGTCGATCTAGCCATGTCTGTCTGTCCGTCCGGATGAACGCTGAGATCTCAGAAACTACAAAAGCTAGAAGATTGGGATTAATCACACATATTATTGGGCTTCCCACGCAGCGCAAGTTTGGTTCATCAAAGCGTCACGCCCCCTCGACCGCCAACAATCGCCATAAATGACTTTAAAAAAGCCTGGCGCCGACATCTTAACAGATTTTGTAAAAGTGTAAATGCTATTTTGTTGTGTTTATTAATACCTATCGAAATGAACAAGAAATTTTTAAAATCGGACAATCAATTAAAAAGTTATGAGCAAAAAATGAAACAGCCACTAGATTGCGCTTTGAAGCGTGCATATATTCATCTCTCTCCCACTCCCTGAGTAACGGGTATCTAATAGTTGAAGTACTCGACTATAGTGTTCTCTCTTGTTGTTAATATTTTTGTTATTTTTTGGACCTGTCTTCTGTTGTTAATCTATCCCATATGAATGCTAATATGCTATTAAGTATTAATAACAATCGTCAACAGCAGAGTCGATCAAGCCTCGTCTCTCTATTTCTAAATAGGTTATATTATAAAGTTAAATGGATGATACATTCAATTTTTAGCCTTAATTTATTGTGACCATTTTTCTTTTGTGTGACTTTAAATGAGTGCAAGTGAGTCAGGAATAATATGATAACGCGCCTTTATTATTGGTATTAGCGGTAGAGCAGCAAAAAATATTTGATTCTTTCTCGCCCTCGTTTGAAGTCCTTTTAAAGAAAAATTGGTACAATAAATTGCCGTTAAAAATTGAATTTATCATCTCAACCCTAACACTTAAATGAGATTTTGTTTCAGTATAGTGGGCAATCCTAATGGACATGATACAAATTATGTTCTTTCACAGATTTCTACTTACGCTTTATTGTTAGTTTGCATTTAGTTTCCACAGCACGAATAGAATTTGTGGCCGTGCAAGTAAACACTCCCTCGTCTTCCGGGAAAACTTCGTTTATGGTTAAAGTTGCAACACCATTTTTATACTTTAAGTCAATTATATCAGAAGATGATATGGACTTTCCATTCTTTGACCAAGTGATCTGAGGTTCTGGGTCTCCTTTTACATGGCAAGTTAGTATCAACTGCTCACCATCACGGATAGTTAGATCGTGTAGAGGCTTGGTAAATTCTGGCTTGCACATTAATGAATCATCTGGGGGAACTAATTTCATATATGTAAGTAGTTTGTAAAGCTCATTTATATTAAATATATACATACGTATAAGCTCTTTAGTTGCACTTCGTGATCTAGAAGGGCTTCCAGGCGCCTGTAAACTATTAGACGCATACTTCTTTTTGCTTGAAATGCTATTCTGCGTGCTTGAAGAATTTGAGTTGGACACAGTGGTTTTTTCGGCCTATAATTGACTGGTGAATATACGATCAGGCTATAGAATTTTAGAAACTTGCCTTAGACTCCGATGTGCTCTGCGTTGAAGATGAGGTAAACTGTCGGGATGTTATTATTGGGGGGGGAGCCGGCTTAAGTGGCTGCTCTATGTATTTCCTATCTGTTTTCGTAAATAGAAACAATGGGTTTTAGGATTAAAATTTATAACAAAAAAAGTGTACAGCTGTAACATTATTGTAATCATAATTAACTTGGATAGTGGGAACTGTATATTAGTATTTATTAAATAATGAAATATAAATACTATTTATTTTTAAAATCTAACGGGATTGTATTTAGTTATGAGAACCAGTTGTTATAGCTTAATAGTATTAAAAAACGCAACAATCAACTCCGGGATTAACTTGTTTATGTTGCCTTCCCTTTACGTTATTGTTGTTTATACTTCAGCTCGCCTTGCCGATTTTGCTGTTTTAAATGATTGATTTAAACTAACATTACTCTACTATTATTCAACTTCCGATTACAAAGAAAAAGTTTTAAATAAAATTAGTGTACTAGTAGTATTTATATTTCATATCGCTAGTATTTATATTTCAAATCGAGCAGGATTGTATATGTTTATGAGATAACCAGATGTTATAGCTTAATAGAATTAAAAAAACGCAAAAATTTATGCTGGACTTGAGTTGTGCACTGAGATTGCCTTTCCTCCATGTTATCGTCGTTAAAACTTCACCTCATCGGGCCGTTTTGCTGTTTTAAAAGGATTAGTTTAAAGTTGAAACATTTTTTTAATATTATTAGATTATTATTTGGAATCGGAATTCCTAATAAAATGAAAATTACTATTCTTGAGTTATAGTTCTACTTTTTCAGAATATTTAGTCTCAAATTCAAGGAAATTCTAAAATTGAAATTGAAAGGACTTCTCTAAATGAAATAATAATAAATTCGGTAATCAAACCACGAGTAGATAAAAATATTTCTTGTTTTTACACCCTTGCAGATGAATGTAGTGATTTAACTACTTCCGACACCATAAAGTACATGGGTATAGATATATTTTTGACCAGTATAACTAGGCAAGTCGGAACGGTAGTTCTGATTACGCGCTCAGCTATAGGCTTATGTTCGGCTTCGCTTTTATAATAAAGAAATGTTTGCAAATATAGCGTGAAACTCAGATATTCGTATTTCTAACCTAATATTTTTTTATAATATAAACCTGCAAGGGTATAGAAGCTTCGGGTTGCCGAAGCTATCTTCCCATATCGTTTTTGGTTATAACTGTGATTTAATGTGGAAGTGTTCATTTTAGGGATTAAGGGCATGCTGAAGGTAAATATATTTTTAAATTTTTGTTTCATTTCATTATTATCATTTACCTCCTGAGTAAAGGAAATTGTGGGCAAGTTGAGCCTGCTCAGGCGTAACCCATTCTCCTGGGAAAAGTTGAATTTTAAAATGTAGTATACAAAATGGTAAGACGTATTTAAATAAAGACCATATCAAACGTTCACAATGTATTACGAATAACGGGATAAGACGTTTAACTAATATTGCTGATTCTTCATGCCCAAATCATTGTGTGGGAATACATATAACCCGTGACCAGATTAATAAGTTTTAAGGCGTCTTTCATCGTCCGTAAATTTATTTTCATGACGGACAGTCTACTTCATCCGCAGTTAAAATACTTGGAAGTGTAAACACAAGTCAAGTGCAACCCACAACTTGAAAGGATGTAGGATAAACTCATTTTAGGAAATGGTAATTTGATTATATAAAGTATATATTATTTCACAGGTCAATTTTGACAATTTAGTTAATTAGGACCATTTTACTATTATTTTGGTAAAATTCACCAATCCATTTTTTTGTGTTTAGATTCTTTATATAATTGCAACCTATCTGTTCGTTGTTTGATCTAGCAGTTAAAAATGAACTTAATGTTTTTCTGTAATTGGAATTGCGATTTTGCGATAAGTTCCTAAAGATGTCCCTCCTGTGCAAAAGGATTGTCCTATACAAATATTTAGCTAAATCCTAATTTGCTGCAACTCTAGCTCCACGATAAGAATGTAAAAGATATTCTTGATTAGGATCACTACACCCAGAAATTTTACCCATATTTTTCTGGGTGTAGCCTGGTCAATCTAGCCATGGCCGTATGAACGCTGCGGCGCTGTCGCCGAACCAATTTTGAAATTGTATTTACCCCTTAGTCTTTTTTAACGAATAAAAATAGCAAGAGAGTCAAAGTAATAAAAATTCAATGATGGGCATGAAGGGCTGCGGTTATTTTTTCAGAAAGACAGGCTGTTTACTTTATATAATAAATAATTCTAATGATTCACCATTTATCAAATATTATTCGTATGGGTAATTTTCTTGCAATCGGTTCCAAATTAAAATAAAATTTGTTGTTGCAATCAACAAATATTTAAAATGAATGTTCTGCTTTAATTATATTGTTTTTAGTGAGGGCTGATTAAAATAGTGTTCTTTTAATTTACCTTCAACAATCACGACACACTCAGTTTCGTCTGTTCCGTGACAGTTCGTTGCCTTACAGCTGTATTTTCCTGAATCGGATGGCTTGCAGTCAATTATTTCCATGGTGACAACGCCATCAGAGTGGGTCATCGCATACTCGTATTTGCTAAGCTCTCGGCCATCCTTATACCACTTTACAGTAGGCACTGGCTTGCCACTTAAACAACAAAGTAGTTTGCATGTGTCGCGAGCCTGCATGACGCGTGGCCGCAAAAGGAATGTGAAACTGGGCGCCGTCTCGGACTCTTCCTGCCAGAAAGTGTACGGCAAAGGTTCACGTCTGCGAACCGGAGTTGATTCCGTACGATACCTTGGCTGTTCTTTTGGTAAGGGCTGAACATTCAGGAAAACGACTTCTTCTCTGGAGCCATAGTGATTTTCTGCACGAATTATATATTCTCCTCGGTCGTCTAACTTAACTCGGTTGATGATGAAGTAGTAGTCATCCCCAGTATATCGTTTCATAAACTTGACACTCTGCCGCAATTCGATATTATTATGGGTCCAGGTGAGAGTGGGTGTAGCTATTGCAATGCATCGGCAGTAGAACTTCACGCTTTGGCCTTCATAGCAAAATTGTGACGATGGTCGAATCACAAAACGTGGCGCAGCTTGACGCCGATCGAAAACGGCATCGTGTATCTTATATTTCTCCATAAGCAACTTTCTTAGAGAGGAGTATTCTGATAGGCGTCCGATTGGTAATAGATACCTCTCAAAGTCTTCATATTTCTTTCTTAACTTTTCACGGTAGGCCAGATAACGATCACGGTTAATGGCCTGTGTCATACCCTTGTGATCTCCAGTAAGCCAAGGATGCAGAAGACATTCGTGCGCAGTCATACGCTTTTCTTTGTTTGCAACAAGCAATTTTCTTATAAAATCTTTACCCTCTTCAGATATGTACTTAAATGATTGTACATCAAAATCCCAATCGCAGGCCTTAACGTTCTTGAGAGTTTGAACATCATTATCACCAGCGAATGGTGATAGTCCGCTTAGCCTAAAATAAGAACATTTTATTTTAATTTTTGAATTACAGAATTTAAGAAAGGTCACCAATCTTATGGCGGTATCATTAAAAGATTTCAAACACTATTGGCAGATAAACTTATGGTATAACCCCAACCCCAACCCCAAGCATGAATAAAAAATAAGATTTTTCTTGGGAAAAATATGATAGTAGCTAGCTTGGATACCTTTTATGTCTAACGTAATTTTAACCCATAAGTTTGTTTGCCAGTATTGCTTAGAATCGTTTAAAGATAACCGTTAGCCCATACTGCAGCAGTCTTAAAATTTGTGCTCGGATAAACTATACTAATAATAATGATGGGACGTCTGTATACAATAGTTATAGTAGAACCGATTTATGAGGAAATTGTTGGTAGGGTAAATGCAGATCGAATTTTGTTTTGTGTACCTAAATATATACACTTCGACTTGCCGAAAGTAATGTCAATCTTGTTTTTAATTTTTTCAGTCCTTAACTGCACTACTTAGTTATTTTATGTTTTTAGTAATTGAAAAGGATAATACGATAGACAAATATTAAAACTTACAGAACATATGTAAGCACTCCAGTAGCCCACATATCAGTGTAAAAACCTACGGGCTCCCTGTTAACGATCTCCGGTGCAGCGAACTCGGCTGTGCCGGTTGTAATTTTAACAACTTCATTAGGATCAAGCCGTGTCGCTAATCCAAAGTCGATGAGCTTAACATTTGTGCTTGAACGAGTTTGGCACATAATATTCTCTGGCTTTATATCCAAGTGTATAATATTTTTCTCGTGCATATGCCTGATACCCTCGCAAATTTGCCTCATATAGTTTATTACTTCAGCTTCCGTCATCACGTAGCCCTCGGCAGTAATGCGTTCAAATAATTCGCCACCAGATAAGCTAAGAAAAACATTTTTAAATTATAAAGTTAGAATACAAAATTATGGGTTTTGCTTACAATTCAAGTATTAGGACCATTTCATCATCGTCTTCGAAAGCGTCGTGCAGGTTAATAAGCTTTTGATGGTGTAGCTGATTCATGATATCTATTTCTCGGCGAATCAGGTCTTTCTCGACTGAATGTGATACTGGAATAAACTTTGCAGCAAAAATATTTCCAGTGCTTCTCTCACGACACCGGTGCACCACTCCAAAGGCACCCGTTCCGATTTCTTCGAGAATATCATACTTATCGTAAACACTTTGCTGAGATATTTCAACAGGTTGTGGAACGAATTTGGAGTAAATGTCAAACACATATGAATCGTAGTCTTTAATTGGTCCATCTGCTTTGCCTCGCACTTTCTTGCCGTTTGCATCGACTTCCCATTTACGTTCTGTTGGTTTCTTTTTAATGGAATCCTTAGTCTTGATTAGACTGCTAGTGTCTGAAGGCTCAGAACGTCCATAAACATTATCAGCGAAAATGCGGAAATCATACTCTTTTCCTGGAGTCAAACCACTGACTGCCATAGATGTAAACCGAGTATTTCCAACACGTATCCACGAAGATAATGGATGCTCACGACGCTCTACGTAGTAATTCGTTATGTCGCTACCACCGTCCCAAACCGGAGCTTTCCAACTAAGAGATAATGAATCAGTGCCAATACTTTCAATTAAGGGGAATCGCGGCGGATCTGGACGATCACTAATTTGCACTTGTATTATTGCTGTATCCGAACCAAGTTCATTCTCAGCTGTTATCCTATAAGGTCCCGAGTCCAAGCGGGATCCATCACGAATTATAAGGACAGCATGTCGCTCTTTCACCTCTACAGTGTAGTGACCACCGGACTCGATGTTCTCACCTTCCCTAACCCAGTGTATACGTGGTTTTGGGAAGCCAGTGAAGGGAATTTTGATTACAACATTTTCGCCCTTATCAAAGTAAGCTGTGTCTCTGAATCGTGGTGGAACGTTTAGTTTTGGTGAAGCTAAAAATATAAACAAGTTTAATATATACAAATTCAAAAGCGAAACTAAATTTTTTTAAAGATTTACGTACTCATTATGGCCAATGCCGCCCGTGTTGATTTTGCTCCAGCTTTGTTCACCGCGCGGCAAACATATTCATCAGCGTCTTCGCCGAATATATCATTGATATTTAGGAAGTGATTGTCGCCCTCTGAGTACATGTGATAACGAGCCCCATTACTGATTTCACGAGCCCCCTTATACCAGGTTATTGTTGGGTTAGGAACGCCACTTATTGTGCATGTGAATTGGGCGTTGTGATTCTGAATGCAATTGGCATCGCGTAGCGGTTTCACAATCAATGGAGGCGAAGCCGCCTTTGGATCTATTATCTTGACCGCTTGGGAAGCGGATGATTCCTTTGAAAGTCCTGCTACATTCTGAGCAAAGATACGGAACTCGTACTGCCGACCTTCGATCAGATTGATACAGTTTATTTGGTTGGCTGCACAGATGGTAGCGTTGACACGCTGCCATGTGTCGCTGCCTACCTCACGTTTATCGATCCAGTAGCCTTGAATGTGAGCACCGCCATCCGATTCCGGTTTGCTCCATTCCAAATGCACAAAGTCTCCTCCAATCTCAGTAATTTTAGGAATGCCTGGTGGCGATGGTGGGTCAATAGGGGCCTTTGCTCGAATAGGGTTTAAGCCTTCCAGTGGTGGACCCATTCCGTTCTCATTTACAGCCATCACACGGAAAATATATTCTTGGTTCTCGATAAGACCTTGTACGTTGAAGGCGGTATCTTTGCAGGTGCTAGAAACTGTTATCCAGTGCGGTGATGCAACATCCTTCCGCTCGACCACATAGTGAGTAACTTTAATACCACCATCGTAAGAAGGCGGACGCCACGCCAAAGTACAGGAGTTTTTGTTTATGTATGATATTCCCATAGGTCCTGTGGGCGCTGAAGGTAAGCCAGTGATGCGTACATCAAACTGCGCGGTGGCACTACCAGAATCATTGGTGAATTCTATTTGATATGTGCCAGCATCATTCTTTTCAATGTCACGAATACAAATGGCAACATAGTCGTCAAATATGTTTAACTTAACATGCGTCTCATCATTACTATCGGATATAACTTCATTGTTTTTCTTTAATATCACAGTCAGTGGCTGGTCGCCGGAGTAGTAAACCTTGATCTTTGTATTGTCGCCTTCGGGTAAATAAAGTTCATTGGGACATCTGTTAATGATTGGTGGTGATCCAATTTTAAGATAACCTGAGGTGTGAACAAATCCAAGCGAATTAATGGCTTCGCATGTATAGTCACCATCATCTCCAGTTTGCACATTAGATATGTGCAACCGGAAAATCCCGTCCTTACTATCGCATGTAATTCGGCCGCCACCCATTTGAATTTCTTTTCCATTACGAAGCCATCTAGCGGTTGGCCTGGGTTTACCTGAGGCGGCACATTGCAAGGTGAAATCCTTGCCATAAGGTGCTATTCTGTCTTGAAGTCGTGTAGTCCATTCCGGTTTTTCACCACCAAGTACCTCGCAAACCTTGATTGGCATCGTACATAAGCTGGGCTCCGAGCGACCAGCGGAATTGACAGCAAATATGCGGAATTCGTAGTCACCCATCTCGATCAGGTTAATAACGGTGTATTCAGTGTCCAACACATTGTAATCATTACATTTTACCCATACGGCTCCACCGATGTCCCTTCGTTCAATAATGTATCCGGTAATTCGAGAGCCCCCATCTCTTAAAGGTTTCTCCCATTTTAAGTCGACATAGTTCTTGCCGACCCTGGTGACTTGTGGGGTTCCAGGAGGTGAAGGTACACTGTATTTTCCTTTTAGTTTAAACCTCAGCGATGGTGGGGAAGGTTTACTTAAGCCAGCCGCGTTTTTGGCCTTTATACGGAATTCGTATTCGCTGCCGTTGGTTAAATTGTAGAGCTGGTATTTAGTGTCCTTTATAAGGTAGTCATAAGTATTCCAAGAAGAGTCGTTGACAATGTCTCGATATTCAATTTGATAACCTTGAATGCGGGAGCCGCCATCACTAGCTGGTCGAGTCCAAATCAATGTAACATTTCCAGAGTCCCAGTCGATAACCTTTGGTTGACCAGGCTCATCCGGAACTGTAAATTGATGTTTGGCAACAATAGGCTCGGCAATCTCCAGAGGATCTGACAATCCGTACTGATTTTCTGCTCTTACACGGAAGTGGTACTTGTGTTGAGGTTCCAGGCCCATGACGTCATAGTGAGTGTTGCGAACAAAACTACTCACCTTAACCCAAGTGCCACTATTGTCCAATTTTTCAACGACATAGTTTGTAATCGGTGAACCTCCATCATCTAATGGCGTTTTCCAAGCCAGGGTGCAAGTGTCTGGGGTAATATCGTAGGCATTTAACGGACCCTGAGGAGGTCCTGGCCTGTCTACCACCGTGACATGACACGATGCCGTATCTGAACCCTTGTTGTTGGTAAGGGTGATCGTGTATGACCCAGTCTCACTTCGTTTAGCAGATTTATTGTAGAAAACTGAAGCATAATCGTCTGAATCGAATCGAATTCGCGCGTCGGGAGTGACTTCAAGCCCATTCACACTCCATGACGGCGTTGGTCGTGGATTAGCATGATACGGTACGGTTATATGGAATTCATCTCCTGCAATTACCGTCATATCACGAATTGATAAATCGGATGTAATCTTTGGTGCATGCGGTGGTCGGCGACAGAAAATGAGATCACTGGAACCGCTATAAGCAGATTGTCCGGCAGCATTAACTGCGGCTACTCTGAACTCATATTCAGCATTTTCAATAAGGTTTGGAATCTTACAAGTAAGATCTGGACAAAGAGCATGAACTGCCTTGGTCCATTTGTCATCGCTTAGCAAGCGTTTCTCTATAACGTAGCCTGTTATAGGAGAACCACCATCATGTTTCGGTTTCGACCACGCAATTGTAATACTATCTTCTGTCGAGTCAATGCCATGAGGTATACCGGGAGCATTGGGAACATCAAATGGATGTCTTGCGCGTATAGGCTCTGATGTGTTGGCCGGATCTGATTGGCCATATTTATTTTCAGCTATCACGCGGAAGTCATACTCTTTGTTAATAGTCAGATTGCGAATTCTAACAAATGGAACGGTGCAGAAGCTGCTAACTTTAGTCCATGTGGACGACCGAGCTTCCTTCTTTTCAATAATGTAGTTTTGAATAGGAGAGCCGCCGTCATCTTTCGGTGGATTCCAATACAATGTTAGAGAATCTCCAGCGAACTCATCAGCACGGAGGTGTGTTGGAGGAGCTGGTCTATCCAATACCTTAACATTAATAGTAGCCGTATCAAATCCTGATGGGTTCTTTAGCTGGAGTCGATATTGACCTGAGTCAGAACGCTTAGAGTTCTTTACGACAAACGATGCTGCATCATCAGTCAAATGCTGGTGCACACGATTATCGTCATCCAGGACACTGTCATTAGAATACCAAAAGGCACTTGGCTTGGGGAAAGCAACGTAAGGCACATGAATGCTAAAATCGTCACCAGCTCGGCACACGATATCTCGAACGCCTCCCAAGTCCATACAAGGCTTGTTTGGTTGTTCCTCAATTGTAATGGGCTGCGAGGGCTTCGATGGATTCGATCGTCCAACTTCGTTTTCAGCGATAACGCGGAATGAATACTCCTCTCCTTCCTTAAGGTTTGGTACTGTGTATACGGTAGAATTAATAGGTAAGTCGTTAACTAGTTTCCAATCCTTTTCGTTTTTGGGACGCACTTCGATATAATAACCTTTGATTCTCGATTTCCCATCGTTGCGGGGTGGCCGCCAAGATAATGTGACACTATCCCTCGAAATACGATCTGGCTTTGGTGGCTCTGGTGGATCTGGACGATAGCGCTGGTGCTCAGCAGTCATTGGATCGGATGGCTTTGATGGTTGGCCTGGTCCAGCCTCATTAACAGCGATTATACGGAATTCATAACGAGCTCCATCACGGAGATCGGGCACTGTGTAGGATGTATTTGGCGTTGGATAATTATTGCACTTAATCCATTCGCCGCCTCGTTCTCGGCGCTCAACAATGTATCCAGTTATAGGCTTTCCACCAGAATAGTCTGGTGGATGCCACTCCAAGCTTGCCGAGTTCGGCGTATATGCAGCAATTGTTGGTTGAGATGGTGCGCCGGGAGGATCATAAGGCGACTTGGCTAAAACCGGCTTACCTTCGAGAGGTTCGGAGGCTCCGTAGATATTTTCAGCTCTTACACGGAAAATATATTTTTTTCCTTCTGTTAGACCCTTTACAGTGTAGTTAGTCTTGGGACAGTAGCCCGGCACTGGCTTCCAATCATCTACGCCAAACTCAGTGAACTCGATGATGTATCCTGCTATGTCGCTGCCACCATCGTCTTTGGGCGGATGCCATTGCAAGGAGATGTGATCTGGGGCTGTCTCTGTGTAAGTTAATGGTCCTTCAGGTGGCGATGGCTTATCCACGACAATAACTTCAATATCAGCTGTGTCCTTACCAAACTCATTGTTGGCCGTTACGGTGTATTTTCCAGAATCACGCCTGTTTGAATCATCAATGCGGAATATAGTACGTTCCGAATTAGTGTCATAAGATACGCGTTTGCTTTCCTCCAATTTGCTATCACCTCTCTTCCATTCAATTGAAGGTGTGGGAGCACCAGAAATAGGAATACTTAAGTTGACAGGCTCTCCTGCACGGACTTTAATACGCCTTCCTAAAAGACCATCCAAATAAAGCCTTGGCTTTTCACGAAGTGGCCTAGCATCGAATGTGGACGATGGTTCGGAAGTCTTCCCGTTACCAGCGGCGTTAACTGCCGATACTCTATATTGATATTGATGGTTTGGTGTTACTCTGTCGTCTTGGTATTCAGTGGTAGGTACTGGTTGGCCATTAATTTTTATCCAACGTCCTGTGTTTATGTCACGACGTTCAATGTCGTAACCGATTATGGGGGATCCTCCATTACTAATTGGTTGTTTCCATTTGATGGATATGTGATCCTTATCGCTGTCGGTTAGTTCTGGTTTTCCAGGTGCACCCGGCACAGTGTATTGGTTTTTGGCAACTACGGGTTGGTCGGATGTAAGTGGATCAGAGCGCCCTTGTAGGTTTTCGGCCATCACTCTAAATTCATATTTCGTTCCTTCTAGTAGTCTGGGAACCACAGCATGGTTGTATTTAGCATTGACATAATTTACTGCCGGTACCCACCCACCGCCATGCGTTAAATCTCGTTTCTCAATAATATAAGACGATATTTCAGAACCTCCATTATCCTTGGGTGGTTTCCACGAAATGGTCACAGAGTTCGCGGTTATTTCTTCATACTCCATTGGACCATCTGGGGGCCCCGGGCGGTCGAGCACTATAAGTTCAAAACTACCTTCATCAATTCCTGAACTATTACGCAGTAGTAAGTGGTAGATTCCGGAATCGGATCTTTGGCAATTAACAGTGTGCACTACGGTGTGGTGACCAATTGATGTAATTGTAGATCTTTCATTTGAATTTAACGGATTGTTATTGAGAGTCCATGTTGCTTCTGGTGCTGGTTCACCGATGAAATCAATATCTGTATGGAATATAAGCCCACATTTGATGCGAATTTCATTGAGTGGGGTTATTATTTTTGGCGGCAAGTAGCGTGGTTTGGCCATAATCATATCAGACGGTTCTGAAGGCTCAGACTGCCCTGCTTGATTAACAGCAATCACTCTAAACTCATATTCTTGACCTTCGGTTAGCTCTGGAACTGTGGCAGTGTTCCTATTTGACGGAACATGCAAAACGTTGGTCCAGTAAGGGCTACCCTTTTCCTTTTTCTGTATAATATATTCTGTTATGGGAGCTCCGCCATCGCTCTTTGGCACAGGCCACTCCAAGTCAACATGGTCACGATCCCAATCAGTAATAATGGGTTTCCCAGGCGCGTCAGGCTCATCAAACTCGTTTTTGGCAATTATACTCTTTTCTGCTTCCAATGGATCAGATTCCCCAATTGCATTGACGGCTTTGACGCGGAACAAATACTCTTTGCGATGGACAAGACGAGTGACATCATGAACAGTATGTGTGCTCATGCCAGCATCAGACCAAGTGCTTCGGGACAAGTCCATTTTCTCGATAATATAATGCAAAATAGGCGAACCGCCATCATCGTCTGGAACATTCCATGATAGATGGCATCCATCTCTTGTAATCTTTGTTATATCTAAAGGACCCTTGGGTGGCGATGGTCGATCCAAAACGGTTGCGTGAGCAGATGCATCAAATGATCCATGCTCATTCTTTAGAATTAACGTATAACGACCTTCATCACTTCTAAGTGAAGATGGAATTTCAAAAGTTAATTCGCTTTGGAAAAGATTTGACTCTCCACGCGAATTGGAACCCATTTCTTTTCCGTTAAAGAGCCATTTGATTGTGGGTTTTGGAGATGCCTCAATTGGTAATGTCCATCCTAAACGCTTTCCAGCATGGACTGTAATGTCATTTAAGAGTGACTTATCAAAGAATGGTGCAAGGAAACGTGGCTTGCAAATAATTGTGCTAGATGGATCGGATGGATCGCTAGGACCTCCTCGGTTTACGGCAATTACACGGAACTCATATTCACCACCATCTGTAAGTTCAGGTACGTGGGCCTTACACTCTTCTCCTGGCACAACAGCAGCGCGTTCCCACTGTCCAAACTTCGGTCTTTTTTCCACTATATATGACGAAATTGGTGCTCCGCCATCCCTTTTTGGAGCGGCCCATTCCAAGTCGACAAAATTTTTACCCCAATCTACAGCTTGCGGTTGACCAGGCTTGTCAGGATGTGAATAGGGATCCTTTGCAGTTATTGGCTGAGAGGTTGTGAGTGGTTGTGATTGCCCTTGCTTGTTGACAGCTCTTACTCTAAAGCTGTAGTCATGATTTTCGATTAAATTATCAGCTCGGATTTCGGTATCAGCGCATTCGCCAACCGGCACCCATCGCATGGCATCATTATCCATTTTTTCAACAATATAATGCGTTATCTCTGAGCCGCCATCATCCTTTGGTGGCCGCCAACGCAGCACAATAGAGTTTTTGGTTACATCACCGTTGCGTAGTGGACCTTCGGGCACACTTGGCACATCTAGAACTGTTACCTTGACGGTGTGCCTATCTATACCGTTTATGTTACGAGCTATTAAAGTATAGTCTCCTGTATCGGATCGTTTGGCATCAAGTATTCGTATCTTGGTGCGGTCTTCATGGTTGGATATTTTCACTCGGTCTGTGTTTATGACCATATTGCCTTCGTGAGTCCACTCTTTGCTTGGCAAAGGCTCACCAGATACTGGTACATCAAACTCGAATACATTACCAGCTTTAATTTTGATATCTGACATGAAGTTTCGATCTATCTTTGGTGGCATGTTTTTGGGACGAGCCAGATGTGGTTCAGTTGGATCACTGGGAGTACCAGGACCAGCCTTATTTACTGCTCTAACACGGAACTCATATTTTACGCCTTCAATCAGATCGGGAACGTGGGCATTAGTGACGTCCTCACCAATCTCAGCACACTTATCCCAATCCGGGGAGTACTTGTCGCGCTTCTCAATGATGTAACCGGAGATAGGAGATCCACCATCACTTTCTGGTCTACTCCATTCCAAATCAACGAAGTCTTTGTCAAAGTCTTTAATGGTTGGAGTACCTGGCTTTGTGGGTTCGTCGTATGGATTTTTGGCCTCAATCGCTTGTGATGTCGTGAGTGGATCTGAAGTTCCTTGACGATTCTTGGCACGCACTCGAAATTTGTATTTATGACCTGGGGTCAGACCCTTTACTTTAAGGCTTGTAGTTGGTCCGTCTGTCTCCCCAGCTGGTACCCAACGACCTGTTGCTTCATCTAGTTTCTCAACGACATAGTTATCTATTGGTTGTCCACCGTCATCGTCTGGCGGATTCCAGTGCAGAGTACAAGACTCGGCATTTACATCATCAACCTTCAGCGGTCCGTTTGGCGGTGAAGGTTTGTCAATTACAGTTACTTTAACTTCGGCACTGTCTTCTCCATTTGAATTTTCAGCATGCACTGTGTATACACCCGAATCAGATCGGGTAGCAGAAGTAACCTTTAGTTTTGTATTGTAGTCAACATTAGTAACCTTAACATTGTCCTTTGAATACACCTCTTTTTTCTTAAGCAGCCACTTAGTCTTAGGCGCTGGCTCTCCAGATACTTTGCAGTCGAATGTGAATGCCTGCCCAGCTTTAATGCGCACTTCAATCAGGTTAGATCTATCTATAACAGGTGGCTTGTTGCGAGCCTTAGCAATTATCGGAGGAGTGGCATCAGATGGTTCTCCAGGTCCAGCAGCGTTGATCGCGGAAACTCGGAACTCATAGGCTTGACCCTCGACAAGGTCAGGAACAGTTGCTTTGCATTGATCAGCTGGAACCTCAAGCGTCTTTTCCCACTTACCATATTTATCTTTCTTTTCAATAATATAACCAGTAATGGGTGATCCACCGTCAGTTAGTGGTGGGGTCCACGCTAAGTCTATGTGATCCTTATCCCAATCAGTTGCTTTAAGATTTTCGGGCTTACTAGGTTCATCAAATGGATTTTTGGCTATTATTGTTTCCTCGCCAACCAAGGGCTGTGATTCACCTTCAGCATTTACAGCTGTCACTCGGAACTTATATTCGTTTCCAGGCGTAAGACCTGTAACATCCACTTGAGGTTCATTTGAACGACAGGAGGGAATCCAGCATCCAGTTTCGGGATCTAGTTTATCAATTTGGAAATACTCAATTGGAGTACCACCATCGTCACTGGGACGCTTCCATTTAAGGTGGCAACCTTCCTTGTGTACATCAGAGATTTGAAGGGGCCCGTTAGGAGGAGTGGGCTTATCTGTGATAACCACATTCACAAGTACGCTATCTTTTCCTGAACTATTAGTGGCTATGACCAAATATTCTCCAGAGTCACTTCGCTGCGTTGGTCGAATAACTAATTTCGTATAGTAGTCAGGAGTCTCGATCGTCACATTTTTTCCTGATTGCAAGTGGTAGTTGGAGAATTTCCACTCCACTTTAGGTGCTGGCTCGCCTATTATATTTGCATCTAATTTAAGAGCGGTTCCTGACGATAATGTAATATCACGAAGATTTCTACGGTCTATCTTGGGAGCAAGATAACGCGGCTTGGCTATAAAGACTTTGCTTGGATCCGAAGGTTCCGATTGGCCTCCCTTATTCAAAGCAACGACTCTGAATTGGTATTCATTTCCTTCGATAAGGCCTTGAACAGTCGCAATAGGACTTGGCGAGTCGGTTTCTAGTGCTTTTTCCCAAAGAGGGCTGTACTTGTCTTTCACCTCAACTATATAGCCTGTTATTGGCGATCCACCATCACTTGCCGGTTCTGGCCACGCAAGTTCTACCTTATTTGCAGTCCAGTCGGTAGGTTCTGGAATACCAGGCTTCGATGGAGCGGCTAAATAAATATTATTTTATGGTTAAAAAGTAACTATTTTAGATAATAATAAATGCAGTACTCACTGAAAGGATCCTTGGCAATAATTGATCCCAATGTTTCCAACGGTTCCGATTCACCCTCTTTGTTTACAGCCTTTACTCGGAACTTGTACTCGTGACCTGGGACTAGGCCGTCAACGTTGTATTCTGGTACGTCAGTTTTGCCCACAGGCAACCAAATACCCGTATCTGGGTCGAATTTCTCAACCAAGTAGCTTTCTATTGGTTCACCTCCATCGTCCTTAGGTTTTTTCCATTTGAGCTTACACCCATCTTTGTGTACATCTGATACCTCTAAAGGACCTTCAGGCTTACCCGGTTTAGCTGAACAAAAGATAATATTAAAATACAATTTGTATTGGTTTTTCCAACTACAAAGTCTGCTAACTTACTAATAATATTGATTTGGAACTCCACTTGGTCCTGGCCATAGAGGTTATGCGCAGAGATTTTATAGAGTCCTGTGTCTTTTCGTTCGGGGTTTTTATTTATGTACTTGGTGTTATACGGAATATTCTCTATATGACTAACTGAAGTTGCCTGAACAGACTTGTTGTTTTGGTTCCAAGTAACATCCGGTGCGGGTTCTCCACTGACATTGATGTCCAAGAATATTGGTTCTCCAGCCTTTACGTTGTAAGTTCGGATATTTTTCCGATCAATCTTTGGCGCCACTATTTAATAATATAAACATATTTTAAGATTAATTATAACTCGGCTTATGACTTCCATAATTTCAGCTGCAAGGGTCTAAAATCTTCGGCTTGCCGAAGTGGTCTTCCTCCCTGAATTTCCTATTAATGGTTTCAATTCTTGTTTAACAAAACTTATCATAAAGTCCTCTAATTTGGCCTTTTTTTATACCCTTGCAGAGGGTATTATAATTTCAGTCAGATTTTTGCAACGCATTGAAGGAGACGTTTCCGACCACATAAAGTATATATATTCTTGATCAGTTTTAAAGCTATCGCGATGTAACTTTCCCAAAAGTCTTATTTCTACTGCAGGTAGTACATATGTCGGAACGTGCCGAATTGGAACACTATATCTTATGGCTCTCATAGGAATATTCGAACATTATACGTTTTTCATTATAAAGTAGGCATTTTGATTTCTGAAATTTAAAAAACCAAATCTAAAAAATGGCCAATATACATCTGATATACCTAAACAGGACCCATCGAGATAAAGCGTTTAAAGCTCTCAAAGAAGGTAAGTATGTATTTGAACTGCAAGGGTATACAAACTTCGGCCTGCCGAAGTTAACTTCCTTTCTTGTTTACTTATAAACTATCTGCAATATAAAGATATCTGTTGTATCAAGATAAAAACGGACCGATGGTATAGATTTGCTGATAATGATCAATGGATTATTGCGACAGATAAAATATATACAAATTAAGATAATAATCGTTTCTCCCTGCCTTATAACTAGAGTTTGACATCAACATTTCGTATTTTTTTTCAGACATTGATGTTTATCGGAAGCATCGGTGTTTTTCCGACGTTTTTTAAACATCATTATAATATTTATGTTTTTTTACTTTTTTTCCTTAGAAGCATCGATATTATCGATACGATATTGTGAAGGTATCGATTTTTTCAGTTCTACTTAAAATGTCCTTTAAACAATCTGAAGAAAAAAGATTGCCATAGTCATGATCATTGGTACAACCATACCGAAAAGTGCAGTGCTGCCAGTTTTTGAAAAAACGTGCGCAAGGAGTGATGCCTTATTAACACTTCAGAATCGTTTTCTTTTGCGTGCTACACTATTTTCCACGAGTACAATCGAGAAAGTCACAGAAATCTTCGCCAACCAAAATTTTGTATAGTCCTTACGTACATTAACACACACCCCCAAATATAATATTTTACTCCTTAAACTAAGATATGTTTAGACTTACACTTTCTTGGCTTAGTAATAACAGGCTTGCTGGCATCAGAGGGTTCGCCAGGTCCAGCTGCATTAATTGCTTTGATACGGAACTCGTATTCACAGTTCTCATTAAGATTTGGCACAGTAGCTTTAAACTCTTCGCCAAAGCCGGGAGCTGGAACTTCAGTTCCTTTTATCCATTTGTCAGTACCTTTCTCGCGCTTTTCAACTACATATCCAGTGATTGGGGATCCACCATCGTTAATTGGTGGCCTCCAAACCAAATCTACATGATCTTTATCCCAGTCTACTGCTTCCGGCGTTCCTGGCTTTCCGGGCTCATCAAATGGATTCTTGGCTATAATAGACTGTTCTCCAGTCAATGGTTCAGATTCACCTTCAGTATTTACAGCGAGCACTCGGAACTTATATTCATGTCCAGGCTCCAAGTTATTTAACTCAGCAAAGGGTTCCTTAAAGCGTCCAGATGGCAGCCAACGCCCACTCTCAACGTCCATTTTTTCAACAATGTAGTGCTCTATAGGCAAGCCTCCATCGTCTAGGGGAGCATTCCACTTAAGCTTGCATCCTTCTTTGTGTACATCTGTGACTCGTAAAGGTCCCTCTGGTTTTCCCGGTTTATCTAGCACAATGACTTCAAATGAAGCCTCATCGCGTCCAGATTCATTCTCGGCTTTAAGAGTATATTTCCCTGAATGGAATCGCTTTGAAATTGGCACTGCTAGTTTTGTGCGATATGACTCCATGTCAATATTGTAGTCACTATCATCATTTTCAAGTCGGGCTTTGTTGTGCAGCCAAACTTTAGTTGCCGGAGGTTCTCCAGACACTTTAATGTCATATCGAATGTGTTGTCCAGCCTTAATGGTAATGTCCTTAATGTTGGTTCTATCAATTTTGGGTGGTGCAAATCGGTCCTTTGCTGTCATCTGATCTGATGGTTCCGAGGGCTTGCTTTTTCCTGCCTTGTTAACTGCTTTTACTCTGAATTGATATTTGTTTCCTGCGATTAAGTCATTCACGCGGGCCTTACAATCGGGAGTATTCGTTTCAAGAGCCTTTTGCCACTTTCCTGTATTGGGGTCCTTCTTTTCCACAATATAGCCAGTGATGGGTGCTCCGCCATCGTCTTCGGGAGCCCTCCACTTAAGATCACAGTGGTTCGCAGACCAATCAGTGATTTGCGGCTTTCCTGGAGTATCGGCAGCATCGAAAGGATTTTTGGCTTTTGTAGGAATATCAGTCACCAAGGGCTCCGATTCACCTTCGGAATTTACTGCTTTTACTCTAAAAAGATATTCTTTTCCTTCCGTAAGCCCTGTAACATCGGCCTCAGGCGTCTTAGTTGTAAGAACAGGTACCCATCGACCCGTTTCCGTATCCATGCGTTCAACGACATAATGTTCGATTGGTTCTCCGCCCTCATCTTCGGGTTTTTCCCATTTTAGGTGAACACTTTCGGCTGTTACGTCGGATACAGCCAACGGACCCTTTGGCTTACTTGGCTTGCATAGCACCTCCAGTTCTACTTCTACTGTGTCTGAACCAGAGTCATTTTTGGCAGTAACGATGTATACGCCACGATCAGCGCGCTTCACCTTTGGCATTATAAATGTGGTTTTATAGTCTTCGTTTTCTATTTTTATGTTGTCTGAAGTTTTGATTTCAGTTCCATTGTAGGTCCATGTTATTTTAGCTGGAGGTTCCGCTTTTACTGCAGCGTCCATGTGAAGCATTTGTCCACTTCGCATAATTTTTTTTTGCAGATTCTTTCGGTCAATATGTGGTTTTAGGAATCGAGGTTTGGCCACCACAGTTTTTGATACATCGCTGGGGTCACTGGGTCCTGCCTTATTGACGGCAACAATGCGGAACTCATACTCATGGCCTTCCTCTACGCCGGTAACGGTGCCATTAGTTTTATCTCCTGGCACTGTGGCAGCGTCCACCCATGCACGTCCAGATTTATCTCGCATTTGGATAATATATTTTTGGATTTGTGCGCCGCCATCGCTCTTTGGTGGATCCCAGGCTAAATCAACGTAATCTTTATCCCAATTAGTGGGCTCGGGTCTGCCCGGCTTGTCTGGTTCATCAAATGGATTTTTCGCAATAATTGGTTTTTCGGTTTCTAAGTCCTCAGATTCTCCTTCCTTATTTACAGCTCTTACTCTGAACTTATAGGGCTTTCCCTCATGAAGACCAATTACCTTTGCCTCAGGCTCAGTACTCTTTCCACATGGTAACCATTCCCCAGTGTGTGGATCAAGTTTTTCGATTTCATAATAGTCGATAGGTGTGCCGCCATCATCATCTGGTTTCTCCCACTTGAGTTTGCAGCTATGTTTCGTTATATCGTTGACTTGAAGAGGACCCTTAGGTTTTCCTGGCTTGCCTAGAACTGTGACTTCCAGTTCTGCTTCGTCTTCACCAACTTCGTTTGTAGCTTTGATAATGTATTTTCCGCTTTGAGATCTTTGAGCGCGCATTACAAAGAATTTCGTGTTGTAGTCAACATTATCGATTTTAACACTGTCCTCGTTACTGGTTAGGGGCAATGCATTAAAGTACCATTCCACTTTCGGAGCTGGTTCTCCTTTAATGTTAATGTCCAAGCTAATTGATAAACCAGTTTTAACAATCACAGGTTTCAAGTTGGTTCGGTCAATATGAGGTTTCACTAAATGATACGTAAATATAAAAAATATAATAGTAAAATTTAAAAAAAATTGTTTTAGGCAACTTACGGAATCGAGGTTTGGCTACATGCCAATTAGTTTGCTCGGATGGGTCAGATGGGCCAGCCTTGTTGACGGCGCGAACCCTGAATTTGTATTGCTGTCCTTCTTCAAGCTTCTTGACAACGCCTTTACAAACTGGACTATCTGTTTCAACAGCCTTCACAAATTCACCTGAATCTTTATCCATTACTTCAATTATATAATTGGTAATAGGAGAGCCGCCATCTCGAATTGGTGGTTCCCATTTAAGTTTGACATGATGCTCATCCCAGTCTTCAAACTCGGGTAAGCCAGGGGGAGCAGACACATCGAATGGATTTTTGGCAGTAATAGCTGACTCAGTTTCTAGAGGTTCTGATTCGCCTTCCTCGTTTACAGCCTTTACTCTAAATTGGTAGCGATGATTTGGATCTAAACCCTTTATCTCAATATCGGTTTTTTCTGGATCAACCGAACCAGCCGGTACCCATTTTCCACTGGCTGTATCCATTTTTTCTACTACATAGCCAGTAATAGGTACACCTCCATCGTCCTTCGGCTTCTTCCATTTTAGCTTGCAACCTTCCTTATGAATGTCTGAGACCTCTAACGGTCCTTCGGGCTTAGATGGCTTATCCAAAATAATGACTTCAACCACAGCTTCGTCAACGCCATTTATATTTTCAGCACGTAGCTTATACTCGCCACTTTGCTTGCGAGTCGTATCCAGCAATGTGAGTTTGGTATTGTAGTCTTCGTTTTCTAGGCGGACTTGACCGGTGGGCGAAACTTCGTTTTCTTTCAGGAACCAAGTTAAAGTAGGCGCTGGTTCTCCCTTAACATCCACATCAAACTTAACTGTTTGGCCAGCGCGAACCTTGATGGGCTTCATTTTATCTCTGTTTATAGATGGCTTAACTAAAATTAAAAATGTCAATTATAGTATTTAAATCATTGGATGAGGGTAAAAAGCAGAATGAACTAAGCTGGTCGATATTTTCTAAGATAATACATCGGTGATTTGCTTTTGGCTTAACATTTATATGAACGCAGTTGAAATATTTTTAGGGTGTTAAATTTTTTTTATCCGCGAAGTGTAATATAACAGTCTTACGATTCCTTGGCTTAGCCAAATGAGGCTCCGTTGAATCGCTTGGCTCGCTGGGGCCAGCTTTATTAACTGCCCGCACTCGAAACTGGTATACATTGCCTTCGGTGAGACCTTCAACGGTTGCTTCAGGGGCGGATGTCTTTAAGTAGAATATTTGTTTTAATACAATTTTTTGAATAAATACCTTATCGAGAACTCGTTAGAAAATTAAATACATTTTACTTACATTAGTGCTGAGTACTTCATCCCAAATAGGGGAAAACTTATCTTTCTTTTCAATTATGTATCCAGTGATTGGAGCTCCTCCATCAGACTTGGGGGCTTCCCACTTTAATTTTACCATGTGCTCGTTGTAATCCTCAATTTTAGGTGTACCTGGCTTACTAGCAGCATCATAGGGATTTTTCGCTATGATACTACCATCGGTCTCCAGTGGTTCGGACTCGCCCTCTTCATTAATTGCCTTGACACGAAACTGATACTCATGGCCTTCTTGAAGACCCTTGACATCAAATTCGGTATCATTGCCAGAGGTTCTACCGACAGGTACCCATCGACCTTGTTTTTTATCAAACTTTTCAACCTGATAGGCCGTAATTGGTTTGCCACCATCATCTTCAGGTTTTTTCCATTTTAGCTTACAACTGTCTTTTGAAACATCTTTAACTTCCAATGGACCCCTGGGCTTGCCTGGAGGAGCTAGAACATTGACCTCAACTGTAGCTTCATCCTCGCCGTGTTCATTCACGGCCTTTATCTTGTAGATGCCAGTATGTTTACGAATTGTGTCAATAATTGAAATCTTTGTGTTGTATGGGATGTTCTTGATTTCGCTATTGCTGGGTAGTTCCTCTGGTTTGAGCTCTGTATCATTTTGATACCATGTTATTGTAGGTGCAGGTTCACCACGAACATTAACATCGTACTTAATTGGCTTTCCCGCGCGAATCAACAACGGCTTTAAGTTTGTTCGGTCGATACGAGGTTTCACTGTGAATTAGAAAAACAAAAATATGCACAAGAAGTGACGAAACCGTTCACAAGGGTTTGAGACTTACATTTTTTGTACTTAACAATCTGAGGAACACTAGCATCAGATGGGGGAGAAAGTCCGGCTTTGTTGACTGCTATTATACGGAACTGGTATTCTCCATATTCTTGAAGACCTGCGACTGTGGCTTCCAGTTGGTCTCCCGGTATTTCTAAAGCCTTTTCCCAATCAGGCTTATTTTTATCTTTTTTCTCAATTATGTATTTTTGAATAGGGGCTCCTCCGTCATTATTAGGAGCTGTCCATTTCAAACTCACGCTTTGATTATCATAATCAGTAACTTCAGGGGTTCCCGGCTTGTTAGGCTCATCGAACGGGTCTTTTGCCACGACGCCTACCAAAGTAGTAAGTGGTTCTGATTCCCCTTCCTCGTTAACGGCGGAAACGCGGAACATGTACTCTGATCCGGGATTTAAGCCGGTTACGTCGAAACTTGGTGGTTCCTTCTCTCCAGGAGATCTTCCAACTCGGACCCATTTTCCCGTTGCCGTGTCCATTTTTTCAACCACGTATTCCTTAATAGGAACTCCCCCATCGTCTTCAGGTTTCTTCCATTGCAGTTTACAGCCATTTGCAGTAACGTCGCTAACGGCGAGGGGACCTTTCGGCGAACTGGGTTTTCCTAGAACAATTAATTCCACGGTCTCGCGGTCGATGCCGTTGCGGTTCTCAGCTTTTAAAGTGTAGAAACCGCTATCTTTACGCAAAGCATTTGTAATGCTAAAGTCTGTGTGATAGTCTATATTTTCTATCTTTATTCGGTCCCCGTTGGTTAATGGAATATCATCCCTCCAACTCCAGTGCAGTTCTGGTATTGGTTCCCCGATTACGTCAACTGACCATTTATGAGTACGGCCACTCTTTATTGTTACTCGATTGAAAGTAGAACGATCGATTTGCGGTTTAACTAAAAGTTGAACGAACGTGAATGATTTTAAATTTTTTTTGTAAGTGTTTTTAATAATACATACGTAGTAAAAGCGCTGGCAGTAAAGCTGATGCGAGTTTTTTCGAAGCAATTTCCGACTATAATCGGCAGCTATTAGCGTTGTTATAAATTAAAATGATACATGCGCAGGATTATGAGAGAATATAAAGTTATAATTTGTAATAAAAGTTGCTGATTCCATACGTGACTCTTTTGGAAAGTTTTGGATCGTCTTATGGAAATTTAAAAATATTGAAAACCTAGCCAAGGCTGCCATTTCTAGCCTCTTTCATCACAGATCCATTAATGACTTTATAGATCTAGCAAGAAAGGCTCCATTAAACTAGACAGAATGCTAAAATTGATATTGACCCGGCTGATAATTGTGATCGCACACTACCAGTAGCTGGTATATGATAATGGCAACTTAATGTTATTTTTAAGAAAACAGCAGTTAAACCACAAAAATATGTTGTTTGGGTACATTAAAAAATCTGTAAACAAAATACATCTATGTGAAACATAATTTCAGATAAGCTTATACGCACGCCCTATAGGGAAACCGATAGTTTCAATAGGCAAATATTGCTGTATAATCATTAGAAGATATCTGAATATAAGTATTCCTGAAAGCAATATTATTTAATTAATCCCAAAAAGGTTTTGCGAGATGTGTTATGTTAAGCCAAAGCAAGTCTATAGCTAAACTGAAATGGAAGTTATGAAAATACTTACGATTTTTGTGCTTGCACAGGTGATTGTCGGTGGGCTGTGAAGGTTCGGAGGGGCCTGCCTTGTTCACGGCTCTAACTCGGAACTGATACACCATTTTTTCCTTAAGGCCCTCCACCGTGCACTCGGGAGTGGGATCCTCAGTCTTCGCTACCTCACTCCAGGTGGGTGAGAATTTATCTTTGATTTCGACTACATAATGGGTTATCGGCCGTCCACCATCTGATGGCGGACGCTTCCATTTTAATAGTACACTCTTGTTATCGTAATCATCGATAACTGGCTGGCTGGGCGGACTCGGGGGGTCATAAGGATTCTTTGCCAAGATAGAGTCGGATGTCTCGAGTGGCTCTGACTCGCCTTCTTTGTTAATGGCCTTGACACGGAACTTGTATTTTTTATTCGGCGTCAGTCCCTTAAAATCAAATGAAGTCTCATTTGGACCCACTTCGCCAGCAGGTATCCAGCGTCCCGTCTCTTCGTCCATGCGTTCTAAAGCATATCCAGTTATTTCACAACCACCGTCATCCTCTGGACGTTTCCATTTCATTTTAATATGGCTGGCGCGAACCTCTTCTGGTTCGAACGGCCCGCCAGGAGCAAGAGGTCTGTCAAGAACCACGACTTGAGCTTCGGACTCAATTGTGCCTGAGCTGTTGGACAGCACTAATTTGTATTTGCCTGTGTCCTTGCGCACTGATTTTTTAATAGTAATTGATGAGTTCCTTTCCAACTGGTCTAGGCAAATGCGCTGGTTGTCAAACTTCAGATTGTCAGTTCCCTTTACCCAAGTTGCTGTTGGCTCCGGCTCACCGTCATATTTAATATCAAACCGAACGGTTTGTCCCTTCTTAACGGTAATGTTTTTGAGGCCGTCCCCAACAAGGAAGGGCTTTACGAAACGGCATTTTGCAATAATCGATTTAGTCTTGTCGCTAGGCTCACCTGGACCTGCCTTATTAACAGCACGGACTCGGAATTCGTACTGTTGGCCCTCTTTTAGCCCATCAACGGTAGCAGTTCTAGCATCACCGTCAACTTCCTTGCCGGCTACCCAGTCGTTAGAGAACTTTTCTTTGTATTCTACAATATATGCAGTTATGGGATCCCCGCCATCACTATCGGGGGCTTCCCACTTGAGATCCGCATGATCCTTATCCCAATCGGTAAGGTCAACTGCCTTGGGCTTTCCAGGCTCATCCCATGGATCTTTCGCTAGAATAGTATTTTTGAATGTTGCCGGATCTGAGGGGCCAATAACGTTTACAGCACGAATACGGAATCTGTACTGCTTCTTCGGGACCAAGTCGTCGATTTTTTTTCGACATGGTTCATTAGGTTGAACCTCAGCGACAGGCTCCCAGCCTTGTTTTTTGCTCAAGTCCTGCCGTTCGATCACATATTTGGTTATAGGAGTACCGCCATCGTCAGTCGGTGGCTTAAAGTTTACTACACAGGATGTCTGATAGACGTCTGTGATATCCACTTCCTGCGGGGGCTGTGGAACATCCTGACAAATAATTTGGACATCTTTCGTATCTTCACCTTGTCCATTGGAAATTTTAATTTGATATGGACCCGATAAATCTCTAGAAGGCTTCTTTATTTTAAATGTGACTTTGTCATCGGTAACTGCAACCTCTACATCCTTAACAGGCAATGGTTTGCCGTCCTTAAATAATTTTGCCTCCACTGGTGTTTGCTTTGTACCGGAAACTAAATAAACAAATTTTAAGATTCATTTGCGTACATTGAAAAAGAAACAGACAGTGATGGAAATAATAGAAACGTGATAGTAGCTGTATTCACTACCTCTACTATAGACATTAAAAGAAATACGCCCAAATGGTCGGGTAATTTGCGAACGCTTATAATATATTTTTGTTGGTACTTACAAAAGCATGCGCGTTTCTTTTTTTTTCCATCACTAATGTAGGAGTGAAATAAATTCTGATACAAATTTTATTTTCCCATCAGTGTTTTTTGTTTCTTTTAATCATTTTTCCAAGGGGTCGTAAATTGCACCGGACCCTTGTCTGAATATACCCGTTACTCGTAGAGTAAAAGGGCTTATTGTATTCGTGCAAAAGTATGTAACAGGTAGAAGGAAGCGTTTCTGGCTCTATAAAGTATATATATCCTTTATTTTAAATATAGAGAATATATATATATATATATATATATATATAATCGGACGATCCATTAAAAAGTTATGAGCGAAAAATGAAACAGCCACTAGAGGGCGCTAGTAGCTTTGACGCGTGCATATATTCATCTCTCTCCCACTTCCTTTAGCTGAGTAACGGGTATCCAATAGTCGGAGTACTCGACTATAGCGTTCTCTCTTGTTATACCCGTTACTCGTAGAGTAAAAGGGTATATTGTATTCGTGCAAAAGTATGTAACAGCTAGAAGGAAACGTTTCCGACCCTATAAAGTATATATATTCTTGATCAGGATCACTAGCCGAGTCGATCTAGCCATGTCCGTCTGTCCGTCTGTCCGTCTGTCTGTCTGTCTGTCCGTCTGTCCGTCTGTCCGTCTGTCTGTATGAACGCTGAGATCTCGGAAACTATAAAAGCTAGACGATTGGTATTTGGCATGAAGATTCTTGGAGTTCCTACGCAGCGCAAGTTTGTTTCAAAAGGGTGCCACGCCCCCTCTAACGCCCACAATCGCTTATATACGATTTTAAAAATTTCAATATTTCGGAAAAGTAAAAATGCAGTTTTATTGTGTTTATCAATACCTATCGAAATGTAGAAGAAATTTTTCAAATCGGACCATTCGTTAAAAAGTTGTGCGTGTTCAAAGTTTCTCCATCTCCCTCGCACTCCCTTTACCTGAGTAACGGGTATCTGATTGTCGGGGCACCCGACTATAGCGTTCTCTCTTGTTTTTTATTCTTACCTTTGAATGGTACTTCTACAAGCACAGGGGCACTGATAGGTCCGGCAAATTGATCAGGACAGTCAATGTTTGGTCTACTTTCCCCCTTGCGGATAGAAAGCTTGCATTTCGAACTGAGCTGTCCAGACTCGCAAGTTATTTCGCCCTCGTTAGACAAATCCAGGCTGTTAAATATGAGTTGATGCTTGCCGCCACCCAGGTTTTTGATCTCAATACTATCACTCGGTACAATGGGCTCCCCGTTAAATTTCCAATCGCATGGCGCCGTTTGATCCTGAAGCTCGACGTCAAGAACCAATTTTTCTCTTTCCACGGCATCAGTGTCCTTGAGTTTTTTGTTAAATCGGTTTTGGTCTATAAAATTTAAACATTAATAGTTAAGCAAGTAAAGCACTCGTCGCATTGGATAATATAGCGATGGCTTGGCTATAGCTAAAGAGCCGGTTGAAATGTTATTTAATGTCTTCACCGTATGCATGTACTGATATTTAATGCAAATCAAATTGCCTTTTACTCTACGACATAGCCATACAAAATAGGAACAAAATAATAGCTTCATTAATCTTGATCAATATCTTTAACTCTGAAAGTTAGCTTCCTTTCTTAATATTACACATTTGAGCCAACATCCAACCAATCTTTACTGTTTTACAAAATGTTTTGTTTTTAGTCTTCCACTTCTTTGAGGCTTAACTACAATTTCGTTGAGTTTAATGGTCCAAGTAATTTACTCTCTATATATCAAGCTTTAATAAAAATATTTAAATCTATATATCCAATTGCTAGCTAAGCTATAAGAACCAAAAATTATTTTTGACTAGTTTTGGTAAAGAAAATATTTTATGAAAAATTAACTGTAATAAGACTTACAGTTAATAATTATTTCCGCTTCTGTGGTGTCGGCATTCGTTGTACATTTGAATTGGCCGGCATCCGTTACCTTACAGTCCTTAATGACTAACTTTCGCTTCCGACCGTCCTTTACTATTTGAATGCGTTTATCTGGCTTGATTTCTTCGCCATTACGGAACCATTGCACTTCTCCCATAGCATCATCGATTTCACAGGCAAGCGTCACTGTGTCCTTCTCAATACACTGCTGAGACTTTAGAACCTTAACAAACTTGTACGGGTACTCTGTAACCTTTAGGTTGCACTCAGTCTTATCAGGTTGCTTATCCAGTTGACATCTGTAGAGGCCGGCATCCTCAAGAACAGAGTCCTTGATTATAAGCTTTAGATTGCCGTTTATGTCTTTGGAGATAAGGTAGCGAGGATCATCAGACTCTAGTTTTGTGTTATCCTTGAACCAATGTACATTAGCCATACTGCTGCTGACAGAGCACTCTAGAGTAGTTTCGTGTTGAGTAAATCCCTCAAGTTTCTTTTTAAGAGGTTTTGTAAACGTGTAGGTGGGATCGGCTTCTTCGACATTTAAAAATGCCGTACTTGAAACACCACCGATTTCAATGGTGTACTTCCCGGTGTCCTCGGTTTTTGGTGTAGAAATAATCAACTGATAAGTATCATTTTCTTGTTTGAATTTAAATTTACTGCCAGTAAACACCTCCTATAATTGTTTATATATTAGACATTTAAAGAAGGCTATAGCAAAAGCTCTTCGTATTTTTCGAAGTTGAGCTAAGCTGGAGATTTATACTTACGTCCTTGCGAAACAGCCACTTTGGCTTGCAATTGGGTTTGCTGAATCTGGCTTCAAATACAACCTTTTTGTCCTTTCCCTCCTTTGCGAATTGGTCGATAAGTGGGCTGAGGAAAGACTCAACCTTCTGCGCTCACACATTGTAAGTTGATGCGTTGTCAAAAATGGGTAAAGTTATGCAAATTTGATATACGATTACTAATTGATCTTGGTTTTAGCCTTATATATAATTGACAAATCAAAATAATTCCCACATATATATGTATGTATTATAATTTGTATTACAAAATCATATATATAAGAGACATATTTCGATAAGTTGGGTTATTATTGTTATATAATTATTTATTGATGCGAGCCCAAAAAACAAAGTATGTTATAGCTTTCTTTGTAAAATATCCTTTTTTGAAATACAACAAAAAATTAATATTGCTTTTAAATGGCTTTACTTATAACGTGAAGTCGTATTTTTTCATTTATTATGATAGATACGTTTGGTATATTGAAAGTGTTGCTTTGCAAAGTAGAAGTTTGTAATTTCTTGAACTTGTTAAAAAGGTTTTCCAGCAACAAGGTCTCGATAAAAGGGATTTAGGTCTTTTATAAAAACTACTGTTAAATGAGAATACCTTACCAAAAAAACTTATAAGTGATTACTCTAATTTACAGAAATCAATTTACGAGTTCAAAGTGTTTGGCGACCAAGAATTATTTTAAAAGGATGATTGATTGATTTTGTTGGCTTTAAACTAGTGTTATTAATGGAATAATATCATAGAAAGGGAAAACACAAAAGCACACAAATACAAAACTCATTTGAATGACACATTCGGAAAAACAAAAAATCTGTATTATTATTCTGAGTAAGACCTCACACCTTTTTGAGCGGCTAAATTTTTATTAAGCAACTAAAAAACTTTATGTGACCATTTTGCGGAATCTTTTTTTATAACAACTTTGTAGAAAGAGTCATCGGCTTGATTGTTTGTTTAAGTATTTGCTGATTATTTGGTTATACATAATATTTTACTACTTATCGTATATCGAATTTTTATTTTGAAGCTGTTTTGTTTTCGTATCTTTGTGAATACATACATACTTAGGCTTTTCTTGAACATAGATCAGATGTTGACCAACTGATTGTTAATTGTTTTTATTTTTGTCAAAATGTATAATACTTTTATCACATAAAGCAATTGAGGAATCACACATTTTAACAATAATAACATAAGCCCAAACCGCGATAAGAAGAAAATATAATTTTTTTCGGTATTTGTTGTTTTTTTGTAGGAAGCGGTGTTGCATAAATTTGCTTTTATTTATACAGGGCTCTTATTTGTTCAAGCTTTTACACATTTCGGCCAAACATTAGGCTATACAGATGCGATGTTTTTAAGTGGAAAACTCTTCATGGAATGACACATAGGTTAAGAAACGAATATCAAAATTCAAATAAAATCTTTATACTTCATGGGAAGTTCTAAGTTATTTCTAGTCATTTTTCAGAAAAGCTCTTTGCGGTTTTAATCAATATCAAGGCCAAAAATACGCAATAAAATAAATTGATATCCAAACCGTGAATTACTCTATAAAAAATGAGCAAAAATCAATAATCGCTTTCACCACTGAAAAATAATATAAGTTATACATTCAGGGTATTAATTCGGAAATAAATATTATATATATAAATATAAGAGCGCACCTCCTCACGCCGAAACGGATGTAATGTCGGCCAATCAGGAATCAGCTCGGCTAAAGATGGTCTACGCGATCCTGGACCCTAAATTTCGTTTAATTAATCGAATAATAGTATAGTTCTCTAGGTGTATTAAAAATAAAATATTTGTATATATATCACCTGACCTAAGGTCGTTAGCTGATTTGTTAAATTTGTTCCTCAATTCTGACGAGAGTTCCAAGCGCTTCATTGGAAATAACTAAGTAAAACTTGAACTGGGGCAAACGTTAAGCTGCCGCATAGATTCGGTTTAACATGCTTAAAAATATATGGAATTCTAAGTTTCAGAAAGGCAGGGATTTAATAAAGAGTATAGTAACGCCCTACAGAACTGAATCAAAGTGCCAATAAATGATAGAGAATTCCACCTCATAATCAGCGAGTCTGTTAGAAGCGTACAATTTGGTTCTTACCCTTTCAACTTTTTTAAGGGCCGGCAACGGTTTTTCCGTTTCTTTAAGGTCTCCCCAATTGGGGTCCTGTTCGTCTTTGTCCCATTTTTGATAACGACGTTTTTTGAGCATGGCACGGAAGTCCATGCCACTTGAATCAGATACATAGAGCTGCATCTCGGCGGAATCCTCACCATGAATGTTCGATACAACAATCTTGTACTTGCTCTCATCATTGGGCTTGCACTTACGCATACACAAAGTAATTGTGTTTGTCTGCCCATCTGTGAGGAACTTAAACCGACCGCCCTCAAGAATTTCACTGACTCCCTTGTAGAATTTGAATGTAGGAGCTGGACTGCCTTCGATGCCAACCGTAAGGTAAGCAGTCGAGTCTAGAAAACAAGTACAAAGCATGCTCACGTTAACAAATACATTTTGGTTAGTCAGATTCCGGTTCCTTTGAACATAATGCGTAAATATTAGGGTTCGTAACACACCAATCGCCAAAAGATAGCTCAATTTAGAAATCTAAAATTTTTTCAGTTTGAAAGCTTTTAAATAAAAGCAGATTAGATCGGGCAACTATTTCCCATTACTGCTGCCAAACAAATTATGATTGAAATGCTTCTTTTTGTCAAAAATGTTCAAGTTTCTTTTAGTTTTTATACCCGTTACTCGTAGAGTAAAAGGGTATATTGTATTCGTGCAAAAGTATGTAACAGCTAGAAGGAAACGTTTCCGACCCTATAAAGTATATATATTCTTGATCAGGATCACTAGCCGAGTCGATCTAGCCATGTCCGTCTGTCCGTCTGTCCGTCTGTCTGTCTGTCTGTCCGTCTGTCTGTATGAACGCTGAGATCTCGGAAACTATAAAAGCTAGACGATTGGTATTTGGCATGAAGATTCTTGGAGTTCCTACGCAGCGCAAGTTTGTTTCAAAAGGGTGCCACGCCCCCTCTAACGCCCACAATCGTTTATATACGATTTTAAAAATTTCAATATTTCGGAAAAGTAAAAATGCAGTTTTATTGTGTTTATCAATACCTATCGAAATGTAGAAGAAATTTTTCAAATCGGACCATTCGTTAAAAAGTTGTGCGTGTTCAAAGTTTCTCCATCTCCCTCGCACTCCCTTTACCTGAGTAACGGGTATCTGATTGTCGGGGCACCCGACTATAGCGTTCTCTCTTGTTTTCTTTAATATTTATCATTGTTTGGGCATTCATAATTTGATACTTTCAATAGTTGATATTTACGAACCCTCGTAAATGTATATGTTACGTCGAAAATGTTAGAAAACTTAATTTATTTATGAATACATACCTTCAACAGCAGAATAAGACTCTTGCACATCGACGATTGAAGGAGGACCGCCATCACCGACATCGCGTAATGGCGTGGATGGCTTGTTTATAAGATCCTCTAGATCTTGCACGCTTGGACGGCGTACATCAATGGACGGTCTCCTCCGCTATCGTCCGAACACATATACATTGACACAGGGGACGATTGAAACAGGAAAATATATAAACAGATAAACAAATATAAGGAATACTGATCAACAGAAATGATGTGGTTTACAATGCCTGAATAACATTCAAGATGTGAAACTGTGAACTTTATAAGGCTTGAAAGATAATCAGACTTGTTCCGATAGTCCAAAAGTTAAAGTCCAAAAATTAAATCCAAATTAAATCTCTTGTTTGAGGACTCCAAGTATAAAGATCGGAAAAGGCCTGAATATTTTATATATCCGTTGTTAATGTTTATAAGATAAGATAAAAACATATTTTATAAACGAAAATAAAAATGCATTCCGCTGACAGAGTAAGGATAGGTATACCAAACTGTCAAGTAACGTTAAACTAAAACTACAAACACATTCTACTTGTTGTAAAAGGTTAGACATATGTGTGAATGAATATGGTTAACAAATATGATTTACTTGTGCATCACAGTCTGGAACGACTATAACAGTGCCTTTCGAAGTACACGATTTGAATGTATTTATTTATTCATAGGATTTAATTAAACTCATAATACAAGGTAGCTGTATTCAGTTGGCAGGACACTAATCATTAGAATTCTTATTATAATTACTAATATTCAATTAACAAACCATTAGCATAAATATATATAATCGATTGTATCTAAAACAGAAAATACGCTAACAATAAGGCATGACAAATAATAAATGACTTATGTTTTAGAGCGAAACATTCTATTTGGTTGCTTTACTAATTTTGGTTGCTAAACCATCAATTTTATTTCGATTGATAATATCGATTGTGCTTTTAAACAATTTCCGACCCTATAAAACGGTGAGATCTCAGAAACTACAAAAGCTAGAAACTTGAGATTCATCATACAGATCATAGAGGGTGTTGTTTTATGGTTCTAACTTATTTGACGCTACTACTAAGATGCTTTGATCATTGCTTCTTAGTTGTCTTTGTAAGCCGTAGTTTATCAAATCGAAAGTCTTTTTTTTATCGGATGTTGAATTTTTTTATTTAAGAACATTTTTTCCACGCCCACTCCAAATCTACAAATTTCAGTCAGGGTTGTCACTGACAGTAGTGGCGCTAAATATCTAATATGAAACATATACAAACGTGACAATGAAAAGTTTACAGGAATAGGACAAGAAACATGCAATGCACTTTATCGCGCAAGAGTCCTTACTTGTTTACAAGAAAAAAATGTATTATTATACCCTTGCAGAGGGTATTATAATTTTGGTCAGAAGTTTGTAACGCAGTGAAGGAGACGTTTCCGACCCCATAAAGTATATATATTCTTGATCAGGATCAATAGGGGAGTCGATATAGCCATGTCCGTCTGTCCGTCTGTCCGTTTGTCCGTCTGACCGTCTGTCCGTCTGTCCGTCTGTTTCAATACCGTTTGCGAGCTCAATTTAAAAGCTAGCGACTTAAAATTTTCACAGTCATCCTAAAACATGTGTACGCAGATCAAGTTTGAAAATCGACCCGCTCGGACGTCTATATCCTATAGCTCCCATAGGAACAATCGGATATAGCTTTCATAAAATGAAGACACTTCGCTCAGTGTAAGAGCTATTGACAAGAATCTTTCCAAATCGTATTTTTTGTGCATACCTTGATCAGGGTAAAAGCGCGTGCCGATCGGACGTCTATATCCTATAGCTCCCATTGGAACAATAGGGAGAAAAATTAAAAAATTTAATTTTTTGAATTATGAAATATTTTGTTTATTAATTCATGTTGCTATTGTAGTCAAATTTTAATTCGTGAAATCTGCAAGGGTATTAAAACTTCGGCTTGCCGAAGTTAGCTTCCGTCCTCGTTTTTTCTTTAATTTGCCTTCAATTCGCTGGCTTCTCGTGGAATACTGAATATTAATATTAACATTTATGTTATGTACTCTGGGTCAAATGCATTTTAAAGATTTTCGTACTTATATGACTTTTGTATTAATAAGCCATTCGCACGATTCATGATCGAGAAGCAAATACATACATATATGGGACAAAACCTCATTCACCCCTTACATTTCTTCCGTCTCTGGTTTCAAAATACACGGGGGTGACACAAAAAGTGAGGGGTAAATGAGGTTTCTATGTGGTTTTCCAAAGGAATTTACATTTTTCCTAAACCGTCGCCTGCTAAAAGATACAGGATTTCCAACATTTTCTGCTAAAAGGAAGAGGATTTCCAACACACAAAGAACCACCTTCTCACTTTCCCGGTGGGTTATCCCTGAACATGTCAAATATACTCTTATATATATACTTAGTAAAAAAAAAGTCCTTCACAGAATTGAGGTCCGATACCACTAGTTTACAATTTTTGATTTTTTTCTATATAAACGCTGGGATCCATTTTTTTCGATTACTGTTGAGTGATCACGATAAAGAAAAACCATTTTTTCAAAGAATCGTTTTGGAGTTATTTGAGATAGCCAGATTTTTGACACCTTGTTTTATTAAATGCAATCGAAAAGAAATAGATGTGATCGGACCGGAATTGATGGAGATCTATCGTCTAAAGCTAGTTTTCATTAAATTTTTAAAAATATTAATAAATATGCAAATCTAAAGTGCCGTACTTGTTTTTTTTTTTGACAAAAACATGGTTTTCGGTGAGCACCTATCATAAAAGTCTTCTTCCGATTCTGAATATCTGTATGTTTTTAAGGGGTCCCAGCGTTTATATATGTACATATATGTAAACTAGTATAATATATCTCATATACCTGGAACGGGCCGATCGAGATAGAGCGTTTGAAGCTTTCAAAGAAGGTTAATTACATTTTTAAGTGCCTCGGCTTACCGAAGCTTACTTCCTTTCTTGTTATATTTTTTAGTAATCAGTGGATACCAACACGAAATCTTTACTGCCAAACACTACAGTAACGAGTTTCTAATAGTCAAGGTTCATTTTGTTTTTTTTTTATTAATCGTTATTTCTTACCAAATAACTGTAATAGAACGATCTGCAAGGGAATGCAAAGTTCTGCTCGCGAAGCTAGCTTGTATTTTTGACGTTTAGGCGGAGCATATCGTCTCCAAGCATTCAGTAAAAATTACATATTCGACACGAGAAATTTATCTTCCTTACCTAAATTGTCAGTTTTTCTAGTTCCGCTTATTTCATGAGTATTAACGGCTCGACGTAGAGATTCTGAGTCCGAACAAAAAAGACTGTGTATACTTCCTACTCCTTTATGAAATTTGTGAAATTGGGACTCATACTATAATAGCGATTCTGTATTTTATTCTTGAAAATTAAAGGATCCCGTAAAAACAAAAATTTCTAAAATAACGGTTAATGTGTACGGTGACAATAATGATCTTAAGATATTGTTAAGTATTTACAATGTTAAAAAAACAAGTCTGGTTTATTACTAACAAAAAAAAAAATTTTTTAAAGAGAAGATCAATTTAATAAATTCTTGGTTCAATATTTTGTACAACATTTCTATAATGTGATTGAATTAAAAAATATGGATATTTACACAGCTTTTACACCGAATGTTACATACATATGTACGTCCTACTATTTTAATATAACTTCCATTCATTTCCATAATCAATAAAAAGCAAGCGAACATATAGTAATAAGCAGAAATGATCGATAAACTCGACCACAGTATCGAGACCTGTTTCGTGTCCCCCATTTCTCCGGGTCGCTGTTGCTTTTGCTAACGTATTTAAGAGAAATAAAAAGTGGAAAAAACTTTACTTTGGTTTTGTTTTATAAGTATAGGCGTAGTGTCCATAATAATGTGAGTTCTATTCTCCAGAAAATTGTACATTTCTAGCACGACCTGATTTCCCAACAGCTGTTTTCCAAGTAGAAAAAATGGAAAATGATGAAAAAGTTTTTAATTATTTTGGGGGGTATGAAAATTAAGACCAAAACTAACTGAGAAATCAGGTCGTGAAAAGGGAAAGAGTGTGAGTCCATAGTGTAAGATTCCGTTCTAACACCGAAATGAATGTAAACATGCTGACTTAATGCTGCAACCAAGTTCATAAATGTAAAACAAAGATTTATTATAAGGACCAAATAATAAAGTAACAAACCAATGTTCTTCATTGGGTTTATCAACTTCTACAATAAAAAAGAGTGGGTGCAATTAGATTAGAGTTATGACGTATAATTTATACGAACTGTTCTAGGTTTTTTATAAATTAAATTAAAAAATGGTAGTTTAACAAATTAAAACCCCTTTAACTACTACAGGTAAATGAGTGAGGTTCTGGTATTATTGTGAAACGTGTATTGTTGAATGAGTATCGAGTCAATGGACCGGTTTCTGATGTATTTTTTGTACTTGTTTTTCAAATAAATGCCGTTTTGTCTGGAGATGGAATGCAAATCACCAAATGTTAAGAATAGGTTCTACTAACAAAACTATTTATGCAACAACGATGTGCAGCTAACTCTCACCTGTCCTTCACCGACCTCGCCTGGCCTCAACAACTGTAATATTATTGAATCGTATTATAATGCTGAACAAGGTATTATACACTCTAGCATACATCATGGAATTAAATAGACTTGTAAGTAGGTAATTCATCGATGTGTGTAGATATTAGGTTTTGTTTTTATAAGCTTTTCGGGAGAGTATAGTTTCAAACAGGTAGTGTGTACTCCTACTTGATGTTGTTTTATTGTTTCATTTAAAATTCTCCTTTTTTTTCATCGTTCACATACCAATAATATCAAGTATTTATTATAAATACTTTTCGTTACATTCTACCGAACCGAAAGTGCATATAATCCCAATTCTATGTTTATTAGATATTGAACTAGATGTTGTCTGCTCAGTGGCAATAATTTATTTGAACAACAAACCAGAGCAGCAGAAATTTACCGATATAAATCAAAGCTATACATTCTCTAGGCTGCACCGTTCAATGGAATCAGCCAGTACATAATCTACAAAAATATATTAAATATGCGTATGTATACACATGTGTATATTACACCATACTTATATAAAAATCAACCAACCGAAGGGCATGGTTGAACAGAAAGGAATATGTACCCATCGGCAGGCACAGTGAGATGTCGCAATGCAATCGACTAAGTCTGGGAAAATAGAAAGTATTTTTTATGTCCAAAAAAATGTTCATCAGTTCATTGCTTCGCTTATTTTTAGCTTTCGTTTGTCAACATTTTACTGTACTATAAAAATAAAAATGTGCTTGGTATATCTGGGCTCTGTGCCCTATTTTTGAACCACGAGCGTGATATTTTTGTTTCATTTTCTTTGTTTTTGTTAACGTATCTTAGTACGAAAACGAGGGCAAGCATGATCTGCCCAAAATAAAATTGTGATACATATGTAATTATCTCGAGTGTCCTTCTAGACCCGATTACGTTGATGGAAAATTATTTCAAAAACTGTTTATCGCCTATCGATATTGGAAAGAGGGCCCTAATCGGCTGATGGAACTTCTACTCCCTTGCTTGATAAGTGCACCAGCACAACAAATGCACCTCATTGAAAATGTTTAAAATAAATTTAGCTGAACAACATTTGTAATTGCTTCGAAGCCACTTTTATAATGCGAGCTTGGCGAAAATATTGAGATTTCTTACCCGCGTGTCCATTACTTCGCCGGGACGTAGTTTCTTCTGTTTTGGGTTGTTGATTGATGAAGGATTTGCGGAGTGGGTGTACGAGTGTTGTTGTTTTATGCAAAGGGTATGCGTTGGAGTATTTAATGTTTTATTGTTGAGATTTTAAGAACATTTTTTGTTGGGTTGTTATTAAATGACGTTGTACAGATTGTTTGATTGTTTGATTGTTGGTTGGCGGGTTGATTGTTGTTTAGTTTGAAGGGCATTTTGCATATATGGTAGGTACATAAAAGGGAACACAGTAAATACATATATAAATTAGCTACATTGGAGTAATTTACTATTTTTCATAAATGCATACACTTAGTGAGAGATTATCACAGTTAATTGACAAAGCAATTATTTAATCACATAAATGTTTGGTCCTATAAAATTTAAAAAGTAAAAAAAGCTACTTTTAAAGAATAATCAAGTGTACCCACTAAGCTTGAATAAACTCACCAAATTAATACAAAAGTCTACATTTTACTGTTTTTCGGCTAAGTATGCAATATTAAAACTAAATGTCGTTTTTATAAAATGGAAAGCTTATGGAGAATTCTATGTAAGCATCACAAAGACAAGTAGAACCAGTTTAAGATTTACTGATTTATGTATATACACGTGTAAATGCATGCATACATACATACATATGAAAGAGTTTGAAGTTCAATAAAATGTAACATTAAATGTTACACTTATCTAAGATCTCTTATTCAAATGTGATTCATAAGCCGCTAACTTTTAATTCCATTTCGATTTAACCAGCATAAATTAAATGTACCATGATAAAAAAAATGTATTATTAGTTACCTTTCCGACCATTCTCTTTGTACCAATATTTAACCGCATATTGTCATTTAATTAATAAATTCCCACTCTAAAAAATTAACCATAAATTTAACATACAGTTTAAATTTGTCTAATTCGCCGTAAAATTGTTACAAACTAAAAAACACATTTTAGTTAAAATAGTTTTCAGTTTCAAATAGAAGGGCTCAACCAAAAAGTTCGTAACTTTGTAACAATTTTATTTAGTGAATGCGGGAACTCTTGATACATTGCGCTTGAAAACAAATGTATATCTAATTTCTAAATTTTTAGGGCTATTTTTTGAGTGCAATCTATTAATCTTAAACACTCAGGCAGCAGTCGAAGAATAAAAAAAAAATAAACTGGCCAGCATATTTGTATTGCTTACCTCATCATTGATGATCAAAGATGGTCGACGACCAGTATCGGCTGGCGGTATTAGAGAACCGCGGCGACTTGGCGGCTCCGGTGCCAGAGATGGCCGCTTCTCCCGGATCACTTCTATCTTCGGTGGGTCACCTGGTGCCGGGGGTTGCATCCTGGAAACCTTTGGCTTCTCCTCCTATTAAATAAATTCAAATACGTGCTTGTAAAATTATTGCGCATAAAAATAGCTTAACTTATCTGTCTGTGTAGTTATGTATGTATATAATACGCCTTTTTATTAATATAGGATTCTATCCGTTTCTTGTTAATCGAACTAGAAATAGTAGTTTCCAATATTTTTTGTAAAGGATTAAACTACTCATTTGAAATTTATTTAAATCTAACAAATTAATTTGACTCCAAGTGTATGTGTATATATAAAAAAAAGTAATTACATGTTATCTTATCTTTGGTTATGTCTGTACATGTGTTTCTAAATTTATTTGTGGTCACTTAGATCTTAATATGACATGTGGATGGTATATGCACAGGTTATGAAACTATGAAATAAGGTACCCACCGTTATTGTAAAATTAAAGGCTGACATTTTTATGATCAAAACCTAAAGACTGCTTGAGGATTATAATTAAATTAAAAGCCAAAAGAAGAAAAGGGCGGAGCAATCATTTCGGATGCTAATTTGATATGTATATTTGTATTAAATCAGAAAGAATATTGAAATTATTTTAAAATTTGGAACCGCTTAGACAGAGCGACAAGAAGAGACAGACATCAAACGGTTTATGAGGAACAGTTGCATATTTTTGACAAAAGATATTTCAACACATTAAATATAAACATTTATTTATATATACATTTTTTATACACTATATAATCATATAAATATATATGAGAATATTTATAACGTATAAAATATGTGGTGACACATACATTCTAATTAAACTGCCTTTTGGTGTTTGTTTCATATTCTATATGTGTTTCGAAAACATTTATATATAAGAATTTTCATATATTCAATTTGTAGGTATATAGTACATAAATCTACGGGACAGGTTTTCATTAGAAAGTATCAAATTTAATTGCAAATTTCCATGCTTACCTTAGGTTCTTCTACAGGCAATTTTACTTCGGGATGTTTAGTGTCCGGTGTGATAATGGCTGGTGTGGGTTTTTCTGATTTGGTGTTATCAACGCTAGCAGGTTCATACTTTTCTAAAACGGGGCGCTCATAGTCCTCAAAGGTTGCTAGAGCTTCAGGCCTTTTCAAGTCCGACACTTGCGCCTTAATTGCCTTTGTAGGAGAGAACTGCTCGGTCGCATTTGCCTTCGATTGTATGGATTTTATAGAGGATTAGGAAGTTTGTACGCATATATTGTACCAAATGGGAAAACATATAGTCAAGGGCAGAGAATGAAAGTAAACGGCAAAGAGACAGAGAAGAAGAGTGACAGGGAAAGAGACAGACATAAAGAGAGCGATCCAGCGAATAGAAAGTAGATTTCTCAGCTAAAATTGGGCGTAGAAGTACCCGAAGTTTGAAAGTGCTAAAGATTTCGAAAACTTTTAAATTGTTTAGTTAATAAGAGATAGAGATATTTTTAGATGAACCGTTTTTTGCACTAAAGTTTTCAAAGCCGTTACCTTTGTTAACTGTACACCTTGCTGGGGCGCAGCTTGCTCTTTAGCATCCTTTATCACAGGTTTTAAAACTACCCCAAGGAATGACTCATTTCGAATTGGTTCCTTAGTCATCAGATTTCTGATTGAGGATCGACGTCGCTGCTTTATAATATCTAGTACAGATGGTTTATCGGCCTGCTAGGTGTATTTTTTGTAAGGGGGTTTTACAATTAGTATGAATAAAGGATCTATTCTTCATGTGTAGAAGGCAAAAAAGTTTTTGTTTTTCACAGTCCGGTCACCCGAAATAAGTCATGCACTCGGTCTGTCTTTTAACTTATACCGTTTGTGTAATTAACTTACCTCAGAAGGCTTTTTATTCCCGTTCTCAGACTTATCCTGCTGAAAGGGTCCATGAGAAAAGGTTTGGGTTGCAATGGGAAAGATAATATAACAATGTTAGAAAACCATTTAAAAAAAATTTAAACCAATTTTAAGCAATAATTTGTGCAGCTTTTAGTGAAACTTTCACGTTACAAACAACTGATCCTTTACAACGACATGTTTTCGTATGTGCGACAATTGCACTTCAATTACCTCGGGCTCAATAATAACTGGTTTGAGAACAGCGCCATCTCGACTGTCATCTTCATCGGGGAGTTTACCTTTGCCGATTTTCAAGCCCTTTGGTTCCTCTGCAGGCTTATCAATAATTTCCGCCTTCTGTATATGTACACCGATACCAGACAATAAGATATAACACATTTGACAACAAAATTATTCAAAACATATACAAAACAGGAAACAACACGTACTTTGGGAATTCCATTCTTTTGAGCAGGTGCCTCGGGTTCCTTCTTTCCACTATCTAAGACGGGCTTTTCCATCTTGTTTGGTATTTCAAGTTCGCGACCAAAGTCAGTTGGCGTAAAGTCTGATTTTTCATACTTTTCTAACTGTGGACGTTCGTAGTCTGGAATTTCTGGCAGTTCCTCGTACTTTGGCTTTGCTTTTGGCTTAGCCTTCGTCTTTGGTTTCGCCACCTCAGGCTTTGCTTCCTCTTTCACTTGAGCGATAGATGTTTTACGCAGCTTTGGCAGTTCCTCGGCAGGCTTTTGCTCCTCTATCACCTGTACCACATATTAATGAGATGGACACAATAACCAGTTAACATAATGTACGAACACGTTTCAGCACACACATTGAATAGATGTAGAAAAAAACAAGAGAGAACGCTATAGTCGGGTGCCCCGACAATCAGATACCCGTTACTCAGGTAAAGGGTGTGCGAGGGAGATGGAGATAGAAACTTTGAACACGCATAACTTTTAAACGAATGGTCCGATTTGAAAAATTTCTTCTACATTTCGATAGGTATTGATAAACACAATAAATCTGCATTTTTACTTTTCCGAAATATTGAAATTTTTAAAATCGTATATAAGCGATTGTGGGCGTTAGAGGGGGCGTGGCACCTTTTTGAAACAAACTTGCGCTGCGTAGGAACTCCTAGAATCTGCAGGCAAAATGCCAATCTTCTAGCTTTTATAGTTTCCGAGATCTCAGCGTTCATACAGACAGACGGACAGACAGACAGACGGACAGACGGACATGGCTAGATCGACTCGGCTAGTGATCCTGATCAAGAATATATATACTTTATGGGGTCGGAAACGCTTCCTTCTAGCTGTTACATACTTTTGCACGAATACAATATACCCTTTTACTCTACGAGTAACGGGTATAACTAGCAGGTGTTAATTAAAAAAAAGATCTTCGACAAAAGTTTGCAAAATCTTGTAGTTATAATATATGTAAAATATATACACAAAATTGATTAACTTTGTATGGTCGCCGTAATATAAAGTTATCGATCCCTGCGATTTTGTAACTTGCTAAGCATAGTTTTTATACCCTTGCAGAGGGTATTATGATTTCAGTCAGAAGTTTGCAACGCAGTGAAGGAGACGTTTCCGACCCCATAAAGTATATATATTCTTGATCAGCATCACTAGACGAGTCGATTTAGCCATGTCCGTCTGTCCGTCTGTCCGTCTGTCCGTCTGTCCGTCCGTCTGTCCGTCTGTCCGTCTGTTTCTACGCAAACTAGTCTCTCAGTTTTAAAGCTATCGGGCTAAAACTTTCCCAAAAGTCTTATATCTATTGCAGGTAGTATATAAGTCGGAACGAGCCGGATCGGACAACTATATCCTATAGCTCCCATAGGAAGGATCGGAAAAAAAACGTTAAAAAAATTCTAGCTTCGGTGTTTTTGAAGTATTACCTTCTAATCTTGGGAATATTAGTTTTTATATATTTCTTAATTTCGAATTAAATATTTAAAAAATCGGATCACTATATCATATAGCTGCCATAGGAACGGTCGAAAAATTAAATGGAAATTAATAGGAAAAAAATTATATCTTTGTTGATTTTTATTACATTCTCTTCTACTCTGGGATATGACTATTTTTAAATATTTCCGAATTTCGATTTTAATTTTAACAAGATCGAACTACTATATCATTTAGCTGCCATAGAAACGATCGAAAAATGTATGTGAAATAATGGGAAATTTAACATTTTTGCGATTTGTAAATTAATAGAATGATCTGCAAGGGTATATAAGCTTCGGCTTGCCGAAGCTAGCTTCCTTTCTTGTTAGGGATTAGTTTAATCGCAATTTTAGCTTCGAAATCTGAAAGTACTCATCGAGACTAGTTAAAACACATTGGAGGTCAAGTAATAACATACCATATCTTAAGGGCTAATCGAAATAGCGCACCAGTCGTGAATTAGGCATAAAAAAGGGAGAAAACAGCCTAATGCAATATATTTCTTGTGTCAATAAATCTTAAGTACTTTAAGAATTCGTTGCACGGTGAAATTGGTAGGGCTTGTGGTATTTAAATGTGGTATTAAACCAGTTAAAGCTATTCTAATGTAAGAAATCTTGACATTTTACTATCGAAGAATATTTAGAACTTTTGTCAAAAAATTTTTATTTTTTTTAACAATTATAGTTACTAGTTTCAGTGGAAGCAATTACATGAAAAAACAAGAAAGGAAGCTAGCTTCGGCAAGCCGAAGCTTATATACCCTTGCAGATCATTCTATTAATTTACAAAACGCAAAAATATTAAATTTCCTATTATTTCACATTAATTTTTTGATCGTTCCTATGGCAGCTATATGATGTAGTAGTTCGATATTGATAAAATTAAAATCGAAATTCGAAAACATTTAAAAAGAGTCACATCCCAGAGTAGAAGAGAATACAATAAAAACCAACGAAGCAATAATTTATTTCCTATTATATTCCCATTAATTATTTTATCGTTCCTATGGCAGCTATATGATATAGTCGTCCGATTTTGATAAAAATTTATTCGAAATTCAGAATTAGATACAAAATGGTATTTCCAAAAGTAGGAGGTGATATGTTCAAAAACACCCAAGATATAATTTTTTTTACATTTTTTTTCCCGACTATTTCTATGGGAGCTATATGATATAGTTGTCCGATCCGGCTCGTTCCGACTTATATACTACCTGCAATAGATATAAGACTTTCGGGAAAGTTTTAGCCCGATAGCTTTAAAACTGAGAGACTAGTTTGCGTAGAAACAGACGGACAGACGGACAGACGGACATGGCTAGATCGACTCGTCTAGTGATGCTGATCAAGAATATATATACTTTATGTGGTCGGAAACGTCTCCTTCACTGCGTTGCAAACTTCTGACTGAAATCATAATACCCTCTGCAAGGGTATAAAAATTATAAAGATATGTAAAAACATGGGACTAAAACTTTGGAAAAAAAATTATCGATGCCAATAATATTAAAACTACTTTTACAGTAAAAAAATAAAAAGCCAGCTTGGGTCATCCCGCGTAAACCTCCACTTATTTTAACCGAAATGTAAAAAAACAAATTCTTTTCGATAGGTTGACAAAACAACCTTCAACAAAGGTGGCAAGACTGACGAGAAATGACTCAGTTAATTTCATTAACGTTAATTTAAGTTTACTGTACTTGATTTTTGTATCAAGTTTTTCGCATATGTTTTAATGTAATATGACCAAATAAAAAATCAAAAGTCCTGGTAATTTATTTTATAGAAAGCCATGCACTTTGGGGATTTGTTGTCCCTTTGAATTAAAGCCGCGCAGCTTATGCACATAATTTTGGTTTCTGTACTGTTACTGTTACTGTAAGTTACAAAACATTTTTAAAAAGTCTTGTGTAGATAGACAAATAAAAAAGTTTTTAGGGTTATATCAAGAAATTAAAGATTTTGAAGTTAAAAATTAATCACACAGATTAATAACAACGAAGAAATACAGTTCAGCAGTTCGACTGATTCTTGATTAAACCGCTTACCTTTGACGTTCGACGTTTTTCAGCAGGTTTTAGCTTGGGAATCTCTTCTTTTAGTGCTTGTGGATTTTTGTTAGCGTCAATTTGCTTACTATCAACCTGCTACAGGGGAAACATTTATCTTATAGGTGTATTTACTGGGATTAAAGCCATTTAATCTAAGAACTATCCTTATTATTTATGCTCGTAGCACTTTTCGAATAATATACATATGCACCTGTTGGTATATATTATTGGTACTCACCTCCAATGGTTTTTTGTCAACGACGGATGCTCGTCGGGACTCTGACTTAGATTCTTCAACCTTTTGGTTAAACATAAAAACAAGAAATGGAAACATTTAACAATCAACGTTCCGCAGATCAGCCAATTTGTATAGGATTACTCACAGCCAAGGATGACCTTCTAGATGATACCTTCCTATCATCGGCTGTGATTTCCTCCTGAGCTTTGATTATTGATTTGCGGCGTACCTCTGTCGATGTCTCCTCTTTGACAGACACATTACTTGCCTAACCAACAACAAAACAGGTAACATTAAACTTACATATAAGTTTTCCCATATTAATATGTAGATGTTGACAGCACAATCACATAAAACAGGATAGTACAATATTATACAATTCTAAATTTACAAATAAAAACAGTTTAGCTTCGAAAACTTAATTTTCAAAGTTACAAATAAAATCGAGCAAAAGAAAATATTTTGGTTCTGCGAATATAAATTATCTGTGACTTACACAAAATAGAATGGGTAAAAAAAAAGCAATGAGAAATTATGGATCATATTTATGTCTTTATCATGCCCTTGCTGAGGGTAATAATAAGGAAAACCATATTTGCTTTGTTTTAAGCCCGAAAACTAAAATAAATCGAAATCATATATTTTTTCGGCTTGCCAAAGCTAACTTTCTTTCTTGATTTGTTATGCCGATATACTTATATATACTTACTTAACATAGATATATTGAAAATTAATTGTAATTTACCAAACTTTTAATTTTATGGGAAATTTTTTTTTTAAATGTTGTTTCTTACCTTTCGTTCCACTTTTTTAAGCCCTATCTGTTCCGTTGACTTTTGCTGTGGATAAAATTTACAAATATTATTACAGATATGTTTGGCATTTCTATCTTTAAAGTACACGAAACACTTAGAACTATAAGTCAGTAAGAACATGCATCGGGTATTTAGTGTGCTTGATTTGGTGTTTGGCTAAAAATCGAAGCAGAGTTGTTTGTCCGCAGAAGCACGAAATATTACCTCTTCGGGCTCGGGCTCTTGCTTATTGTCTTTAGATGGATCTGAAGTAGGTTTTTCTTTTTTTGTCTTGGCTTCTGGTTGAGCTACCTTGTCCTTCTGGTCAGTAAGCTTCTGCTTTGTTGGCTCAGGCTTTGCTTCAGGTTTAGCTTTCTTCGGCTCAAGAGTTTCCTGCTTTTCACTTTGATCAACTGGATTTTCTTTTACTTCCAACTTTTCATCTTTGTTGTCTTCGGTCTCTTTCTTTGCAGTTGGTTCTTCTTTCTTTATTTTTTGTTTTTCCTTCTTAACTTCTTGTTCTTCTTTCTTAAGTTCTTGTTCTTCCTTCTTAATTTCTTGTTCTTTTTTATTTTGCTTATCGGTTTTTATAGTAGGTTGATCTGAAGGTTTTTCCTCCTCCTCAATCTCCTTCATTTGTTGTATTGTGTTTGAAGTGTATAGTGTATTGTTATTGACCAAAATGAGAGTTCGTAAAAATTTAAAAAAAAATAAATTAGTAAGGTGGTATAGAAAATAACACAGATAGGAATAGTTTAGCATGAAAGCTTCGTTATCGAGTCAAGTCTGTTAAGAACGTAATCAGACTCTATTGCAATTCGTCTGAAAATCTTAAAGCCCTGTAAGAGCTTAATTAACAACGAAATTGTTGTTGTTACACAGGAAATGAAAAATAGAAAAGAGTCGTCAAAGTAATATAGTTTAGCTGGAGAATTTGATAGAAAAGTACGAAAAATAACTAACAGTATAAAATTGATATTTTAACTGTTTATAACTATCAGAATGCCTTGACAATATACTGCAAACCTCATCACTAGTAAACTGGGCAACAGGCTTTAATGTAACACCAAATATGTCCTTAGATGCATTTGACTGAGATATATCCAGAGGTAAATTCGTGGCACTTCTCCTTTTCAATTTCGGTATTTGATATAAAGTTACGCCAGACTGTATGGTAAAAAGAATGCGCTTTTAACGATTTGTGGGTTTTAGATTGATTGGGTTAGTTATTAACCCTCTAAGACTGGCGTGCCTGGAGGCACGTATTACGTTTTTGGCCTTAACAAATAAACTAACAGCTTTTCAATCGTTTAAATAATTTTTGGCGGTTGATAAAAAGGACACCAAATTTTGAGTCTCAGCTTTGAAATCTATCCGAAGCTTGTAACGGGACTTATCTTTTTTTTTATGTTTTTTCGCGCGTAAATAATACGGGCCTTGAGGCATGCTTTCGTCTTAGAGGGTTAAAACTTTATTAACGTGATTGGTAATATTTTAAATATATTAGATTAGGTTGATAAAAATTGTTTATGTGGGACACGAAATTGTATCAACATTATTTTAAGACAAGTGTACATTTCTTTTAAATTCTTATCGGGCTGTTAGCTGTTCAGCTTTCTACGATTTCTAATAAATGATCTTAACTTTGGTTGTCAAAGATCATCTCTACCAAGTAATGACTTTTACTTGTCATTTTCCTTATATTCGGGGTTTTCATAGTGTATGTGTACATATGTAGTTATTAGTCGATCGAAATGATCAATTTTATCAACTATTCTGGGCCTGATCAATAATATCAAAAACGATACCACATTAGTAAGTAAGCATGTTTGTACACACTGTTCTTAATGCCGTAGTACATTGTGTGCGTAGGGCTGTTGGAATTTATGACTCGATTAATGTATTTTTTTTAATATAAACAGCATTTTTGTCGGTTAAAGCAGTACCAAGTGCCGATTTAAACCATCAATATAATTGGCAAAACTCCGATAAACTTACTAACCGTTGACTGTAAAATTGAAGATGAGCTCTGCTTCCTACTCTGTGAAAACTCCTCAAGAACCTCTGTGCCTATTGATTCATCACTAATCGTGACACTCACAGTGTTTTGTTGAGTGCTCAATTTCTGATTAATAGAATGCTGTTCCATCTTAATTACGACCTGGCTTTCATTGCTTTCAAATTGCTGAGCAGTTACGGATTCTAAGATCTGCGTGTCCTTTACACTTTCTGATATTTTTGTATTTTCATTTACCTTTTGCTCTTTTTCTTTTTCAGCCTTAGACTTATCCTTTTCTTTGGGCTGTTCTTCCTTCTTCTTGGTACCCTTCTCCACTGTAATTTTGCACGACGATTCGTCCTTGCCGACTTCGTTGGTCACAATGACCTTATAGTTCGAAGTATGTTCCGTCCTTGCAGAGCTAAACGTAAGTCGCGCGGTTGTTCCATCGAACGTGGTGGTGATATCTTTGGTTTCGCGTATTAGAGTGCTACCCTTGTACCACTCGATTTTGCACTTGCGATCGGACTGGGCGAGGCTGATCAAAAGCTCGAAGGTCTTCGATTCGATGACCTTCTGATCAACGAGCTTTCTGGAGATTTCTGGCTTGCTGGGCTTGCGTTCCTCCTCGGGTATGTCAACAAGATTGACAACTTGAGACACAGCCTCTCCTTTTTCGTTACTGGCCACCAACTTGTAGGCGCCCTTATCACTCTCCTCTACATCGTTTATCTCTAGTTTGACAGCGAACTCTCCGTCCTTCGTCTGCTCCACCAGGTAAACGTGTCTCTTGCTCTCCTGAACAGTGTTCGTTTCCTTGTACCAAGTACACTTGGGTTCGAACTTAGATGCTACTGTGCACTCGATGACTACAGTTCGTTTTTTGATAATCTTAATAATCTTAGGTTTGTCTTTAATAACAGGAACAACTGGAGAAGAAATGGAAATTTTAAAATTTAGCAATGATTATCGTAGACAAAAAAAGGTTTTAAAGGAATAGCTTGCCAATAGAAATATAAATACATATCGCCTTATAAGTATCACATGTAACTTTACGATACTCTTTTTCTGATGCAAAAGCTATTGTTATTGGGTTGGCCCAACAATACGTACTCTCTATATTAAGTGTAAGATTCGCATTGAGCTCGCCCAGCGTGTTCTTGATGTTGCACTTGTAAAGGCCAGAGTCCGCTAGTTGCGGATCTAACAACTCCAGCTTTATGTAGTATTGGTCACCACGCTGTTCAATAAACGTCTTAATTTTGTTGCTTTCCTTGACGACTTCTCCGTTGCGGAACCAAATTACATCTGGTTTTGGATCTGCCTTAACCTTGCACTCCATTATAACCAATTTGCCATTGTTTTCGGACACAATTCGGGGCTTTTCTATGAACGTTGGCCCCTCACCCTCCGGCTCTGGCTCGGCTTCAATGTTAAGGTTAAGGTTGGCGTTTGATTCGCCGTATTCGTTTTTGACATTGCACCTGTAGGTCCCACCATCGGTTGCTCCAGGGTCCTTTAAGAAATATAACGATTTGTAAGTGTTTTGCCATCGGGTAATCTTACTAGATACTCCACCTTTATTTCCAATGTCAGCTCGTAGGTGTCCTCTGCAATAACTGTTGTGTTTATTTTTATCTTCTTACTCTTCTCCACCATCTCTTGACCTCTGAACCAAGTTACGGTTGGCTCCGGCTTGGCCTTGCACTTGCACTTCATTGTGATTAGAGTGCCAGACTCATTGGGGATTATTCTCGGTTTTTCAATAAATGATGGCGCAAAACCGTTGGCGTCGCTTGCACCTACATTATGGGAAACAATTAGGGTTATAATAAACTTTTTCAGCAGTGGAAGCCGCAAACACAAAATGTAGAAGCAAGTATTTTAGTTTTAGGCTCCGTTTGGCCGCAAAAGGCGGACAAAAAAATCTTGTGTTGAATCTCGGCATTGAAGAAGCTGGGTTTTCTTACATCACGTACTCTCTAAGTACACAAAAAAAGGTCAGGTCCGATATTTAAACGTCATGTTACGTTTCCGCCTCTTGAAGCAAAGCCAATATATAATAACAAAATTTAAATTGCCGAAGTTTCCTTCCGAATAGTATAAAACGGATTAGGAACTAATCACTTGTTTAAGCCAAAGTTAATAACGATTTGAAAACGGAAAGCAAGTAACTGAATCTGAATAATGTAATATAATATATCTAGTGGGGCATATCAGTCAATTATTACTGATATTTATGAACTGGGTGATAAATGAACGAATTTGTAAGTCCTAATTTATAACAACAACATTTTAAGTTGCTATGAATGTAATAATACATTTGTATAATACTACTTTACTTATTTAGGCTAGTTATAAAAATATTTTATAAAAGATATTGGTAGGTTTAATTGATGAAATATTGGTAATGATAAAATGAATTCCGGATACGGGCTGTCTATTTTTTAATCAGATTTAACGCCTTTTTACACCTATAACCGTATTATACATACGTATGTACTCTTTGCTGAGTATTAGCACAAGCGTTCATACTTCTTAAACTCCCACGGAAATAAACAAAAACTCGAATCATGCTTACATTTATATAATACGATTATATAAATCACGATATGGAAAGAAAAGGAAGTTTGGTACCTTGAAAGTTAAGCGCAATGTTTGCATTACTTTCGCCATACATATTAATTGCGTTGCAGCGATAGTTGCCGCCATCCTCTTTTGTGGGATTTTGGATTTCCAGAGTCAGAATGTAGCTGTCTTTGGTTATTGCCTTGCGGGTCATTTTCGTTCTTTGATTGTCAGAAATTTCCTTATCTGAGCAATACCATACAATGTCCGGAACCGGATGCGCTTCCAATACGCATTCCATGATGAGTAAGTCCTCTTCTTGGCGGATCGTTGGTTTTTTTGGAAAGCGTGGCGACTTTCCATCTGGAATTCTGTATTGAGTTGGAAGGAGTATAACTTTCGGTATTTTGTATTATCTTTAAATGCGTTTTGGTTGTCTTACTTCTTCGATCCGCTTTCGAAATTTAGATTAATGGTGGCGACGCCTGAACCGTGCTTGTTTTTCGCTTGCGCGCGATATTCACCCTGATCAGTGGAGACCACACTGCTAATCTCGAGACACGCCATGTGATAAAGTTTTTGATCCATTGTCAGTGACATTTTGTAGCGTTTGGATTCGCTTAGTATAGTCTCGCCATGGGACCTTTGTGCACATGAAGAAAAGTTTTTGATTGAAACGTGAAGTGAATTGAATTTTAGTTCAATCTGATAAAACAGATATCACTTATGGGGCTCTCATGCTACCGGATACTTCCGATTACACTTGCATCTCTTTGCTCGATCTGTTTAGTTTGGTTAACCGGTTAAATTTACTTATCACTGGGGATTTTCGTATGGTCAAGATTTATGTTGATAATTTTATTTTCGTACCATGTGACTGTTGGCGTGGGATCTCCGACGCATCTACATTCGAACGTTACATTTCCGCCATCTTCGCTTTGACGAATTACTGGTCGTTCAGTAAAAGTCGGCTTAATGCCTTCTGCACTTTCTGGCACGGGGGCTTCGTCGCCTATGGAGTTGAAATATCCATGTAACACAATTTGCAAATGACAAGGTCAGTTTCAATACACGGGACAATGTTTTTAAATACATATATGCTAACAAGTTTTAAGATTATGCTTAAAATCTATGTCTTCAACTTCATTTAACGATTTTTATTTGATCACCGACTGTTTCAAACAACAAATGTGAAGGTTTGACTGGCACGTAAAAGGACCTTGACAATTCCTTTGATAACGTTTGATGGTTTGCGATCGGGAGTCAAACAAAGCCCTTTAATATAACACGGAAACTACTCTTATCTTAAAAATAACCGATATTGAAATATATATTTGGCTAACAATCGAAGATAAAAATAAATTACACAGTTATCATCAATAAATGCCTAAATTATAAGATCTCTAAGTTTACAGCAAATGAAGCGTTATTGTCCATACTAAATAAAGTTATTTTTGCGGATAAGTAACAAAAACAAAATTTTAAATACTGATGGTTAATGAAAATCAAGTGCAATAACGAAATGTCATGTATACTTTTAGGACTTTATGTTACTTACTGTCGAAATTTAGGCTTATTGTGGCGTTGCTTTCGCCCAATTCGTTCTTTGCATTCACTTTGTATTTGCCAGCATCCTCAACTGTAACATTTAGTATCTCAAGTGTTGCAAAATATGAATGGACGTCTTTATCAACAGTGAGCTGAAAAAAAAGATATTATTATTAACACTCCTCGGGAAGCCGTAATAAATAACTTTTAATGGTAGTTATAAGCAAATAGCGGTAAAAAAAAGGTGTTTAAGTTCTCATACAAAGTTTAGCGTCTTATTATATATTATCTACATATATACCTTATGGCGAGCTGATTCTTTAACAGTAGCTCCGTTGTGGAACCAAATAATGGTGGGTATAGGATCAGCGTTTACGCGGCACTCAAATAATAATCGTTTTCCATCTTCTTCCTGTCGTATGGCGGGTTTTTTCGCGAATGTCGGCGCGAAACCGTCGATTTGTCTGCAACGTATGGGTATATTAAGTTACGATCATTTATTCTTATTAACCAATAAACATTTGATAAATTAGGTGAGGTGAGTTAAGCATTGCTATATATAGCTGATCAAATTAGTACCATAATGTAACATTAACTGAGCCAAAAAAATCATTGTATAAAATATATTATTTATTTTTTGTAGAGGTTGGGTCATTGAATTAAAGTTCCTGAGAGAAAGCTTATTAAATGGAAATACTGTAATACTTCCATAGGTAGTTTTCCAAAAACAGTTTTATTTGTTATTGTTTTTTTCTTTGCCATTACAAATGCGGTTATATCTCTTTGACGCGGAGGTCCACATTTTTATAAGTTTAGTATTTATTTTCCTTGACTTCTACAATGCATTGTTGCATTGCATTGCTCCCTAAAAATTTCGCGCTCACAAATTTTTGTTTTGTCGCCCTTAACCGCGACTTGGGCCATTTGGCTCAGTTTGACTGCAATCTGGCTTATCAAGCTCTCGCTTACAGATGAGATTATTAGCGCAACTATGACCAATAGTTCTAGCAACCTGCAGAAGTCATTAAAAATAAAATAAGGACCATGTTATTTAGTAAGAGAAACGCGTTGGGTATGACATTTCGCTTCAGAAAATAATTATTTCAAAAAATCTCGCAAGCGACCAATGTCCATTAAAGTGTCCCGAACAGAATGAAACTATTTTCACAAATTTGACATTGACGGAAATTGGTGCGTAATTTCTTCAACTGATGGCGCTTAATGCTCTAATTTTTAATGCAGCTGGGGCCGAAGCTAGCTTCTTTTCTTGTTGGTTTTAACACATGCTTTTTTTGCTTTATCACCTGAAACATTTTTGAACTATTAAACTATACGATAGGATTACACGAAAAAGCTTCAAAAAATAAATAGTCTTTTAAAGATTTGTATAACCGTCACTCGTAGAGTAAACCATAGCGGTTTAACAACATTGTAACAGGGTAACAGGTAAAAGAAAGTTTTCGTTACATAAAGTATATGTATTCTTGGTTTGAATCATTTGCCGAGTTGATATATGTCTGTCTATCTGTCCGTGAAGCCCACAGTTTCAAATATTATTTTCAGTGTAAACGGTATATAATTTAAGTTGTTAAAAGCTATGGGCGCGCCAACCCTTATCCAAATCGGAACATTCATTAAAAAATTATAACCACGTAATGTGATTAGATGTGTAACTGAACAAGAGTTAAGCATTAACATTGCCAAGATTGTTTAGATCTGATCACGTTTTTATTAACATTTATGTATATGTTATACAGGATTGTAAGTATGTATTTTAGCTGCGCACATTGAACACTATATGTGATTAAGCTTTACTTACCCTTCGTTTTCAAGAAGTGAAAACTTACCATCTGTTTTGAATTTCAAACCCCAATTAGTAAATTGAGTAGTATAGAAAGAAAAATTAAAGCATTTGTAAATGGGTAAAGCAATTTTCAAGATGATCATGCGGTTCTTCTTAAAATGTTAAAGTACTCTAAGCTCAAAACCAGGCTAATGGCGTTAATTTAAGGCATAAAAAAATCAATAAAATGTAAAAAGAAGGTTCAAGTTTGCTGAAAGGTAAAGCATCAAAAGTAGCTTACTTTTCTTTTGGTTCGTCTGCAGCTAGAGATTTAACGCAACGGTAGAGTAAAAAAACGTTATTAAATTGGTTGCCGTAAAAATTGTACAAGAAAAGATATTTTTAAGATTTATTTTTAAAATTTTTTTCTTTGAGCTGAATCTCTTCGACAAAACTATCATAAGCTAAAAATAATAAGATAATTTTGTAACAATAAATGATGATAGCTAGATAGTACCCTTGCATAAAGAAAACAAGAAAATTGGCTTCGGAAATCCAAAGTTTATATATCCTTGTAACTTAAGCCGTGACATTTAATTTAAATCATATCATTATCGTCTTCATTATGAACAGAAACAACAAAGCTACAGTGTTACACCGCAAAACATTGCCTGGATGAATTCTTAAGAAGTATGTTCAAATTTTGTAAAAGACGTGAAATTCGTAGAAAGTTTAAAACAGTAGTAAAATTTAAAAAAGAATCAGATTAATTTGACAGTCAGAAATAAGTTATAAACTTTTTTCCGAAACTACCCATTTGTGTAAGTTGGAACACTTTGAGCGTGTAAGTTGGAACACACATTTTGAATACAAAAGCTTTCCGCCCTTTTGGTTTTAATTATTATTTGGTCTAAGTTCTTTAAAAATGGACGGAAAACAAGTTAAAAATAAGTAAAATTTATAAAATTATTATTACATAATTATTATTTACTTTTGCTGTGTTTTTTTTAACTTTTGAAAGTGTTCAAATTTTTAGATCTCTTTTTAAAATGTTATGTTTTTTATGGCACTTTTAAAAAAATATATTTTTTTAAAGACCAAGCTCGGTACATAACAAGTGAATTTTCATAAGCGAATGTCCAAATGTCCAAATGGCAGATTAAAACAAAAGTTGTCCCAACCTACAGACCTATATATTATATGCAATGTACATTATAAGGGTCTATTATATATATATCACTGCTGTGGACCTTCTGACTTAAGTTATAATGCAAGGGTACAAGCAAATATAGTTGACCGACCGTTTTTAAACTGACGGATACACTAAGACGATTTTCTGAGTAAGGGCTAGTACTCAACCCAACAAAAAGTCGTCCAAAACAAAAACTTCATATGAAAACAAGAAAGGAAGCTAGCCTCGGCCAGCCGAAGCTTATATACCCTTGCAGATCATTCCTATTAATTTACAAATCGCAAAAATGTTAAATTTCGTATTATTTCTCCAGTAGTTCGATTTTGATAAAATTAAAATCGAAATTCAGAAATATTTAAAAATAGTCATATCCCAGAGTTGAAGAGAATACAATAAAAACCAACGAAGCAATACTTAATTTCCTATTATATTGCCATTAATTTTCAGATCGTTCCTATGGCAGCTATATGATATAGTCGTCCGATTTTGATAAAATTCAATTCAAAATTCGGAATTAAGTAAAAAATGGTATTTCCAAAAGTGGGATGTTATATGTTAAAGAACACCCAAGATATAATTTTTTTACATTTTTTTCCCCGATTATTCCTATGGGAGCTATAAAATATAGTTCTCCGATCCGGCTCGCTCCGACATACCTGCAAAAGAAAGAAGACTTTTGGGAAAGTTTTAACCCGATAGCTTTAAAAGTGAGAGACTAGTTTGCGTAGAAACAGAGGGACAGACGGCCGGACGGACGGACGGACAGACGGACATGGCTAGATCGACTCGTCTAGTGATGCTGATCAATAATATATATACATTATATGTAATGTCTCGGAAATGTCTCCTTTACTGCGTTGCAAACTTCTGACTGAAATCATAATACCCTCTGCAAGGGTATAAAAACGTCAAAAAATTTTGTTTCATATGAAATTTTTTATTTTGGACGACTTTTTGTTGGGTTAAGTACTAGCCCTTAAACTATAATTTTCTTTAAAAAGAAACAATTTAAATTAAAAACAAATTATTGCTACCTGTTCAACTGGCAATCTTATTTACAGGGGTTACTTACGTGTGAAATTTAAATTAATAGACGCAGAGACTTCTCCCGACTTGTTCTTGGCTTTTACTTTGTATAGTCCGGCATCCGTTTCAACTACATCGTCAAGTTCTAATACTACCGTATATTTATTATCTCCAACGGGTTGAATTTTGAATTTGGTTCGGCCATCTTCTACTAGTTTATTGTCACTTCGAAACCATTCAATGTCCGGTTTCGGGGATGACAATAACTGGCACTCAAATATCAATCGATTGCCATCATCTTCTTGATGCAGTTGCGGCTTTTTAACAAAGCTGGGAGCGAAATCTTCAGCCACCCCCATGCTGAGGGTTTTCCTTAAGCTTCGTCTTCAACGGCTGTGGCTCTATGGCTCTGAAAACAATTTAATTTTTAAAAGTTAATACAATGGAAGATTTTTATTTCAATGTGTGAGTGTGGGCCGAAAGCTGTTCTATACTATTACATCTAATGAATATTTTCTCTTTAGGGTAATATTTATATATTAGGTTGTCAAAAAAGTCCTGCGGTATTTTTATTATATTTTTTTTGTTTCCTTTTTTTACATCGAGCTTTTAAGTGACTCAAAGCTTCTTCAAATGGTTTATAACGGCTTGATGACTTAAGCCAAGCTCTTGACCGATGCTACGGCTTCACTATGCCGGTTTTATCGCAATTTTCTACGACAGGCCTTCCTTCTTTGACCACCTCTGCACCAGAACGAAAACGTTGAAACCATCGTTTTATTGGCGGCTTGAGATGCATTTTTGCCTTTATCGTAGTAGTACTGTAAAATATGCCGTATTTTCTCTTTATTTTGCTCCATGATTGCGACGCTATAACTCACGAACGACTTAAAAGAAAAGACAATCAATCAAACACGTGTTAGCGCGTGAAATGAGCTTTTCAAAAAGGTATATTATGGCCAGATGCGACGAATAAAACAAGAACTACGCGCTTTCAGCGCCAACTAGCGAAAATACCGCAAGACTTTTTTGACAACCTAATATAAATTTATACCCGTTTCTCGTAGAATTATTTTCGTTGAAAAGTATGTAACAGAAGAAGTTTATTTCAAACGTCTTCGTTCTAGAAGACTCAACGGAAGAATCTAGAAAATCGAGAATTCTTCAGAAGAGTTCGACCCCGCATGGAAAGACACTTCATTTCGATAGCACACTGATAGTTATCACAATGGCATTTTAATAACTGTACCTACAACTTAAATGTATTTATTTTAATCAATTTACCTATTATAAAGTTTTGCACTCCTGCTTACTTCTTACGTTCATTAAATTTAGTCAGTGACGTCACTATCTGTAGGGCCGCTATCTGGAGAAAATAACTACATATGTATTTATAAAGCCGATTTCCCCTTTAAAAACTTACAATGTTATGTTGGCCATTGCCGACAAAATTAAAAATTTAACTGGTCAGATCTGCATAAATGTTCTTGATAAGAAACTAGCGCTCTTTATATATATATAAAAAGACAATCTATGTATAATATTACACTCTTAAGAGTAAGGCGCTAGCTTTCTAAGCAGGGGTGTGTCGCCAATGACGTCATAGTATGTAAACAAGTGCTGATGGTCTAGGTCCTAGCCACTTATTATTACTATTAATCGTAAGCAGTAAGAAAAAAATGTGAGAGCTTTCTTTTAAATATATTACAATGTATTTTAGCTGAGGTCGGCTTATTTGCATAATGTTTAAAGTCAATTGATATAAATACACTATTTAAATTTAATCGAACCGCAATGACAAAGAGTGATATACATGTATTTATGTATTTTGAGTTGCACACGACCCACCACGTTTTGGAAATAGGAAATTCGATCGCTTTTCCCTCATTCAGCATAAATGTTGTTAATGGAAAACATTTTACTGAATAAACGAATATTCGTGTATTGCATGTTTATTTTTAGGCGTTCGCAGTCACCGGCTGTGAAATAAACCTGTACATACACATCTCACACGAATCTATCTTTATTTATTCATACATAAATACATGGCTATATATAAACATCCGCATACATATTAAGTACATAATCAAAGATTTATACAAAACGAAAAGGCATAAGGGGTGCAGGAAATGATCCGTTTAAATTGCTTTAAGTTAATCCTTGCACATAATAATAATGCACAATACATATACATATGCATTGAATTTATACAACTATTAAGAAATATATTTTGGCCTCAAAGATTAAATTAGATGTTGTATTTTTAACGAACACATTCACATTTGCTGAGCCATATACTGTTTCGAATTTTTCATCACAGTTTTTGGGATTTTTCATGGTCTATTTTTATAAACAACAACGTGTTACACAACGCCATGAATAGATCCAAGATTTCTCTATAGTATGAAACACATTCACTTTCTGTACATATGTACATTATCTTAATCATAATAGCATTATGATTAATTTGTTAATTTATTGGATAGCAACAATTCCTTAATTCGTATATATCGTAGTTTTAGTTTCACTTCACATTAAAAAGAATTAGAAAATTCTGACACAGTAGTGACCTAATACACATAAGTGGAAAATTTTAAAACCGATTATCCGGATCAATACACATTCGTGGTGCATACATTTAGAATGAGCAATGCTCCTAAAATAACTTTACGTTTTCCCGACGTAACTGTATATGAAAGAATCAAACTTTTATATAATTCTGCTCCAAATGCCGAAATTGATTCAATTATTTAAGTAAATGTCCATAGTAATTATTTATCCTACGCATATATAGTATATTTCTCTCGGTTGGTACGTACAACTAGGCTACAGGTAACACAGAACGATCACAGCACGAAATTATACTTTCTGCGAAAACGAAGCGAACTCCACGAGCTTTTGTCTATTACTGGCAGGTCCGAAGAATTGGTACTCTCGATCAGCAAGACATCTGCGCTGCTACAAAAAGACAGCAGGCTGTGCATGCAACAGCGCAGGCGCGATTTGCTTTCGGCACTAATACATAATATCTATAAGGTGCATATACCTTCGGACATATGTGCGTATGCGTAGGCCCAGCATTAGTAAGGTTGTGTGGGCATTCCAGGTTCATGTATTACATTAAAAGCCTTTTTCACAGCCTATCGAGCTAGGCCCGAATTCCCAATGTCATGTTTACTTTTACCATTTTTGCACGTTTCTGTTTGGTAAAAATTTATTTTAGACTATGCTTTTAGATTAGTTCGTCGGTTAACAAAATGAAACAGACAAACAAAAGACCAGTGGGCTCCAAAGGAGGACCGAAGGACCTTCCACAATGGTTGCAAAAGAACACCGAATCAAATACCCGTTACACTCGAAAAATTTTCAATTGCATCGAAAACCTGCCTTTTTGTGACTTCGAAGTTGCATTCCTGTGTGAGCTATAAGATAAAGTTGTCCCTCCGACTTGTATGTATAGTACCTGCAATAAAAAAAGACTGGGGAAAGTTTTATTGAGTTTCAAAAATATCGTAATTTGGCGATGAGCTCCGACATCACAGTGCCGCAAGTGCCGCAAAAGTGCATTCCAAGTGCAGCGGTGTTCCTAGTTGTGGCGATTAAAAGGGCGAATGTTAGTCATTAGTTGATCTATAAACACACCATTTTGTTAAACTTACTCCTTTAAAAAGCACAATAGGAAAGAAATTTTAAAATTTTCACTACAAAATGAGCACAGACGGACCGAAGCGTCAATTACAAAATACACTAGTTTCGAACCACGTAAAGTATTTCAATAAATTGTTAAATAGACCGCAGTCAAAATTTTGTTTTCTAAAAAATCGTGCGATTTTTGTTCCATAGTACTCATTACTATTGGGTTGGCAAGAAAGTCATGTCGTTTTTATACCCTTGCAGAGGGTATTATGATTTCAGTCAGAAGTTTGCAACGCAGTGAAGGAGACGTTTCCGACCCCATAAAGTATATATATTCTTGATCAGCATCACTAGACGAGTCGATCTAGCCATGTCCGTCTGTCCGTCCGTCTGTCCGTCTGTCCGTCTGTCCGTCTGTCTGTCTGTCCGTCTGTCCGTCTGTCTGTTTCTACGCAAACTAGTCTCTCAGTTTTTAAGCTATCGGGATGAAACTTTCCCAAAAGTCTTCTTACTATTGCAGGTAGTATATAAGTCGGAACCGACCGGATCGGACAACTATATCCTATAGCTCCCATAGGAAGGATCGGAAAAAAAAACGTTAAAAAAATTCTAGCTTCGGTGTTTTTTGAAGTATTAACTTCTAATCTTGGGAATATTATTTTTTAAATATTTCTGAATTTCGAATTAAATATTTAAAAAATCGGATCACTATATCATATAGCTGCCATAGGAACGGTCGAAAAATTAAATGGAAATTAATAGGAAAAAAATATATCTTTGTTGATTTTTATTACATTCTCTTCTACTCTGGGATATGACTATTTTTAAATATTTTCGAATTTCGATTTTAATTTTAACAAGATCGAACTACTATCACTATGGACGGCAGTCCATGTAGTGACGAAGCGCACAAGGAGAGTGTGCGAAGGCGACTACTATTATATAGCCGCAAAATTGAAAATCTGCTGTGATAGTCCGATCGTAATGAGTAATACACCAATCGAAAGGTATTGCAAAAACTTAAAGGATTGCATACCAATACTTTAAGAAAATCAATTGGGTTGGGAGAGAGAGCGGTGAAAGTGTAAAAGTGAAAATTTAGAAATTTGGATCTGTTGGGGCCGGTGGGGATAAATGCCCCCTCGAAATGTTTTAGTAGTTTTCCTATTGAAAATACCCGTCGAATGAGGGGTCATATGATAAAATCCGACGCTCCGTTCAAAAGTTATAGCCAAAATAAGATTTTCTTCTTCTTCCCAAAATGAAACTACTACGCTGCAATAGAAAATGCCTGTGAAGGGAAAAAGGCTGGAATAGTTTGCTAGGGCGGGCCGAATGAGAAAATATTAGAAAGTGTATTTAATGACGAGTGTAATAATTTTTCGTCACAAATGTTGATATCAGAACTTTTGTACGTTGAAGGTGCGATCGTCACTAGTTTTTTACCTCGTTAAGAGGTGTTTTTATTTGATATCATTTAGCTGCCATAGAAACGATCGAAAAATGTATGTGAAATAATAGGAAATTTAACATTTTTGCGATTTGTAAATTAATAGAATGATCTGCAAGGGTATATAAGCTTCGGCTTGCCGAAGCTAGCTTCCTTTCTTGTTTTCAATATTTTCAAAGATGATTTATTTATATCAGGACTTATAATTAATCAATTATGTATTGGCCGTTTTGTTCGACCACTAATGACCATCTCTCAGGCAGCTGCATAATTCCGCGCTCGAAGAACTTTTGGTCTTTTCCAGCAAAGAATCGAGACAAGTGGTTTTCGACAGCCTCATCTGAATCAAAGTTTTTACCATTCAAAGAGTTTTGAAGAGAGCGAAAGAAATGGTAATCTGAAGGTGCTAAGTCCGGACTATAAGGTGGATGTGGCAGCACTTCCCAATTCAGCTCCGTTAATTTTTGCCGAGTGACGAAAGATGTGTGGGGCCTAGCGTTGTCATGGTAAAAGACTATACCCTTGCGATTAGCTAGTGCCGGCTTCTTTTCTTTAATTTTTTCCGCCAAATTGGATAGCTGGCGACAGTACACATTTAAATTGATGGTTTCACTCCGTCCCAGCAGCTCAAAGTGCACTACACCCTTCCAATTCCACCAAACAGACAGCATAACTTTCCTCTGATGGATATCGGCCTTTGATGTGGCTTGGGCTGGCTCATCTTTCTTGCTCCATGATCTTTTTCGTTGGACATTATTGTAAACAATCCACTTTTCGTCGCCAGTAATGATCCGCTTCAAGAAAGGATCGTTTTTAATCCGTTGCAGCAGAGAATGGCAGATATACGCTTAGTTAGGTGAATTTCCTTTAAGTTATGCGGAACCCAAACATCGAGTTTGTTTACGTAGCCAAGTTTCTTCAAATGGTTTTCAACCGTTGTATGCGACACACTGAGCTTCTCTGACATCTCCCGCGTTGAATAACGCCGGTTTTCATCCAGCAAAGCCTGAATTTGTTCGTCAAAAACGGCCGATGGTCGACCAGAACGTGGGGCGTCTTTAACTCCAAAATCTCCAAGCCTGAATTTGGCAAACCAGCGCTGACATTGGCGATCACTCATGGCATCATTACCATACACTTCGTACAATTTTTCGCGAGCTTCGACCGCTTTTTTTCCTTTTCGGAAATAAAAAAGCAAAATATGCCGAAAATGCTCATTTTGATCCTCCATGTTTAATTTGCTATAGCTTCCACAAATGTTATCCAATAATTTCCAAATTTTCATCGATAGTTCCAAAGACAATAAGCTTTAAAACGATACTAAAAAGTATGACCCTGGTGCTCAGTCGTAAATAAATTAGATTAAAAACGATTACTAAAAAAACGACATAACTTTCTTGCCCACCCAATACATTACTCTATATTACTCATTACAATATTGTTCTATGTTACTCACATTTGCAAGTATTTCAATAAATTGTTAATTAGGGCGCCGACAAAAATTTGTTTGAATAAAGGTGCAAGCCACATTATGGCTTACTGCGCTCAAACTGAATACGACTTCTTTACTTATATTAATAATAATTAAATATATTTTCCCTGCGGGCGTTATGACACTTTCCTGTGTGTCATAAGGCCTCAAAAAAAGTGACATAGCGCCTGCGGGCGTTTTGACACTTTTGACATGCACCCTTTTAAACTGCAGAGTTTAAACATTTTAGTACCTATTGTATAGATTTTTAGTATTGTTGACTCTAGTAGCGTTGACTTTGGGTTATAACTAAGTTTCCTTTGACCACTAATAAATGGATCAGAACTTAAAAGCAGTCTGTTACAAAAATATGTATTTAAGTCGACCCGTGAAATTTATGTTGCAGTCGAATTATTTATTATCCTTAATTCTTGCTTCAGCGGATTTTTCAGAGAGCGAAACAGCCAAAACAAACTACACTCAAAAAATTGTTTTTCCTAAATTTTAGAAAATCGCCATAAAATGAAAATTTTGCTTTATTTTAGATAATTTTCTGAATTTTAGAAATTGTTTTCTGGAATCCAGGAAAAAAGTCCATAGAAACAGAATTTTATGAAAAACTTTTCTTAAATTTAGAAAAATGATTTTTTTTTTCTTAAATCAATGGTGTTTTTTCCTAGTTTGCTCTCCAAAATCTTTCTTAAATTAATGGCGATTTCGCCATTAAATTAAGAAAAAATGTACTTCAGCCCTTCCTAGAATCTAGAAAGTCGCCATAAAAAACACGGTAAATTTTTTTAAAATTAAAGAATTTTTTTGAATTTAAAAAAAAAAAATTTCTTGAAAACAGAAAAGGAGAATGCGGTTAGTCCGCGGCGCGTTGCGACGACAGTTTTTGGCGTATGTATGTTATGTATGTATATGTTTATGTGCGTTTGTTTATGTGATCGAGAATATTGTTGTGCGTAGCTGTTACTTGCTCAGTTTTAGATGAGCTCAAAGTAATAAGTTTGTGTTGAGCCTATTTAAGAAAGTTAAAGTGCGATCCCTCAAAGACGCAATTTATAGGTAAGCAATTGAATTAAATTGAAATATAAATTTGGTAAGTGTGTGAAAATTTAGGGTAAGCAAAGGGCGTACTATTTTAATAGATTTGGCTATTAATAATATTGCAGGCCGCAAATACCATCCTTCTCTAATATTAATTTTAATTTTCGATTGCAGGCATAATTTCAATTTCAGGTATTGTTGATAATTTGGCAGTAAGTAAGTAAATTTTAATAATAATATATTAAATACTTAATATAAATATAAATAATTTTATTTTTATCTTATTTGTTTTCTTTTCTCTTTTTTGTTTAGGTAATATTTATAATGTTATTTTTATCTTTTTTTGTTTTCATTTTTCATTTTTGTTTAAGAAATATTTATAATGTTATTTTTATCTTTTTTGTTTTTTTTTTTCTTTTTTTGTTTAGGAAATATTAACAATCTTCTTTTCATCTTTTTTATTTTATTTTCTCTTTCTTTTTAGGAAATAAAATAGAAAAACAAAAAAAGTCCTTTCTTATTTTAAGAAAAAAATTCTATGTTCAAAAAAAGTACTTTCTAGATTTTAGAAAAATTGTTCAATTTGATGGCAATTTTTCTTGATATTAGAAAAGTATTTCTGCTTTTCAGAAATTGTTTTCTAAATTTTAGAAAATTCCTTTCTAAAAAATACGGTAAATCGCCATCGACTCAAAACCATGGCGAATTTCTTGATTTAATGGCGGTTTCGGGCTGTTTTTTTTTTTGAGTGCACACGGCAACCACAACCAAACAGACACAGAAAGAACAAGTGCTTCCTCCTTGATAGAGCTGTATAAAAATGAGGTTTGGTTGCATTTTTACTGCCACAAGTGCAATGGCAAGTTTCAGCAGCTGAAGGAAACATCTTGAAATATTATTATAACAGGATATAAACATCATTGGGATGGCAACCGGGGGAAGCACTTAAATCATTGTAAAGCCTAGTAATCAGTACGACGAAAACTGCTAGCCATAGGAGTAAGCGAGAGGCAAATAGGTAGCTAACGCCTTTAGCCACGACTTTTTTTCACCGCGGTACTCAGATGAGCTAAGGAACTGGTAAGGAAATACGAAAAAAAAAAACAGATTTATCGGATGAATTTTGATGAACGCCTTTAGCCGCGGCCCAAAGAATAGAAAATTTGATCTTTGGCTGTGTTTGAGCAGAAGCGGTGTGCCAATAACAAATTATAAATTAAAGGAAAACACCAAAAACCACTGAAAAACACCTCAGGAGTTTCGGCAATGCATATTGCCATGCCAACAGCAAATTTAAAGCTTGCGACCCAAGTCGGCTCAACATTTTGTAATATTTTAAAATTGGCGCCAGTTGATGTTTGCTGTTTGTCAACAAACCCAGCTGATTCAGAGTAAGACCATGCTACATGCATTGCGGATAAACTCCCAAAAATTTGGGCACCACAAAAAAATTAATATTTTTCGACTAGTAAAACTCTTAGCCGAACTGAGTACTAGGCTTAATGCACAAGATCTACGATAAGACGCACGTTTTTTTTTCTAAAGCTACTCAGTTCGTCTAAGAGTTTCACTAGTCGAAAAATATTTTTCTTTTGTAGTGTGACCGAAGTTTTCAGAGATCACCCGATTTGTCGAGTCGAGTCGAGCACTCTAACCAGTAGGCCACAGAAGAATGATTTTCGTAGAGGAAAATCTATAGTCTTCAAATCAACATTTAACAAAAAAAAAGGAAAAACATCAGTTGCAAAAGAGGGATTTGAACTCGCGACCCAGAGATTATGAGTCGGATACTCTAACCACCCTAAGACCAGAAAAATAGTTGACCTACAATTTATAATTGTATTTTTAAAACAACAAAATACGTGAAGGAAAAAAATAGTTGTGTTACGATATTAAGTGTGGTGTCACTATTCAATGCCTCAAAAAATAAAACAACAAAATACACGCGAACAAATAAAATAGTTTTGGTACGATATTAATTGAGACGTTACTATTAATTTGCCATATGAATAAAATAACAAAAAACATGAAAGTTTCGTAGATAGGTTTTCTACTATTTTAATTGTTAAATACTATTCAATGACCAAAAAAATAAAACAACAAAATATATGAAAAATTCAGAAAAATTCAGAAAATAGTGAACTACTACTTTTAATACCCGTTACTCGTAGTGAAAAAGGGTATATTGTATTCGTGCAAAAGTATGTAACAGGGAGAAGGAAACGTTTCCGACCCTATAAAGTATATATATTCTTGATCAGGATCACTAGCCGAGTCGATCTAGCCATGTCCGTCTGTCCGTCCGCATGAACGCTGAGATCTCGGAAACTATAAAGGCTAGAGGATTGGTATTTGGCATGAAGATTCTTGGAGTTCCTATGCAGCGCAAGTTTGTTTCAAAAAGGTGCCACGCCCCCTCTAACGCCCACAATCGCTTATATACGATTTTAAAAATTTAAATATTTCGGAAAAGTAAAAATGCAGTTTTATTGTGTTTATCAATACCTATCGAAATGTAGAAGAAATTTTTCAAATCGGACCATTCGTTAAAAAGTTATGCGTGTTCAAAGTTTCTATCTCCATCTCCCTTTACCTGAGTAACGGGTATCTGATTGTCGGGGCACCCGACTATAGCGTTCTCTCTTGTTTTTTTGTGTGCACGTCCTCGCTCTTTTCATTCCAGTGATAGAAAGTCGCGTTAGAAATTAAAAAGTCTATTGTATCGTAAAGTATGTAGAAACAGTTCATTTAATTAATTTTGTTTAATTACTTACCCTCGGCATGGATATATATACATTCGCAGTAATTGGATAGAAATTACAAATCGAATTATTCGCTATTGTATCCCTTCAATCCACTAGAGATTTATTTTTTCTTATTTTTGCGTTTTATTTGCATATTAAATTGTAGTCAATTTGCTAGCATATCAAGTCAAGTTTATACAGCAGTCTATGCAGGTTTCTATAATCCCTTTGCCAACAGCCAAATTGGGGCGAAATATTTAAGCTGATATAATCTCTATTCAACAGCCTGTCTCCGAAGTGGTTGCTATGTGCATGTTAATAACTTACAGTTAATCTTTTATACAGCAATTCTCTTAATACTACCACCCCTGTTAAAACGAATCAGGAAATATACAAAAGTATAAATCTAATGTGCAAAGGGATTTAATTATTTCTATAATAACAATGCTGCATTTTGTATCTTTCATTAATTAATTACATACATACTGCAAATGTTACGTCAACAGTACAATGTTAAAATAACAGCTGTTAAGGTCTCTCGCCGCAAGCGAACACCATTTGTTTACATTTTGCTTTATTTTGCAGTGTATATTAAAATTAATATACAATATCTTCAACGACAAAATACTACCTGGGGTGTCACAATGGTGCCTTACAACAAAATTTCCCCCGAAAAGAAAATGTCGGTGTCTTTTCTGACGGTTTCTCAATCCCATTACTTTGAAAATACCAAATTTCAGAGTAGTTATCAAAATGTTGTGATTAAAAATTATTTATAAAACGAACGTAATATTGTAGCAACAAATAAAACCATTTTCTGGTAAAAATTGTATATTAAAGGAAGTTGTAGTTCTTGAGAAATTAATGAAAACATGTTGCCTTTGCAAAAAGTGGCCAACACTGTCGTGAAAAATATCCTTTTTTTTGCCGGATAAGAAGCCGGCTATGTATAAAGAATAAGACAAATTTTGTAAACAATTCGTTCTTAATATTAATCTAATAGGATAGCAGCACAAAATGCCATATTCTTGCGATTCATTCGCGACAATGTCGACATTGCCAAAGGATTTACTTTCCTTTAGTTCCTTTATTTTGTAAAATATGCACTTTAAATATGTATTAATTTTTTAATTTAGCAAACAAACATAAATTAAATTTAAAACTTATTAATAAATTGTCAAATTAAGTCACATAAAAATCGATAATTATTCAAAATTCGATATTTAGTATATGCATCCAGCCCTGGTCATTTTTCTGTTAATTAACCGAAAAGGAAATCTCCCGTATTTCTGAGACACCTACGGTTTTGACGGGTCGGTTTCTAAACCAACCGTCCCCAAAACCGTCGCCGGTTTTTGTGACTCCCCTGAAAAAGTAAAAAAAACTGTATTTTCAAATATTTCCTTCAACAAAACAAAAAAGGCACGAAACAACGCTTCCGAAAATGCCTATATATTTACACCCGTTACTCGTAGAGTAAAAGGTATATTGTATTCGTGCAAAAGAATGTAACAGCTAGAAGGAAGCGTTTCCGACCCTATAAAGTATATATATTCTTGATCAGGGTCACTAGCCGAGTCGATATAGCCATGTCTGTCTGTCCGTCTGTCTGTATGAACGCTGAGATCTCGGAAACTATAAAAGCTAGAGGATTGGTATTTGGCATGAAGATTCTTGGAGTCCCTACGCAGCGCAAGTTTGTTTCAAGAATGTGTCACGCCCCCTCTAACGCCCACAATCGCTTATATACGATTTTAAAAATTTAAATATTTCGGAAAAGTAAAAATGCAGTTTTATTGTGTTTATTTATTTTATTTTTCAAATCGGACCATTCGTTAAAAAGTTATGCGTGATCAAAGTTTCTATCTCCATCTCCCTCGCACTCCCTTTACCTGAGTAATGGGTATCTGATAGTCGGGGCACCCGACTATAACGTTCTCTCTTATTTTTTTTTATTTTCCATCAAAGTTGAAAAATGTGGAAAAAATTGACCTTTCGCAAATAACGCATAATAATATGTTTTACTTTTTTTACTCTTAACTAACACACCAATCAGTGGAAAAAAGAAGCAAAGCGATTCGATGCCTAGTTTTGAAGATATACTCCCCAGAAGTGCGAAAAATTAGCTAAAAACGGTGTTTTTTTTAAGTGAAAAATTGTTCAACTTTGAAAGGGCACATCTTTTACAAAAATTTGATTTGAAAAAGGGTTACATATTTGTAATAGTGGATCAAATACCCTGTCGATTGGTATGGGTCGCAACTTTCTAGGACAAAGTCGAAAAAGTGATTTATTGCATATTTTTTGGCCCACGGCGCCACTGTGCGTCGGTGAGAATCGAACACGGGTCTCCCGCGCGAGGAGTGAACTCCCTACGTACTGGGCCATTGCAGCACTTGAATTTGCTGTGGCAAACAGAGCATTGTGTGTACATAAATGGTGAAGCCTACAACACATGTGAATTCTACTTGTATAATTATGAACCATTCGCGTTTTACTTATGTACACACTTATTTATGCTTACGCAATTTATATTATGTGCAGTATATATACCGTTTGCCATCAATAAAAAAATAAAAAAAGAATAAAAATAAGAATAAAAAAAAAGAATAAAAAATTTTTTTTTTTAAGTTGGCGTTGGGACTCGAACCGGCGTCGTTTCGATTTCTAACCAAACGCTTTAACTGTTTGCGCTACGAGTACAGCCGCCCGGCCGCTGACAAGTTCTGGCATTGAATATTTTGCTGCGCCAAAGCATGTGAAAACAAATATTTCTATTTTTTAGAAAAGCTTTCTACTTTTTAGAAAACATTTCCATTATTTAGGGTTAGCTTAATTTTAGGGCACTCATTTTTAGAAAAGGTGTTGCCAAAATATTTTATTATTTTCGTTTGCCTTTCTATTTTTCAGAAAATAATTTCTAATTTTAAGGGCATTTTTTCTAGTTTTTAGGGTGATTTTAGTTCATGGTAACAATTTTCTTTAATTTAAGAAAAACTTCCTTCATTTAAGAACAACTTTCTTGATTTTAGAAAAAATTCCTTAGTTTTAGAAAAACCTTTCTTGTATTTAGAAAATATACATTTTAATGGCGATTTTCTAAAATGAAGGGTAAAATTTATTTTGAGTGCAATGCCCACGAACCGTAAACAACTGTGGCGCTCACAGTTTTAATGCCAAACAAATTAAAATGTATTTGTTTTGTTAACACATATCCATTGACCTAAAAAAAAGTTATCTACGCCCACTGTAATGCCCAGAAACGCCCTTAACACTAAAACCTAACCTAAAACGCCTACATTTCTAACTTGCACGATCAGCGGTTCCAGTGCCTTCCGCTGGATGGCTGATGGTACCAATAACTCCGGCGCCGTCGCTTTGGTTCGTGTCTTATTGTTGGCTAGCTGAGTAACGGGTATCCAATAGTCGAGGCACTCGGCTAGAGCATTCTCTCATGTTTTAACTATTTTCATGTTCATACCTAATTGGTGGGAAAAGTAAATGAAACAATGAAAATAGTGACATTAATCAAGTTTTTGTTTACCAGTGAATTGTCTAAATTCCATTGTCGGCATCTAATATTGTTCCATTCAAGCTACTGCTCTACCAAGACTGCTATTTCATTAGATTTTCCAAGGCCAGAGTCTATTTAATTTTCTACATAAAATTCCGACTTTTTCCGCGCAAAGGAGAAGAAAGGAAAGGACGGAAGAAAGAAAGCTAAAATCGGCCACCTTAAGTTTATATACCCATCCAGATCATTCCAGTTAAATTAAAAATTTATCTCAAAAGTATTACAAAGATATTACTGGCTTATTATTATGTATTTTTATACCCTTGCAGAGGGTATTATAATTTCAGTCAGATATTGTAACGCAGTGAAGGAGACGTTTCCGACCACATAAAGTATATATATTCTTGATCAGCACCAATAGCCGAGTCCATCTAGCCATGTCCGTCTGTCCGTCTGTCCGTTTCTATGCGAACTAGTCTCTCAGTTTTAAAGCTATCGCAATGAAACTTTCCCAAAAGTCTTCTTTCTATTGCAGGTAGTACATATGTCGGAGCGAGCCGGATCGGACCACTATATCTTAAGGCTCCCATACGAATAATCAAACAAATATAAGAAAATTTATTGTAACTTTGCAGGAAGTAGGCGTTTTGATTTCTGACAACTTAAAAAGGTATTTCTTTTATCTGCAAGGGTATATAAGCTTCGGCTGGCCGAAGCTAGCTTCCTTTCTTGTTTCGACATTAATTTGTCAAACGTTCCTTTGGCACCTATATGATAAATTCGTCCGACTTTAATAAAATTAACATACGGTAACCGACGCACAGTGTACAATTTTGCCAATCTAGGGGGACTTTTAGCAAAAGTTGAACTATTTTTTAAGTCGATGAACTTTAAACAGCACTTTTAGAAATGTTCAACTATCACGAAAACAGGCACAAAACAAACATTTTTTTTTGGAAGATAACGGGTTTTAAAAGTTATTTTTTGAATACCAGCTCAACTTTTGATTATAGCGAAACGTGATGTAATATTTTAATGCAGTTAATTTTATGATGTTCCTTATTCTTTCTTCATTAAAAAGTATTAGGGTTGGTTTCAAAATATTAAGTAGTTATTTTTGTATTTGCATTGAAGTGACTGTCACACACTACATGTCACACGCGACAGTTTTTTTCGTCGTTTGGTTAGGTAGTTTTTTGAACCTTAACGTCAAAAAAACGGTTTAAAATAGAGGTGGAGAAAACATCGATGTGAAAATCGATAGATCGATGTTTAAAAATATTTTACAAACATCGATGTTTCCTCTATAAACATCGATGTTTTTTTAAAGTAAAAATCAATTTTTGACCAATCTGAACTGAAAATAGAAAACAAAAAGCTAAGATATGGACAAACAGCTCAAGCGTAAGTTAAAATATGCTTATGTTTTAAGGTTCTTTTGCTTAATCTTAAAGATTTTAATTTTTCTATCTTAATGGCCCAGGTATAACAAATATATTTTGATTTAAAAACATCGATGTTTTTGGTTCCGGTCTGTCTGCTGCTCTTGATTTCCAGCCGAAGCTTATATACCCTTGCAGCTAAAATAAAATACCTAAAGTTTAATGCTCACTCGATCGGTACAGATCCAGATATATCATTGCCTATTTAAAATGTTGTTTTTAAGTTGTCCAAAAAACAAAACGACTACTTCCTACAATGAATTTTTTTATTTTTTTTTTATCATTCCTATGGAAGCCTTAAGATATAGTGGTCCGATCCGGCTCGCTCCGACATATGCATATGCAGTAGAAAGAAGACTTTTGGGAAAGTTTCATCGCGATAGCTTTAAAACTGAGTGACTAGTTCGCATAGAAACGGACAGACGGACATGGCTAGATTGACTTGTCTATTGGTGCTGATCAAGAATATATATACTTTATGTGGTCGGAAACGTCTCCTTTACTGCGTTGCAAACTTTTGACTGAAATTATAATACCCTCTGCAAGGATATAAACTTAAACATCAAAAACATCGATTTTCCCAAAAATCGACATTTCTTCAGCTCTAGTTTAAAAGCAACTTTAAAAAAAAACCAAAAAAATACTGAAAAATTTATTTTTCGTCCATATTATAGGTTATTGACCTGAAAAATTATCCAAGGGTTCCAAATAGCTTAGCTTAGTTGAGGATTTATCTAACTAAAATCATATGTCAGTGAAAAATCATATAGAAATACGTTTTTATCAAGTTGCAAGCTTTTTGGCTTGGCTGACATCCTCAGAGAATTGCCAAATATATACTTCATACTGGTATTAAAACAATAGATTAACGGCGATTTAGCCTGATTTTCGTGAAAGTGGTTTTCAAGAAAAATGAAAATCAAAAAATTAGCTTGGTAAATCCCAGGCCGAGTGTAATAATAAAACAGGATTTGATTGTCTCCATTTGTCAAAATTAAATCATTTAATTTACACCAATTATTCTACACTATAGATCGGATTTAATGGGCGGAACTATATAATGTATACATACATATGTATTTTTCTACAACCTCTATTATATTGTAAGAGATATGTAAATTCGATTTATTATGACCTCTTGTGGAGAGAGGGCGGCTTACAATTATAAAGTAGTCTATTAGAAGTGTCCCTCTGACTGAACCACCCCTCTTTGTTTAGACCCAAGGTGAGTAGAAGCATGAGGCGAAGAACTGTTGCTTTCCAGGAGCAACGTGCGCTGCGGCTCCGCCGGGGGAGGAAGCTGACATGTTGTTGGCGGTCGAAGCGTAGTTGTAGCTCATATGTGCATATGAAGATACAGCCGGAGAAATCGGGTCAGTCGCGAATACGGAGCTGTGGCCAACTCCCAGGTGGTTTGAGTTGGAACTGCAGGGCGAGGGGCACGGTTCTTGGGACATGGTGTGATGGGAGGTCACATTCGCACTAGTACTGGAGGAGGTTGCGAAGTTCGATGCAGGTGCACTGCTTGATGGCAACGGGGGCGGGGGCAACGCGTAGGCGGAGAGCACTTCGTATCCCGAGCCACCGCAGTTTGCTCCCAGATTCGCCGATTGGGCATTGCCTATCCCTCCCGCAGGCCTCCCCTCGTCACCCGGTACTATGTGGTGGTGTGGAGGTGCGATTGGCGGCGGTCGCAGAGTCATGTGGCACGGGTACAAGGATGGTGGCGTGAGGTCGCCCTGCTGCGATATTGGCGACGGTGGGGCCAACGATCCGACGGATGAGTGGTTAAAGCTTGGAATTGGTGTTACCGTTCTGCAAAGAAAAGGCCAGAGATTTCGTGTTAGTATTTGTAAAGCCTTTTAGCAATATTACTAAATATGCTTACCCATAAGTATCACTCATAGACAAGGCCGTGTGATGCATGTTCGAGTACATCGCCCCGAACCCGCCGCTGTTGAAATTGAGTCGTGGCGAAATAGCCGGAACAAGCGCATGTGCGTGGGCATGGGTGTGACCATTGCTCTGGTGATGGTGGCTATTCGGCTGGCCGCCAATCCCAAGGGGGCAAGGAGAACAAGCTCTTCTACAGTCTTCACTGTGACGTCCAGCGGCTATGTCCGAGGTGCAACCGGGTCGAATATGCAGAGTTGGTGTTGGGCTGCCGGTACCCTCGATGCCAGCACCAACCGCTGGGGCACTGGCACTGGTGGACAATGTATTTGGCGAGGATAAACCATTAAGGGTATCTAAATAGAAAACAATTGTGTTATGGGTTTATTTGATTTTAGGAGAATCAATTACAAAACACTAGGCCTAATGGATAAATATGAAAATGTATTAAATTTGTAAGGAAAATAAAAACAAATTACTCTTAAACCATACTGAATCGTTTTTTATTTTGTCCCGTTCTTGCCCTATCTGCACTCCTGCTCTGTACTTACTGACTGAAGGGCCCGCTGCTGATCCGGACAGCAAGGAGGAACAGGCACTTAGGCTGTTCGGGCTATCTGTTAAGGAGGCAGTTGCTGATGTTGAGGAAGAGGTTCCGCTAGCTCCCGTGGAATTTGGTGTTCTCCTCTGGTTTCGCAGTTTTTCCTCGCGGCGCCACTTTGCACGGCGGTTCGAGAACCAAACCTGAATCCTTGCTTCCGGCAGACCAATCTTTCCAGCCAATCGTTCTCGCGCAAAAACATCTGGATAGTGCGTTCGTTCAAACTCTGAAATCAATATTTTAAGAAGTTCAAGGATGTATAGTAAACTCTAAATTAAAAGCGTCACTTAGATTATTGGAAAAACCAACTGGTTTAAAGTCTCTTTCAAGGTAAAACTTTTTTTTTTTTCGGTCCATTTACTTAGACATAGGCCTTAGGCGTACGATTAACATTTAAGATACAATTCAAGAAAGTATCCTAACTTTTAATGCCGTGCAGCACATAGGAATTTTCGGTCCTTAATCAATTTTTGCAAGACATAGCACGCACGTTCTTACCTTTTTCAAGACTATCTATCTGGTCGTTTGTAAAGGAGGTTCGATTACGCTGCAACTTTCTTTTAAGTATAAGACGAGCTTGATCATCCTCATTGTTTCCTAAATTCGAAGCGCCTCCATTGGAGTTTTCACCTTCACCGGAGCCTGTCTCATCCGACTGATGACCATCGAGTTCTGCCGAAAGGAATAACAAAAACAGTTTTTAAGAACACCTATATAAAACAGAAACACCACTCATCTAGGTAAAGTGTCGGGACAAATTAGGGCTGTGAACCACTCCGAATCTGAACCCCTCCGAATCGGGGTGGTTCACATTTTTTAGAAAACGAACCGAACCGTAAATGCAAAAAAAACGCAAAAATGCTGGCATAAATGGCTTCGTTAAAAATACACACCTAAAAACCGAAATTATTTGTATAAATTCTACTGGTAGAAGGTACTTTAACAAAGAAAACAAGCTATTGATCATTACAATCCACCAGCAAATTAATTTGATATGCATTTTTAAAGCTTGCGACAACGGCGTTTTTTGGCCGTTTACAGCTGTTAATTGACACAACAGGGCTCTAATAGGGCTGTAATACCCGTTTTTCCCAACGTAAAAATCAATAAAAAATCGAAGCATTGATTGATTTTTGAGTTGATGTTATTTCCAGTGCCATTTTTTCCATTAAATTTAGTATTGTATACTAGTTTAAATTTGAAAAAATAAAAAAAAAAATTCAAAAAAAATGAGTTGTTGTTGTTAGTTGACTTAAAGGAGTATCTTTAAGTATAAGTTATAAAAATAATTCCGGTTTTAGGCGTGTATTTTTAACGAAGCCATTTATGCCAGCATTTTGGCATTTTTTCTGACTTTTTCAACTTTGTAGCTTCTAAATTAAAGAATGCTGTGTATTAGAAAGTTAGAGGGCATTCTATTACCTGTAAAACGAGTCTTTGATGGCCGAAATCAGTTTACCACACCTCGAGTTAGAAATTAAAAAAGTGTCAAAAAAAATTTTAAATGCCCTTTTCTCATTCAGAAAGACGTACCGGAAAACAAAGGTTTTCTTCATGGTATATATGATCGATTTTTTTTGAAAATTGGTGTAATAGGGTATTTCAGTAATGCTATAGACGATTTTTTAACATATTTAACATCTTGAATTGATTATGTGAATGTAATAAAAAACAAGAGAGAACGCTATAGTCGGGTTGGTGTCCCGACTGTCTAATACCCGTCACTCAGCTAAAGGGAGTGCGAACGCTATACTCGGGTTGGTGTCCCGACTATCTAATAATCGTAACTCAGCTAAAGGGAGTGCGAGGGAGATATATATATAAACAATTTTAATTGCGTATAACTTTTTAATAAATGGTCCGATTTTAAAAATGTCTTCCACATTTCGATAGGTATTAATAAACACTATAAAATTGCGTTTATATATTTTTAAAATCTTAAAAGATGTGGCCTCCAGACACATTTGAAAATCGTTTATGGCGATTGTGGGCGTTAGGGGGGGCGTGGCACCTCGATGAAACAAACTTGCGCTGCGTAGGAAGCCCAAGAATATGTGTGTGAAATCTCAACCTTCTAGCTTTTATAGTTTCCGAGATCTCAGCGTTCATACGGACAGACAGACGGACAGACGGACAGACGGACATGGCTATATCGACTCGGCTAGTGACCCTGATCAAGACTATATATACTTTATAGGGTCGGAAACGCTTCCTTCTCCCTCTTACATACTTTTGCACGAATACAATATACCCTTATACTCTACGAGTAACGGGTATAAAAAATCGAGGAAAGTGTAAGCCATTCGTTTTTATTTTTCGCTTCCAAATATTTATCGTTTCATTTCATGGTTTTATTTTACGCAATTTTTATGGCAATGTTTGGTAAAAAAGATTCTGTCGGTTGTCAATTCCATTTCTTCGAAATGTCTCTATTACCAGCAGCAATGGAAAACCAAAAAGTTCACGACTTCTTTATTTATAATGAAAAAATAATAACAAGAGAGAACGCCATAGTCGGGTGCGCCGACTATCAGATACCCGTTACTCAGCTAAAGGGAGTGCGAGGGAGATGGAGATTGATCGCGACCGAATGGTCCGATTTGAAAAATTTCGATAGTTTATACCCGTTACTCGTAGAGTAAAAGGGTATATTGTATTCGTGCAAAAGTATGTAACAGGGAGAAAGAAGCGTTTCCGACCCTATAAAGTATATATATATTCTTGATCAGGATCACTAGCCGAGTCGATTTAGCCATGTCCGTCTGTCCGTCTGTCTGTCCTTCTGTCCGTCTGTCTGTCTGTCCGTATGAACGCTGAGATCTCGGAAACTATATAAGCTAGAAGATTGGCATTTTGCATGCAGATTCTAGGAGTTCCTACCTACACCCACAATCGCTTATATACGATTTTAAAAATATCAATACTTCGGAAAAGTAAAAATGCAGTTTTATTGTGTTTATCAATACCTATCGAAATGTAGAAAAAAATTTTCAAATCGGACCATTCGTTAAAAAGTTATGCGTGTTCAAAGTTTCTATCTCCATCTCCCTCGCACTCCCTTTACCTGAGTAACGGGTATCTGATTGTCGGGGCACCCGACTATAGCGTTCTCTCTTTCTGTTTTTGAGCAGTCATCCAAAAAGTGGCATAAATAAACATTTAACTGTAATTATACCCGTTCCTCGTAGAGTATTCTATTATTATATTCTATTAATATTATTCTATTATCATATAGTACTCGAGAATATTAAAACACTGTATTCCTCGGAAAGAGAAGTGTTTTCGATACATGTCTGTTGTGATTTCGAAAACTATAAAAGCTAGAAGATTGGGATCGATAAGAATGGACTAACCAAAATATTTTTGTTAAAATAATATATAAATTTATTTAGTCTATCACTAAAAAAAAATGTGTACGCCACAGTTTTGATCGGCTTGGGGGCGTTAGAGTGGGCGTTGCACATTCGGATAAAATACTTGGCTAAATTCAAACTCTTTAGATCTTTGGACAAATAGTTCAAAAAGTTTTTCATCTCGAGCTGCCTAACCCTGTAAAAATTAGAACATGATAGATTTGATTCATTTAATCCCACATACAAACATTTTCATTGGAAAGAGCCCCAAAACTATTTTTATACCCGTTACTCATGGAGTAAAAGGGTATATTGTATTCGTGCAAAAGTATGTAACAGGTAGAAAGAAGCGTATCCGACCCTATAAAGTATATATATTCTTGATCAGGGTCACTAGCCGAGTCGATCTAGCCATGTCCGTCTGTCAGTCTGTATGAACGCTGAGATCTCGGAAACTATAATAGCTTGAAAGTTGGTATTTGGCATGTAGATTCTTGGGGTTCCCACTCAGCGCAAGTTTGTTTCAGCGAGGTGCCACGCCCCCTTAACACCCACAATCGCCTTAGACGATTTCAAAATGTGTCTGACGGCCACATCTTTTAACATTTTAAAAATGTACAATTTTATAGTGTTTATTAATACCTATCGATATGTAAAAACATTTTTCAAATCGGACCATTCATCAAAAAGTTATGCCCGATAAAAGTTTTATATCTCCATATCCCTCGCACTCCCTTTAGCTAAGTAACGGGTATCTGATAGTCGGGGGCCGACTATAGCGTTCTCTCTTGTTTGAATAACTTTTGAAGGAAGCATCAGATTTTGATAAATGAGCTGTCATTCGACAAAGCAAGAATATATAAAGAAGCTCCTAAGATTTTTTTGGACACACTTTTACACTGCACCGTAAGTATACAAACTTGCGTTGCGCAAGAACACCTCGAATCTGCACGACTAACATTCTAGCTTTGGTAATACTATACATTAGCGGGCTCACCCCCGAAATTCGCGAAAAAATTATCCTCGATGTACCGCGATTTCTTATGAATTTACGTGCAAAAAGAACTTGGCGGTCGGCCATGGTTCTCTTGTAATTGAATTTCAAAGTTCCCGGTTTTGCTATAAAAAACAAGGTTGCTTTTCTCATACTTGCTATAAAAATCGAGTTGTCTTTCAAGTTTCCGTAATATTAAAATTTGTATCAAAAATTTGTGTTTATTGATTCATATTGTTCAACATGACGTGCCAGTCCTGCTCTGTAACGTTTGGAGAGTTTCTCGGTATGGATGAGAAAGCTCATTTCCGCTTTTTACAAGATCACGGAGTTGTTTTGGACAAGCGCGACTGTCCAACCTGCCTTAGTCCATGCAAAGTGGACAAAGACGGTGGAACAATGATGTTTGTATGCCGGCGAAGTTTCGCAGTTGAACGTTTCAACAAAAAGAAGAAAACAAAGAGGCAGTGTCCATTTAAGGCATTTAACAGCTGAGTTGTTATCGAAGGTGTCCTAAAAATATATATGCGAAATTTTATGATGTATGATGTATAAATCGCCGCGATTTTTTTTTAATTTCATGCCAAATTTTACTTGTGACTCGTTGCATTTTTTTTTTAATTTGTACTTGCACGATGTTTTAATTTCATATTTAACTTACATCATAAAATTTCGCATATATATTTTTAGGACACCTTCGATAACAACTCAGCTGTTAATTAGGACACTCTTTGTTATATTCGGATCTGAAGCGTGGATTAGGCCTAAGGGGGACACCACTATAAAAAAACGCGCCTGGAACTTTACCTCAATGGTGGTGCGGAAAAGTGTTCATTGAAACTATTTAAATAAATATAAAGATACAAATTGTTTGAGTTTTATTTGGTGGGGGACCTTGGATGGCTATGATCGATCCTGGCCGTCACTAAAATCTCGATACAGCATTGTGATAACAATCATGTCCTTTATAGACCACGCTCCACTCATAACATGATTATTTGCATACGTTTTTTCATTAGACAAAAAATACAACTAAAAAAATTTGACAAAATTCTACATTTTTTTGTAGGAACTCATTTAAGCAATTAAATAATTTTATAGGAACTCATTTAAACAATTAATTAATTTTATAGGAACTCATTAAAACGTAATTACTTTGATTGAAAATATGAGAAAAGCACCCTTGTTTTTTATAGCAAAACCGGGAACTTTGATATTCAATTACAAGAGAACCATGGCCGACCGCCAAGTTCTTTTTGCACGTAAATTCTTAAGAAATCGCGGTCCATCGAGGATAATTTTTTCGCGAATTTCGGGGGTGAGCCCGCTAATGTATAGTATTACCGAAAATCATAGTTCTCTTGCAATTGCATTTTAAAGTTCCGTGTTTTGCTATAAAAGCAAAGAAGCATTTTCTTGGATTTTGAGGTATTTTGCTATAAAAAACATATGGGCCTTTCGTTCGTTGTCAAAATAATAAGCATTCGAAAAAATTCGACAACATTTTGTAATTGTTTTTATAGCAGGCCAGACTCCACAACCGAGAATTAAATATCCTGAAGCGACAGTGATTCCTTAAGAATTCGAATGACTATGGATGACCAACATATGCGTAACTTATAAAAGTATTATAAAAGTAAAGTTCAATAAATCGCGGTTCAAGGATTGCAATTAATGCGCCGCAGCCAAAAAATATTTTTAAAAGAATCGCGCGTAGGCATCTAAGTCACTCAATGGTCACTCGAGTTCTTAAGGAATCACTGTTCACCGAGGATATTTAATTCGCTGTTGTATGGTCTGGCCTGCCTGCTATAAAAACAATTACAAATTGTTGTCGAATTTTTTCGAATGCTTATTATTTTGACCACGAACGGAAAGCCCATATGTTTTTACAGGTTCGGTACATTAGTTATTGTTACTCTACGAGTAAGGGGTTCAAAGAGCATGCTTTTAAAAAAAGTGTTAGGTCCCAACTTGTGTGTGTACGTACCACCTTCATTCTCTTAGAAACCTAATCATAAATGTAGATACTTGGAGGCACCATTGATCTGCTACAATTGAACTAGGAGTCTGGCTGCATTAGCGGCCACATCAAACAGGAATGCTAATCATTTATGTGTCAGCTGGGGTCAGCTTGGGCAAAGGTGTGTGCTAGTACACACAAGCAATTCCACGTTCGTGTGGAATTGACGTTGAATGTTAGTGGATGTGACAAAGCAAATAGACGCTGATAGCCCAGAGACAAGCCGCGGGATAGACCCCGTCCTGTATCTCCTCAAAGTACATGTCAGTGGCTAGCGAATTGCAATGTTCTGACAGCGGCAACAGCGTTACAATGACAGACGGCGTCAGATGCCAGGCAACCAAAACGAGAACACGAGCTACAAGCCAACGAGATCTGCGACGGTATCTGGAAAATGAAACTGGGCTGGGAGGATGAGCTTCAGCTGGGGCTCGAGGCTGAGTTAAGGGACAGTGGTGCGACACTCTCACATTTAAATGCGCTAAAGACAAAACCTGATAAGGCCAGAAGCCCTAGAATGAGGATTGGAAATACAATTTTATAAATATGTATTTTCCGTAATCTATTTATGCACCCCTCATCTTCGCCAGCATCCAATCCAACCCCAACCCTCCACGTCCTGACCATGAACCCATCTCTAACCACAACCACCCTCACGGTTTGTCGTTTAATGAAGTGTCATCGCCTGTAAAATGAGTCTGTAAATCGCATTAAAGCAAACTACACGGTTAAGGGTAAACCTGTCAACCACGGCAGTGGTAACGGCAGTGGTTGCCCCATAGCTATACTTGATCAAAAGGGGGAAACTTAGGAGGGGGCGGTCGCAAAGCACTGACAGTTCTGACACACATGTTCTTTGTTAAGCTTCAAGTCGAGAATTTGTTTTGTTATCGAAACTCTGCCTTTTCTGTTCGGCCAATCGTAAATACCACATCAATGACACACCTTTGTGTTCCTGATAATGGCAATAATGGGATGAATAAATGGAAATAAACAGAATTAATATCGTAAGTGCCATTCATTTTGAAACAATCATTGAATAAAATAGGAAAACAGTGAAGAGTTGTTAAAAGTGAATTACCTGAAAAGGTGTAAAATCTTCTAAGTACGAGTAGTAATAAAATACTTTGTTCTATTTAAATAAATTCAACTGACTTTAGGGGTAAATAAAATACAAACATTATTTTCCGGACACAACAAGAACATCAGTGAGATTTTAAATCCCGTTACTTGTAGAGTAAATCGGTATATTGTATTCCTTAAAAAGAATGTAAGGGGCTGAAGATAGCTTTTCCGACCCCATAAAGTATTTATATTCTTAGTCTGGATCACTCTGCCTGTAGGACGATATGAACGTCGGTATCTTGGAAACTATAGGAGTTCGAGTATTCAAATCTCTTATGCTTATTTTAAAAATTTTTAAATCATTGTATAGAAATAGTAATATGCCAATTTATTCAAGGCGGATACAGGATTTGGTTGTGTTGTGAGGGTGGATTTTAAAACCAATCTTTCGTGCATACTTTGTGAAAACACCATTTGCTTTCATGTTTCACCAGAGTATGGGGGGATTTATACCCCAAATCAAGTTTTTCGGCCTGGCACCATCACGCTAAACTCTGTGTGAAGGTAGTTGGTAACATTACAAAAAGATTTTTGTGCAGTGTGCATTTTATTTTATTTAAATTGTCAATATCAAACCATTAGTTAATAAGTGCAATGGGTTTTGAAATTTTTTTTTTTTAATTAATACATTAGCAAAATATAATATTCGAACAATGTAAGTCTTCATCTTAAGGGTAGATTAGAGGATGGACTCCATTTGAGCTCCCTTGGGCATTCGCCATTATGTAATAGGTTAATGGCTACATGAATTTGAAGGAGACGTTTGCGACCCCATAAAGTATATATATTCTTGATCAGCATCACTACCCGAGTCGATCTAGCCATGTCCGTCTGTCCGTCCGTCTGTTCGTCCTACTGACCGTCTGTCTATCGGGATGCAACTTTCCCAACTATATCTATAAATATAACTATATCTTATAGATCCCATAGGAAGGATCGGAAAAAAACGTTTAAAAAAAATTCTAGCTTCGGTGTCTTTTGAAGTATTACCTTCTACTCTTGGGAATATTACTTTTTAAATATTTTTGAATTTCGTTGAACGTTATAGTCGGGTGCCCCGACTATCAGATACCCGTTATTTAGGTAAAGGGAGTGCGAGGGGGATGGAGATAGAAATTTTGATCACGCATAACTTTTTAACGAATGGTCCGTTTTGAAAAATTTCGATAGGTATTTATAAACTTTTTTACCCTTACCCTTAACCCTTTTACTCTACGAGTAACGGGTATAAAAAAATCGGATCACTATATCATATAGCTGCCATAGGAACGGTCAAACAATTAAAAGGAAATTAATAGGAAAAAAATCAGCAAGGGTATAAAAGCTTCGGCTGGCCGAAGTAGCTTCCTTTCTTTTTTTGTACCTGTTTATCGAAAAGTAAAGGAACAAAAGAATCGCCAGCCGATTCGGTGTAGCCATGTCTGTCTATCCGTGGCAACTATATTATATAGTCGTCCGATTTTTATAAAATTAAATTCGAAATTCAGATTTGTTAAAATAATGTTATTCCCAAAAAACATGGAAGCTATATTTTTTTTTCGATTATTTTTCCGATCTTTCCTATGGGAGCTATAAGATATAGTTGTTCGATCCGGCCGGTTCCGACTTATATACTACCTGCAATAGTAAGAAGACTTTTGGGAAAGATTCATCCCGATAGCTTAAAAACTGAGAGACTAGTTTGCGTAGAAACAGACAGACGGACGGACAGACGGACGGACAGACGGACATGGCTAGATCGACTCGTCTGGTGATGCTGTTTAAGAATATATACGTTTCCTTCACTGGGTTGCAAACTTCTGACTGACATCATAATACCCTCTGCAAGGGTATAGAAATACGAAAGCAGCTATAATTTAGTTTGTAGTAACATTTACGAAAGTATATATGTATAATAACAGGAATGATCTGCAAGGGAATATAAACATCGACTGCTGAAGTAAGCTTTCTTTTTTGTTTTGATAAAATGTCTATAACATTGAACAGAGAATGTAAATGCACGGTTTCAAGCTTGAGTGTGAGACGGTTAGAAACTTTCCCTGTACCATTTTTTTGTAAAAACATTGAAAGACTTGCGATGCTTGAGACAATCAGAACCAAGTGTATTGCAAGTTGGTCACGTGCTCGTCGTATTTACGCACGACGCGACAACCTTTTGGTCCAGTTGTAGACTTTTATAACTGATAAATACGAAAATAAAACGCCATATCAGCAAACGAAAATTTGCAAATGCCAAGTTCGCTCGTGCGTACATAAAGTAAAATAAAATATCTTGGGCTTTGTTCTGATTCTACTTTTGCTTGCAAATGAAGGTGGTCCAAAATATGTTGGGGTTTTTCAATTTCAATTGAACTTGTATTTAAATGCAACATAAAGTCGCATAGTGACGAACGGCACCGGGATAGAAAAAGACTACTTAAGGCAGGGATTGTAATTTTGAGTTGACAGGCAGGCAGGCTTGTCATCGGCTATTTGTATACCCTTGCAGAGGGTATAATGATTTCAGTCAGATTTCAGGAAATACATTCATAATGTATATGTATACCTTAAAATGGAAGAAAATATTTGTAGCTGCTGATGTGGGTGCTCGACACCATTTGGCATAAGTAAAGCAAATAAAAAGAACAACTAAACATCGCGGAAGAGATTAACCCCTTCAATTTCAAGAGTAACTTTTGCGACGAAATGCGTTCCGCCTTTAAGGCGGATTAGGCGATCCGCATGAAAATGAATCGCTTATTCGTTAAGTGGGCATGTATTCATTTCAACGATTAAAGTGGACAGATACACAGACTTGGCATTGTACTCACCCTTCTTCAGATGAATGTCCTCCGTGGTCACGGGGCAGTTTCTCAGGTGACCGCCACTGCCCAGGCTGGCGAGGTCGTTCGGCGGACTCAAGGGCTGGGCGAGCGGAGGACCCGAGGCATACGCCGACACTGACGCGATGTTCGGAGCCGACGAGATGGGGATTTCACTGGCACCTAGTGAGGAGGGGTACCAGGACCCAGAGGAGTAGTGGCGGGGCGGCCAGCTCTGCTGCTGCTGCTGGAGAGTCTGCTGGTTGCCGTGCACCAGCTGGTTGAGTGGGTGGCTGGAGTGGGGTCCGAAGTGGCTGGGCGCATGGCCCACCAGCGGGGCTGCTATGGCTGGGTCCAGCGATCCCGATCCTGCCGCGTGCTGGGTGTTCAGGAGCCGGAGCTTCTCGTAGATGGACTCCTGCTCGCTCCCCTCGCCGGAGTTGCTCGCGCCGCCGCTCTCCGAGGAGTTCAATGGCGTGGCCGTCTGCATGAGATCAGTGGAGGAGGTCAACGTGGTCCGCGTTCCGTTCGAGCCGTTGCTGAGGTTGCCGCTGCCATTGGCGGCCACTTTTGCGCCGCTCGAGTTGCCGGTGCTGGAACTGCTAGTTCCCGGGCCCTGCTGCTCCTTCTGGGCCGCCAGGTTTCTTAACACACGGTTAATTGAGGACACCTAGAATTTAACAACTTTAACTTAGTTTTACGTTACGAATTTAGAACTGTTCAAAAATTGAGACCATCATAATCACAAAAAAACCCGTCGCGGTCAAATCGATATGCGCATGGTAAATTTCGCATAGTTTTTACCGTGCAATACCAATTTCTCTCTCTGGCGGATTCTCTGACTTCGAAAAAGAGAGGAAGAAGCAATGTGACAACTTAAATTACGTGAGTGGGAGGAAGAAAGATGTATTCGAAGTTGTTTACATTTCGAGCATATCAAGTAAAAGTTGATACCACATAACGTTAAATCGATCATCGTTTCATTTCAAGTTTTTTTGGGTGTAGAAACATTTAGTAGGGAGTGAACCCCGGTGAGTTCTGCGAGGAATCTCGGGTCGGCATTTGCGAAAAAATCAGAAATCTGAAATCAAAAAACTGTAATTCCAGCCATTTCTGGTCTCAGTCAGAAACAACGCACGTTTGTTTGCTTTGGATTGCAATTTATTCAGTTTCTTATTGTATTAATGCTGTGCCTGCGCTTGACAACGCTTTTCAAACAAATTCAAAAGGAAAGGAGAAGAAACGAAAAAGAATAATCGGGCAAACATATAAATGAGCGAGTGAGCGAGGAAGAACAACAGGGAAAAGTGCAGTTGAGTGGAAAAATTAGGCAGAATGTCCTTTACCGGGGGGTATGCGAACAGCATTGAAACTCATTTTTTTATTTTTCAAATGAGCTCCGTCCTGTCCGTTCGTCCTTTCGTCCAACCAGCGCACAGGCCTAGAATACACCGTATTCTAGTTCCACTGGTGACTGTATCGACTTTTTGCGGCAGTCCTTGTGCGTTTTCTGGGACAACAAGTGCATGTGCAAAGGGAATATTTAGTAGTTGTCACTCGTCGAAAGTATCGCTCAGTTAAACTCGAGGAATGGTCGGTTCGGCCATGGCCGAACGGACAAACGAAAGAACGGACAACGGACGATTTGATTCTCACCCTAACTTCGAGAACGACCCGATCCGAATCTGAATCCGATTCCAGATGTAAACGTGATTCAGCAGTCCCCCCTCGCACTGGCGCGTGAATTTCAACGCTTAACGGTTTGTGGTGGCGGCAGGCCGTATTTATTTAATATTGTATTTTTTCATACATTTTTCTAGCACTGATTTCCCTTTTAGTCGTTTAATGTGCATAAAAGATTTTCCCTTCCATTTGAACGAGCACATTTTCCACACAACTGTCAATGGGAAAAGGCAAAGGACAAGGCAGGCAGGCAGGACAACATCGGCCACGGAGGCGGCCATCGGCATGAGCATCGCTGTCACAATTCATTTGGCTTGCTTCTTTTTGGCATACTTAATAAATAATATAAAAAACTAGGAAAGGAAAATGTTGACGCTTGGGAAAAGAAAATGGCTGCGCCGAATCGAACGCAACATTTGTGTACACTTTTAGGTAAAAAAATAATAAATAAATGGTGCAGGCTGTTATATGGGTTTTTAAGCCACGTAACTTTATAGTAGGAATTGCATGCTTTAGTAAGGTATGAGTCACTTACACTAGGAATGTTATCGTTGGTACAAACGTTCTCCTGGAGTAATCTATCCCGAATTTCCCAGGCAAAGATACTCGGGCACTCGCGCTTATACTGTGAAATTTTGCTAACCACTTCGGCTGTGGCCACACGAGGCTTGGATCCACCAATAGCACGTGGTCTTATACTCCCTGTCTCATAGTACCTGAAATAAAGTCACTATTAAAATTGAAATCTTAACCATGAACAAGTATTATTATACATACATACATATATATAAGGGTCGATTTAGCCTTAAATTAGCCTAATGTATATTATTATTTTCAAAAGGATTTAGACTATCAGATACCAGTTACTCAGCTAAAGGGAGTGCGAGGGAGACGGAGATATTAAACTTTGATCGGGCATAACTTTTTACGGTATATCTCCCTGATTAAGATAAGGAGTAAGATAAAAACCGAAATTAGTTATATAACTTCTACTGGTAGGTGGTTCTTTCGCAAAAAAAATCAAGTTAATGATCATTAGAATCCATGAATATTTAAAGCTTGGTGATCTTTTGGCCGTTTACAGCTGTATACTGACACAATAGGGCTATAACAGGGCTGTAATTCCCTTTTTTCCCCAACTTGAAAAATCGATATCAAATAAAAACACCTCTTAACATACAAAAGTTCTGATATCAACATTAGTGACGAAAAATGATTACACTCGTCATTAAATACACTTTCTTAAATTTTCTCATTCGGCACTGATTCGACTCGTATTTTTAATCGGAACACATTTAACGAGGGGGCATTTATCCCCACCGGCCCAACAGCTCCCAATTTCTAATTTTTCACTTTCACGCTTTCACCGCCCTCTCTCCCAAACCAATTGAAATTGTTAAAGTCTTGGTATGCAATCCTGTTAGTTTTTGCGATACCTTTCGATCACTCATGATCGAACCATCACAGCAGATTTTCATTTCTTCCTGTATATATAGTAGTCGCCTTCGCACACTCTCCTGGTGCGCTTCGTCACTACGTGGATTGCCGTCCATGGTGATAAAATGGAGCCCTTGGTTGATTTTTACAGTTGTGTTTTTAAGTATAAGTTATAAAAAGGAGACGTTTCCAACCCGATAACAATATACAAATATTATCGATCAGCATCACTAGACGAGTCGATCTAGCCATGTCCGCCTGTCCGACGGTCTGTCCTCAGACTTGAAGCAATCGAATTGAAACTTTCCCAAAAGTCTTCTTTCTATTGTCGAAGCCAAACGGATCGGACAACTATATCATGCTCCCATAGGAATGATTGGGAAAAAAATTGTTTAAAAATTATAGCTTCGGAATAATATTTATACCCGTTACTCGTAGAGTAAAAGGGTATATTGTATTCGTGCAAAACTATGTAACAGGGAGAAGGAAGCGTTTCCGACCCTATAAAGTATATATATTCTTGATCAGGGTCATTGATCATTCACACACATATTCTTGGGCTTCCTACGCAGCGCAAGTTTGTTTCATCGAGGTGCCACGCCCCCCCTAACGCCCATAATCGCCATAAACGATTTTCAAATGTGTCTGGAGGCCACATCTTTTAAGATTTTAAAAATATATAAACGCAGTTTTATAGTGTTTATTAATACCTATCGAAATGTAGAAGACATTTTTCAAATCGGACCATTTATTAAAAAGTTATACACAATCAAAATTGTTTATATATCTATCTCCCTCGCACTCCCTTTAGCCCCAATAGATAGTCGGGACACCAACCCGAGTACAGCGTTCTCTCTTGTTATACCCTTGCAGAGGGTATTATGATTTCAGTCAGAAGTTTGCAACGCAGTGAAGGAGACGTTTCCGACCCCATAAAGTATATATATTCTTGATCAGCATCACTAGACGAGTCGATCTAGCCATGTCCGTCTGTCCGTCTGTCTGTTTCTACGCAAACTAGTCTCTCAGTTTTTAAGCTATCGGGATGAAACTTTCCCAAAAGTCTTCTTACTATTGCAGGTAGTATATAAGTCGGAACCGACCGGATCGGACAACTATATCCTATAGCTCCCATAGGAAGGATCGAAAAAAAAACGGTAAAAAAATTCTAGCTTCGGTGTTTTTTGAAGTATTACCTTCTAATCTTGGGAATATTAATTTTTAATTATTTCTGAATTTCGAATAAAATTTTATCAGACGACTATATCATATAGCTGCCATAGGAACGATCGGAAAATTAATGGGAATATAATAGGAAATAAATTATTGCTTCGTTGGTTTTTATTGTATTCTCTTCTACTCTGGGATATGACTCTTTTTAAATATTTCCGAATTTCGATTTTAGTTTTATCAAAATCGAACTACTATATCATATAGCTGCCATAGGAACGATCGGAAATAAGAGAAATAATAGGAAATTTAACATTTTTGCGATTTGTAAATTAATAGGAATGATCTGCAAGGGTATATAAGCTTCGGCTGGCCGAAGCTAGCTTCCTTTCTTGTTGTATCATACGATTGCAGCGATTCATTGCCTTATATATGTGGTCAAAGTTAAATACTTCCAAATATCCAAAGCAAATTTGAATTATCGAATATTATTGGAATGCTATGATTAATATAAACATTTATATTGTTAATCAAAGCATTTACATCCATTTGGTGTATTTCAGATGCGCGTTACTCTGCTAATGGGGGAGTAGGGCTTGCACTTTTGAAAACCAATTTTTATACCCTTGCAGAGGGTATTATGATTTCAGTCAGAAGTTTGCAACGCAGTGAAGGAGACGTATCCGACCCCATAAAGTATATATATTCTTGATCAGCATCACTAGACGAGTCGATCTAGCCATGTCCGTCTGTCCGTCTGTCCGTCTGTTTCTACGCAAACTAGTCTCTCAGTTTTAAAGCTATCGGGCTAAAACTTTCCCAAATATCTTATATCTATTGCAGGTAGTATATAAGTCGGAACGAGCCGGATCGGACAACTATATCATATAGCTCCCATAGAAATAGTCGGGAAAAAAATGTAAAAAAATTATATCTTGGGTGTTTTTGAACATATCACCTCCTACTTTTGGAAATACCATTTTGTATCTAATTCTGAATTTCGAATCAATTTTTATCAAAATCGGACGACTATATCATATAGCTGCCATAGGAACGGTCGAAAAATTAAATGAAAATTATTAGGAAAAAAATTATAGCTTTGTCGATTTTTATTACATTCCCTTCTACTCTGGGATATGACTATTTTTAAATATTTTCGAATTTCGATTTTAATTTGAAAAAGATCGAACTACTATATCATATAGCTGCCATAGAAACGATCAAAAAATTAATGTGAAATAATAGGAAATTTAACATTTTTGCGATTTGTAAATTAATAGAATGATCTCCAAGGGTATGTAAGCTTCGGCTTGCCGAAGCTAGCTTCCTTTCATGTTTTTTTTGGCTTTTACAAGCAGTGTTTTTGGTATTTTCCAATTGAAAGTATACTTTCGGTATATTCTAAGAAATATACCAAATAAAATTTGAATCTGTGCTTCCTAACTGTTATATTGTATATCGTAAATTAAATTCTCGGCAGAGGAAAAACGGGTATTAATTTAAAAAATGAAAAGATTCACATTCACTACTTGAATGTAGCAAGTAAATGGAATGGACAAAAATTTCACTGATTATGGGAACTACCATTTATTGGTTTTTAATCGTTTACTTAATTTTCCAAAATATCTATTCAACTTCTCCCTGCAAACACCTTTTCAAAATTATTTAGGTATAAAGGTGCCCTGGTACAGAAGTATTGTAAATTGAATAGCTATTAAAATAAAATATTAAAGCAAAATGGTTTAAAATACAGCCCTTGACAAAAAACCTTTTTGCTTCATTTGGCAAACAAAAAAACACATTTAACAGGGGGAAACAGCCTACCTTCCGAGAATTTTGCTCACACATCCATTGGAAACTTGTAGAATCCGGGAAATATCACATGGTCGTGCTCCGGAATGGGCCAGCTCGACAATTTTCTGCCGCGTTGAGTCCGGCAAAGGTCTTCCACCAACGAAAACGCCACCCAACTGATTTACTCCACTGTGACCTGCAAAATACAAGGAGAATAAAGCAAGGAAGCGCAAGCTATTTTACTGCATATATAGATGTGGTATATCTAATGTTAATAATGCTCAAGTCCGCTTTTTATTGCTTCGTTTTAATCAGCGACGTCAATGTGCGACTGTATCTGAGTATGTACCCTTCTATATAAGCTTGTGGCAATGAGGCGGATAATTCAGTTTGTCACGCTTTTAAAGACGTCAAAATACATTCGTCGACCCAAATTCGAGATGGACATGCTGAAGGGGAGAACATCGATTTGGGTATCTTCTTTTGTGCCCCGAACTCGGAACGCAGCATCTCAATTTGTACTCGATGACCAGATTGGTCCTTGTTTAGTCTGAACCATTTAGTATTAATAAGCACACACCCTTGCACATTTTTCAATAACATCATGCGGCCATAATACACAAAAAAAAACTGGTGTCCCATAATTATTTGTTTTATTATGCTATAGTTTTTCCTAAATTAGCGGCACAAAAATTATTTTTTGTTAAATATATTTTTTAATAGTTTTGTAGCCGGCCAACAGCCTTAGTAATACATTTTATATTGAAGACTTAGATACAATTGGTTCGTTTTTGTGCTTACTCGATTCAGATTTAAACGAAAGGGGAACATCTTCTATGTGTACGTATCTACAGTACAAAGCTGAGCTGAGCCCGACAAGAAAAGGCAAAAGGGGTAAAAAAGGGCATCCTCGATGTTCAGGTCAAGCATGAGAATGGAAGGGTTTTATACAAATTTCCGAGTATTGGGACTTATTGAAATAAAATCCCAAAATCTCCGTATCAATTTACCGCTTTATTGGTAAAGAAATCAGCGAAGCAGCAGAAAACCTAGATACATGCAGGAAGAGTCAGCTCTGACAAAGGGCTAATCCGAGTGACTTTTCTGTTTTCTGTTTTCAGATACGGATCGGAATGCGTCTAATGATAGATTTTCAACGGTCGAAGTCCGGCCGCTTTCGTTTTGATCTCCAATAAAATGGAAATGTCTCTTTAGAGAGCATCTTATAAATGGACCCTTCTAGCCCACTATGATGGATGCAGCTGCTTATGAAGCCCCATTACATTTGCATGCAAATAATTATTGTGTTCTTGGTAAAAGGTGCCAGGGTCCCGAGCTATTCGACATTCAAATGCCGAGACCCCGCAAGGCCAACGTGGAGTACTTTCGGTATTAGTGCAGGGACTGCGAAATTGAATTGCTTGCCGAAAATTTGATTTGCCGGTGTGACAGGGCACACAATTTCCCAAAACATCTTGCCAGTGGGATTAATAATGTAATTGCAACACAAATCTGTCGGCGAGAAAAACAATGGCTTAGCAATAGGGACAGGAGCTGGACCCTCTAGGGGACTGGTCCATTCAGGGCAGGCACAGACTTTCCCTTGCCTGCAAAAATGGACAGATCTGCGGGGTGGGTCGACAAAGACTGGGTATGGGTAGGGGTATGGGTATGGGTATGGGTATGTGTTCGGGTTCGGGTTTGGGTACAATGCCTAAGCGCGTTGGTTCCCGGCAGCCGCTAAAGAGGCTCATTTGGCATTTTTGAGTGCATTGTGTGTGTTTGTATTTACTCGACTTCGGCTTTCAGTGCCAATAATTGTTTCCATTTGTAACGACATGACACGAAACGGTCGTCGACAACGAACACACACTTCAAGATCATTAAAGGTGGAAAATTATTGTATTGATTCACAGCACAACAAAGGACTGACCTGGCAGAGAGTACTTAACAGCTCGGCAGGCTAGGGATGAGTTTGTGATTGTGATTGGGAATGGGATTTGAGGGATGTCGATAAGCTACTCCGCAATTCGTAAAATATTGTTTGGCCCATCACCGTCTTGAAAGTCCATGCCGATCCCAATTGTCACCGATGATCAGCTCTTCCCATTGTGCCACTATAATTGGCAGCATGTGCGCGATTTCGAGTCAGCTACTGAACAATGCTTTACCGTTCCATTGAGCTGTATGCATTGGGTTACCCGGACATTGAGCTGTTTTCACACCAATAATGAATCCTCATGACACACATTTGGCAATGGAACAAATTTACCGCGATGTCTTTATAGTTCGCACCTTAGCTGCGGATCCTTTCGGATCGAGTGATGAAATTTGTACATTCCCAATTCCCTCGTGCATAACAGGAGTGATTTGGAAGCCGGCCTAAGGTGATTTCCAGGTCAACTAATCGATCAGTATTGCGATGAATTAGGCTATTTGATATCTGAATCGGAGACTCGGTGTTTCGAACTATTTCCAAGTTTTTTTTAATAAGTTACTTAGAAACATGGATAATCTACTATTTTGATAATCTACGCATAACTAACAGTTTGAGTATAGATTTTGAGGAAAAGGCACATTTAAAACGAAATTTGACATTAGTATTGTCTAACACCACATTAACATTTCTTGTGGGGACTATAACATATAAATATATAACTGAATAAATAACTACACTGAAGGATATCATTCTATTTTAATTTATTTAACTATATTTGATTATTCCGAATTCCTGGAAATCCCGTGTACAATCTTTCCTCAAAATGATAGCGAAATAGACAGATTCAGATTCCACATACCAAAAAAGGATATGCAAAATTAAGTTTTTTAAATGTTTAAGTAATTAAACCGACTTGCCAACTTAATTTTTAGCCGAAGAAAACGGTGGTATTGCGCAAGTTGCTTTTGTACCAATTAAAATATTCGGGGAACGGATCGGAATAGGCTGTAATGGGGAGACTGGGAGTAGGAAGGCTATCTGAAAACGAGTGGTAGGGGGAAAGGTATTGCTTTGTGTTACTCATAAAAACGTACATTCATCATCAGTTAAATGGTAGTAAGTTGTGGCGAAGTAAGACGATGTCGAATGGGGCTGTGACGCAGTGCTGGCCTCCACGGCTTCCATTGTAGGGGAAGGCTTTCCAGCAATACCGCCTAGTCCGCTCCCACCAGCGGCACCCAAACAGGGTAAATTTCTCATTGCAATCACATTGTCTATAAGAAAAGAAGATCATAGGGGTAAAATTCGTATCAAGAAGTTACTTTGCGCATTAGAATTAATGTATTATGACAGCGAAATAGATCTATAAATGCGAACAAAATTATGTACTAGGTTAGGTAATAAGAAATGTCAGGGAGTTAGGGAGCCTCAAAGGTAGAGATCTGTCCAATTTATTAGCTCATCTTCTTTGAATTTGAAACCATATTAATCCGGATATTTTTGTATCATACGATTGCAGCGATTCATTGCCTTATATATGTGGTCAAAGTTAAATACTTCCAAATATCCAAAGCAAATTTGAATTATCGAATATTATTGGAATGCTATGATTAATATAAACATTTATATTGTTAATCAAAGCATTTACATCCATTTGGTGTATTTCAGATGCGCGTTACTCTGCTAATGGGGGAGTAGGGCTTGCACTTTTGAAAACCAATTTTTTTCCATATCATTTAGTTGTCAGGAACACACTGTTTAAATTTCATATCGATCGGACTAACACTGCAAAAGATATTACACAGAGCTTTCGCAGATCAAAGGCGTTTTTCTTAAATTAACGTTTTGAAAGTGCATGTTCATCGACATTTAATTGGCTAAATCGTTAATTTTGAAACTTGTATCATATCTTTCTGCATAAAAAAACACGGTCCAAGGAAATATTTATACCCTTGCAGAGGGTATTATGATTTCAGTCAGAAGTTTGCAACGCAGTGAAGGAGACGTTTCCGACCCCATAAAGTATATATATTCTTGATCAGCATCACTAGACGAGTCGATCTAGCCATGTCCGTCTGTCCGTCTGTCCGTCTGTTTCTACGCAAACTAGTCTCTCAGTTTTAAAGCTATCGGGCTAAAACTTTCCCAAATATCTTATATCTATTGCAGGTAGTATATAAGTCGGAACGAGCCGGATCGGACAACTATATCATATAGCTCCCATAGAAATAGTCGGGAAAAAAATTATATCTTGGGTGTTTTTGAACATATCACCTCCTACTTTTGGAAATACCATTTTGTATCTAATTCTGAATTTCGAATAAATTTTTATCAAAATCGGACGACTATATCATATAGCTGCCATAGGAACGATAAAATAATTAATGGGAATATAATAGGAAATAAATTATTACTTCGTTGGTTTTTATTGTATTCTCTTCTACTCTGGGATGTGACTCTTTTTAAATGTTTTCGAATTTCGATTTTAATTTTATCAATATCGAACTACTACATCATATAGCTGCCATAGGAACGATCAAAAAATTAATGTGAAATAATAGGAAATTTAACATTTTTGCGTTTTGTAAATTAATAGAATGATCTGCAAGGGTATATAAGCTTCGGCTTGCCGAAGCTAGCTTCCTTTCTTGTTTTTTTTTTACTTTATATACATATACGTTGATATTTGTTATATTTTTTTTAGCGAAAAAACCGAAATTTTTTGCTTTTGTACTTTCCGAGATCTTAGCGTTCATATGGACAGACAGACAGACGGACATTGCTAAATCGACTCGGCTAGTGATCTTGCACACAAAAAAAAACTTGGTAAAATCAACTGTAATAATTGTCAAACAGTCCCCAACCACACAAATTGTCAATTCTACTAAGTAAATTGTTACTCTTTAGAGGTGGAGAAACATCGATGTTTTGGAAACATCGGTAACATCGATGTTTGGCAAGCCAACATCGATGTTGGCGAAACCTACTCGTTTTTCGTTTTTGAAGTCAAAACTAAATGCCAAAACACAATCATCACATGCAGATGCTATTGTTCTGCTGCGACAACATGTCGAAAAAGAAATTCAACCCGAAAAGTGCGAACCACTTGTGTATTGGGAGGTAAATGTATAAACTAAGACTATTTTTTCTTTAAATGTAACAACAATCTTATTTCAGATGTCGACCCATGAAGCGTTTAAAAAGTTGTCAAAGAAGTTTTTCTGCGTTCGTGTGAATCCGAACGCGTTTTTAGCAAGGCTGGACCAGACTTTCTTCTTTGGTAGTGGACAAACTGTTGTTTCTAAACAAAAATCGACATTTAAATTAAATAAAACTGTGATAAAAAAAATTTTTTTTTTTCTAAACATCGATGAAACCTCGATGTTTTTCACCAAAAACATCGAAAACATCGATGTTCGCAAACATCGATGTTTCTCCACCTCTACTAGTCTGGAAGTTTATTAAAGACCTAAGTCAGAAAATAAGTCTTAATGTCTCAGAATCTGACTTGGGCTTGGTTCATGAAGGGCTAGACCAAGTTGGGAATTATATATAAGGCATCGCAGAAGATTTGTAAAATTACTGTTGCATACTTTTATATTAAATAAGTTACGTTTGGGTAACTATTTTATAATAGTGGACTAACTATTTAAAATAGGTTCAAGATACAAAAACAAAATACACACATCCCGTAAGCGTAACTATTTTAGTAGTAGTTTAACTATTTAATAGTACGCAAAGCAAAAACAAATACACGGACGACTATTTTTATTGTTTAAGTACTATTTTTTATAGTTACTGAACTATCTTCATTGATCAATTTTACCAAGTAAATTTTTTTGTGTGTTTAGGTTCGGAAACGCTTCCTGTTACATACTATTTCACGAATACAATATACCCTTTTACTCTACGAGTAACGGTATTAAAAACCAGGCTTCCCAGGTGGATGCTTTTTTAATTCCTAAACGAAATTTCATGTTGTTTCTGGCCAATTTTGAGCCGAACAAACATGCACGCCATGGGACCATGCCCATCTTTAGACTCATGTTATGGGATTAACTTACTCGATTCCCTGTTTAAAAAATTTAAAGACCAGATAAAGTAAGCAAATCGGTTTTCTTGACTCCTTTGTAAGGCGCAAACCATACGCGGATCCACGGGTGTGAAAGGAATTTTGGTATTCAAAAAGTATGTAACAAAAAAAGTGTTCTGATACTGACAAAATCCTAGATCCGCCACTGGCGGAAACAATGACAGGCTTTGGCAATTTTATCAGCTGTTTGGGTATACGACAAAGGCAAAATCAGCTGTGACTTCTTCTCTTTATCTTAGTTGGCTTTGTAAAATCAGCTCAGATTTTAAGGGGGACATACATATAAAACAAAAAAATTCAATTTTTTTTATTATCTTAAATTGGTAGAATAACTCTTTAAGAATGTGTCATGAAAGTTTCACAAAGAAATTCGAACTACTTTGGAACTTATACCAGGATGACGGCACCCACCTTCCTTGTGCAGTAGATATATTTCATTACTTTGAATGCGTTTTTCTCGAAACCGTGATTTCCCCAGCTGCGGATCGTGTATCTCAAAGAGTAATGGTTCGATCATTATGCTGCTTTTACAGAAATGTTTGTAATGAAATTGCCGACTGTCTGAACCTACTTAATGTAGACATTTGCAAGTTAAAAATTTTTTTTTTTATAGACAAAAACAACAAAAAAAATATGCAAAAAATTGATTTTTGACTTTGAAAGGGTGCCAATTCCAGAGTTTTTGAGATATTCTATGTAAGTTAGGTTCAGACAGTTTCTACATCAATTCCTAACAAAATAAATTTAGTTTCATAAAAATCGGATCTACACAGCGACCTGTGGACGATCCGCAGCTGGCCTACTTTTTTTTAATATAGCCTGGCAAAAAATTCCCATGGCCGCCATTTTGAAAGTTAAAAAATAAAATAAAAATTGGTACAAAATTATAAAGGAACAGTGTAATCAACATGCCAAGTTACGAGATCCCAGCACAATTCCTTCTTAGTTAAAAAAAATCACGAAAAACATGAAAAAAATTGCAGTTTTATATGTATCTCCCCCCTTAACAGGGAATCCGAGTCAAAGCTCTTACATTGACGATCGGGAAAACCCAATTTACTTATCAGGCAGCTTATTTGTTTGTGAAATGTTAGCCGACACTCAGTTTATGAGAATACATGAGTGTTCCACTTTTCAAATTGAATTTAATTCCTTTTTAAACCTACACAGTTATAAACATCTGATTCTATAGAGCATTTACATGTAATTACTAGAATTATAGATTGGAAGTTATAAAATTTTAGCCAATATGAATACCCGCGCGATTCATCTTCATCTTTTCGTAGTGTGGAAATGCAAACCAGTTGCCGCTGATAACAATGTCAACAAATGACTTCGAGCAATGTCAATGAAAACAAGAAAGGAAGTTACCTTCGGCAAGCCGAACTTTGTATACCCTTGTAGTTAAAATACACACTTAACCGTTTAATTTACCATCTTTGAGAGCTTCAAACGTTATATATCTCGTGATCAAGATTCTAGAGCTCCCTCGATCGGTCCCGTTTCCGTTGCCTTATTTTAGATTTTGTTATACCCTTGCAGAGGGTACTAAAATTTCAGTCAGATGTTTGCAACGCAGTGAAGGAGACGTTTCCGACCACATAAAGCTTATATATTTTTGATCAGCACCAATAGCCGAGTCCATCTATGCGAACTAGTCTCCCATTTTTATAGATATTGCAATGAAACTTTCCCAAAAGTCTTCTTTCTACTGCAGGTAGTATATATGCCGGAAAGAGCCAGATCAGACCACTATATCTTATGGCTCTCATAGAAATATTGGAACATTATTCGTTTTTTGTTTTTAACCAAATCTGAAAATGGGCAATAATACATCTGATATACCTAAAACGGGACCCAACGAGATAGAGCATTTGAAGCTCTCAAAGAAGGCTAATTTTACGGTAAGTATGTATTTGAACTGGAAGGGTATGCAAACTTCGGCATGTAGAAGTTAACTTCCTTTCTTTTTTTTAATTGTCATAAATAATTAATAGATTTAATATAGGTATAATTAAAATTTTTGAATTAGAGTTAAGTTAAAAGAAGAGAGAACGCTATAGTCGGGTTGGTGTCCCGACTATCTAATACCCGTCACTCAGCTAAAGGGAGTGCGAACGCTGTACTCGGGTTGGTGTCCCGACTATCTAATAATCGTAACTCAGCTAAAGGGAGTGCGAGGGAGATAGATATATAAACAATTTTGATTGCGTACAACTTTTTAATGAATGGTCCGATTTTAAAAATGTCTTCTACATTTCGATAGGTATTAATAAACACTATAAAATTGCGGTTATATATTTTTAAAATCTTAAAAGATGTGGCCTCCAGACACATTTGAAAATCGTTTATGGCGATTGTGGGCGTTAGGGAGGGCGTGGCATCTCGATGAAACAAACTTGCGCTGCGTAGGAAGCCCAAGAATATGTGTGTGAAATCGCAACCTTCTAGCTTTTGTAGTTTCCGAGATCTCAGCGTTCATACGGACGGACAGACGGACAGACGGACATGGCTAGATCGACTCGGCTAGTGATCCTGATCAAGAATATATATACTTTATAGGGTCGGAAACGCTTCCTTCTCCCTGTTACATACTTTTGCACGAATACAATATACCCTTTTACTCTACGAGTAACGGGTATAATTAAATGCCTACTTTAAAACGAAAAAAATTATAATGTTATTCTATTGTTTTTTTTCGATTATTCCCATGTTGACTCGCAAAGAAAGAAGACTTTTGAAAAAGTTTCATCGCGATTGCTTTAAAGCGGAGAGACTAGTTCGCATTGAAACGGACAGATGGACAGTCGGGCATGGCTAGATGGACTAGGCTATTTGTGCTGATCAAGAATATATATACTTTGGTCGGAAACGTTATAATTATAATAACACCCTCTGCAAAGTGTATAACAAAAGAGAACGCCAAAGTCGAGTGCCTCGAAAAATTGACAGGGCACATTTATTGTTTAGATATAAGCTTCGTTTTTATTGAAATTTGTATGCAATTCATGCTGTACGCCAAAGCTGTCCATTTTTCGTTAAGTTGTTGACCGATTTTAATGAAACATACCTAATTTTGTTGGATTTTTCATGTACTTTAAAGCAAGAAAAAAATCTTTAAAAAAAGCTAGCCTCTGCCAGTCGATGCTTATATACCCTTGCAGATAAAATAAATACCTGTATATTAATGCTGACTCGATCGATGCAGTTCCAGGGATTCCAGATATGTTATGGCCTATTAAAAATGTTGTTTTTAAGTTGTCAAAAATCAAAACGCCTACTTCCTACAAAGTTACAATGAACTTTCTTATATATATTTGATTATTCCTATGGGAGCCTTAAAATATAGTGGTCCGATTCGGCTCGCTCCGACATATGTACTACCTGCAATAGGAAGAAGACTTTTGGGAAAGTTTCATCACAATAGCTTTAAAACTGAGACACTAGTTCGCATAGAAACGGACAGACGGACAGACGGACATGGCTAGATGGACTCGTCTACTTTATGTGGTCGGAAACGTCTCCTTCACTGCGTTGCAAACTTCTGACTAAAATTATAATACCCTCTGCAAGGGTATAATAACATTTAAAAAAAATGACTGGCACCGCCCTGGTATTGGATACATCTCATCTGATAAAAATGTCAACATCCTATATATAAAATACATACATATATGTTTGAAATTTATTCTTGCCGATTTCTAGTTTTAGATTGCCGTTTTTAACGGCACTGGTCACGCCACGCTATTGAGAATCGAAAATGGTGCGGAAGTGGAGCTTACCCTTGTGAGCCATGTCCTCTAAGGACGGTAGAATGTTCAATGTTCCCGCTGACCAGGGAGGAACTACGGTGCCCATAGCCGTCGGAGTTGGTTGCAATGTAAACATTATATGATTAGTATTGAACAACTCGGCGATTGCCGTTGTAACTGCGGTCGTCGAGGTCTCCTTCAATCGATATATATTTCGATTTCTTTACTGGTGCACTGCTAATCACGATCGACTTTGGCTATGCTTATCCTGGAAAGCTTTATCCTGGAAAGTACTGTTTTCTGCTTTTTGCCGGTCGCACGCTGCGAGAGCCCTCGGAGGGCGAGCCGAGCTTCAAAAGTGAATATGTACAGATGGTGACGGCGGAAATCGCGTCCTGTGGTGATCAAAAATCTATTGTTGATGGCGCCATGGGGACATGAGAGTCGCGAACTCGGGAACACACATTAAACTGAGCAGCCGCTTTTGTTTTAGTTCACTTGTTCATTTTTCGCACACCACTTTCATCGCACTCACGTTTGTATTATATTTTCATTGCTTGATTCCGTAATATTCCCGGGTGGACCGCTAGCCAGTGCCGATGGCAGTTTCAGGCGATATGGAGATCACACGGAACGGCCTAAATCGCAGAAAGTAACTCGGGCAATGCTTTTACACTTCCCGACACGGCGGCGAAACTGCATTTACCTTTGGAGCGCAAGACGTAATAACAGTGTGGCGACCTGCCTGCCCGGATCCGTTCCAGAAACCGACTAGGTCGACCCTCGACTGGCCAGCCGGCGTCCCCCTGTGCTCAGAGCCGGGCCTGTGGCAAAGGAACTGGCTGTGATTGGTGGAGACCAACTTGGCTGGCTCACTCACCACCATTTGCCACAGGGAAGCGCTGTGGTTGGCCGGAGCTTGAAGCACAGCAGTTGTCGCACTCGCACCCATACCGTTTCTGTCCTCGGCTGAGTGGCGGGAGGAGAAAGCGATTTGCGGCACGATGCAATTTTGCAGCTGCGTTTTGATTTTGATACAAGGAACATATCTCGGCAACGGAATCTTTAAATTAAAGCGAGGCTCAACTGCAGACGCACCAGAAACACATACATGTCGGTGTGGCTTTATTCTAAACTACTTTGGATCCAGCCCTAGACTAAATGTTCCTTCGACAGCTGGCCATAAACGGTGCAGCGGCTGGTCTGCCGCTGTACCGTGTACTCCGGTCAGAGCCAGTCTAAAGGTCTGCCAGCCCCACACGCCGCAGTCACTTACACACATGTTGCACTTAATTCGATTGCGAATTTACGAATAAGGAAACAGGTCTACAGCCAGCACAGTCGCCCAATGGAATTGTTTCATTCCGATACAATAAGCGCTTTACATTTCCGTTAACTACCCGCGCGTTTCCGCTTTGGCAGTACAGGCGTACGTATATAGGGGCTGGGGGTGGGGCGTGGGTGTGGGCGTATGGTTGTTTAGCAAAATGTCGACAAGCCTAAACACGGTCACACCCACCAGCTCTCCAGCTCTACAGCTCCACCGCTCCACAGCTCACCATCTCAACAGCTGGCCTCACATGTGGAGGCTGAGTTCCGAAGGGCTGGTCCTGTCCTGCTTTTGCGCCGCAAAGCGTACGCCTTGCCACTGGCCCGAAAGGGACGGCCAGTGTGCTGGCTGAAAGGCGGAAGTTTGCCTGTTTCAAAATGCCCAAGAGCATTATTAAAAAAACTAACGCACACTGGAACAGGCAACTGCAGGGGATGATGGCGACTTAAATGTAATGCACAAAATTCAAGAACAATGTTCCGGCCAATATTTCTTTTCTCAATACGAATTGGGTTCTTTTTTCAGTTCACTAATACAAATGTTAGTTTGCTCATAACAAATCGATTTTTTATTAATCGTTAAGTATGCGCAATCCAACGCTTGTACTTTTGAAAATTCACTCATTCAAACGCCAGCCTCGACGGCTTCTAATACGTGAAGCCGTAAGCCGCGACTATATTTCGAGTATTAAACATATGTATTGTAATATGTATATTTATACCCTTGCAGAGGGTATTATAATTTCAGTCAGATATTGTAACGCAGTGAAGGAGACGTTTCCGACCAAATAAAGTATATATATTCTTGATCAGCACCAATAGCCGAGTCCATCTAGCCATGTCCGTCTGTCCGTCTGTCTGTCTGTCCGTTTCTATGCGAACTAGTCTCTCAGTTTTAAAGCTATCGCAATGAAACTATCCCAAAAGTCTTCTTTCTATTGCAGGTAGTACATATGTCGGAGCGAGCCGGATCGGACCACTATATCTTAAGGCTCCCATACGAATAATCAAACAAATATACGAAAATTCATTGTAACTTTGCAGGAAGTAGGCGTTTTGATTTCTGACAACTTAAAAAGGTATTTCTTTTATTCTTTCGGCTGGCCGAAGCTAGCTTCCTTTCTTGTTTTTTTTTAAAGTTGGGAGGCAATGTTACACCATTTCGTTGTTGTACAGCTTAAAAAATAAAATAACTATTTATCCTCCACTTTATATTAAAATGTTTGACCTCGTCAGGGGTTTTCTGGTTTAGCCGATCATACTTTTCATATTTCCCTATTTCTGCACATGTATGGTTTAATATTGCAGGTAAGACGAAATCTTTTTGATATCATTCGATTGTCCGATGTTCCTATTATATTCAAGATTTAATATGCACAGATTAGATCACAAAATGCCTGACGGTGGAGGAAACAAATGTTTTTATTAGGCTACATGGTAGCACATGAAAGCGAATCCCCCGCAGGAAACTGAAGCAGCCTTGCAATCATCATATTATCTTCGCACTGGCGCTGGAGCTGGAACGCAGCTCAAGCAATCGCCACGTGGCACGTGCCAGCGACACGGCACATGCTCGTGCAGTGAAAAGTTTTTCCGCTTCGGCTTAGTCTGCTTCAGCTGCAAGCACAGACCGCCTCCAAGGGTTCGGACACATATTAATAAGAGTAGGAATTATCTCAACAGTACGGTGAGCTCACAAGTATTTTGGAGTAGATCATTTCAGAAAGGGATTCGGAGATTCCGACTTCGAAGCTGTTGCATTATTTTGCAAGTACTAGTTTCCGACAATTAAAAAGCTGAGACCGGATCGTCATTGTAATGATTTCATACCTATACATATGTGACAGCACCAACCGCAGACGCTTGTATGAAGGACAAAGGGGTGCTGTGATTACAGTTTGTAATCTGCATAATACATTTTTATTCCCGTTACTCGTAGAGTAAAACGGTATATTGTATTCGTGCAAAAGTATGTAACAGGGAGAAGAAAGCGTTTCCGACCCCATAAAGTATACATATATATTCTTGATCAGGGTCACTAGCCGAGTCGATCTAGCCATGTCTGTCTGTCCGTCTGTCTGTCCGTCTGTCTGACTGTCTGTATGAACGCTGATCTCGGAAACTACAAAAGCTAAAAGGTTGGGATTAATCACACATATTCTTTGGCTTCCTACGCAGCGCAAGTTTGTTTCATCCGAGTGCCACGTCCACTCGTTCCCCACAGTCGTTTTAAAGGACTTTTAAAGAAGCATGGCGCCCACATCTTTGCAGATTTTTTAAAAGTTTAAATTCCACTTTGTTGTGTTCATTAATACCTGTCGAAATGTAGAAGGAAATTTTAAAATCGGACAATCCATTAAAAAGTTATGAGCAAAAAATGAAATGGCCACTAGATGGCGCTGACGACGGCGTATCTCCATCTCCCTCGCACTCCCTCTAGCTGAGTAACGGGTATCTGATAGTCGAAATACTCGACTATACCGTTCTCTCTTGTTATATCTCGAGTTCTATTCTTGAAGTCAAAAAACTTATTACGACTTTACTATACTTTTCCGATCTTCTTGTGGCACATTACATTCGATTCTCATAAAACTAAAAACGGATATGTGAAATAATAAAGAAAATTACTATTTGCCTTTAGTCATTCCTTAGCTAACTAAGTTTCGCAACCAAATTTATAGTATATCGGAAGTTATGGAAAAACACATTACTCATTTAATGTCGGTCGTTTACTGACTTATTTTCCTTCCCCTCTTAATTTAAAACATATATTGTACTTCGACTAAGCGTTCATAGTATGAACTTTTTTTAACATGGTTAGATCAACACCTCTATTGATGCTGATCAAAAATACATATTCCCTATAGGGTAGGAAACTTCTCCTTCACTTCGTTGCAAGCTTCAGACTGAAAATAAATACTCTGCACCTACATCTGCTCTAAGCAATTTGACAAAATGGAAAAATTAGAGCTTTAACCAAAAAACGTAGTTTTGGTTCAAATATCGCAAAAATTATTTGCATAATGTTTGAATGCTTTCGCTGCGCATCTGAAAAGCTTTACTCTTTAAGCTTTAGCAATTACGGTGCAAGAAGGCTGATAGCCTGCCACTCACCAAATAAACGATTTGCCACCGCTCCCACCACCTATTTAGATCTAAGATGAAGAAAGAACTCCCAATTCCAGATGGCTATTACATGCAGCCAGCGTGTGTGCGGCAACAGTTGCTTTTGTGCTGACATAAAAAAGCGTCGTTCTTCTTATCGCCTGTCCGCAAGACTTCACACGGCCACGCAATTGTATTTTAGGATTTTAGGGGTGGGGAACGAGAAAAGGGGGCGTCTAGCTGTATTTCGCCCGTCCGGAATCCCGTCCTGAATCCCGTCCTGAATCCCGTCCTGAATCCAGAAAGCAGCACAGCACGTGAGAGCAAAATATGTCATCAGATCCAGTTTCTTGAACAGATTTTTAGTTTGAAGAAAAGGAGTCCGTTCTTGCCCGCGAGTAGGAGAGTATTTTAGCATAACCCTGGATGGTCACTGGACCACTGGGATTGAGTAATTAGATATAGTGGTAAATGTAAGCTCTAATATTGTACTTTTAACTTTTTTATTTTCACAGCTACTTTTCCTGCTCTTTTTTTACGTTTTTCGCTTATGTAGACTTTTGCCGGAGGTGGTTCGAGTCGTCACTTAAGCTTTGTACTTAAAAATCAATTAATGTGATGTGTCATTTCTCTATATAGCAACAGACTTTATTTAATTAGGTCGATAGTTCCGCCGAAAGCTATATTAGTTGTTGATCCAAATTTTGCCTAACCTTCTGCAAGGATAAACTAGTTTCAGCGCAATGTAGTGAAGGAGACACTTCCAGAACCCATGGCACTGGTCGACAAAAAAGATCAAAAATAAACGCACGTCCGAGATTTCGGAAACTACGGAGAATAACATGCCGACTTTGCCGGCCAGTTTTCACTAGGAAGTGAAAAGTCTGTCCGTCCGTCTGTCCGTCTGTCTGTTTCTACGCAAACTAGTCTCTCAGTTTTTAAGCTATCGGGATGAAACTTTCCCAAAAGTCTTCTTACTATTGCAGGTAGTATATAAGTCGGAACCGACCGGATCGGACAACTATATCCTATAGCTCCCATAGAAAGAATCGGAAAAAAAAAACGTTAAAAAAATTCTAGCTTCGGTGTTTTTTTATATATTTCTGAATTTTGAATTAAATATTTAAAAAATCGTATCACTATATCATATAGCTGCCATAGGAACGGTCCAAAAATTAAATGGAAATTAATAGGAACAAAATTATAGCTTTGTCGATTTTTATTACATTCCCTTCTACTCTGGGATATGACTATTTTTAAATATTTCCGAATTTTGATTTTAATTTTAAAAAGATCGAACTACTATATCATATAGCTGCCATAAAAACGATCAAAGAATTAATGTGAAATAATAGGAAATTTAACATTTTTGCGATTTGTAAATTAATAGAATGATCTGCAAAGGTATTTAAGCTTCGGCTTGCCGAAGCTAGCTTCCTTTCTTGTTTTTAAATACAATTCCAAGTTGTAGATCAACTATTTTCGTGGACTTAGAGTGGTTAGAGTGTCTGATGATGTTTTTTTAAAATCTTCATTTCAAGTCTATAGATTTTCCTCAACGAAAATGTTTAGAGTGCTGGACTGCGGCCCCGGTTCGATTCCCAAAGCACGTAAAAAACCTGATTAGTAAGTTTAACTAACTGTGTCTATAAATTACCTAAATTAGGGCCGTTTTCTCGTCCGTTTGTTAAATTTAAAGAAGGGTTAAAACCGTGAAATCTTAAATTTAACAGGTGGACGAGAAAACGGCCCTTAATATATCAAATTAAAATAAAAATAAAAGTAGTTAAAAATATAATTTATAAGTCATCTACTATTTTATAGGTGATCTAGTATTTTTTTGGCATTTTCTATTTTTTATGGGTCGGGACAGTTTTCACTATTCAATAGATAATTTTACATAGTTTTTTTTGTGTGTAGTGAACAATACTTCTTTTGTATAATCCAAAACATACAAAGGCGTTTTTATTTTCAGACTTAATTTTGGTACAAAATGCACTTGTTTTAAGAATATAAATCTTAATTAGTCAAAGTATTATTCTAGAATGTTTGTGAAAGAATTGAAATATATTTTGTTAGATTTTTGTGTACTTAACCTTACTGAAAATTCTATTTAATTTAAGCAACATTTGTTCTCGGTTTAAATTAATGATTATGTTTTACTATTGGTTTATGCACAAACTTTACTTTATAAATTACTTTTTATTTTTGAATTTTTAGTACCACTGATGAGAACAATTTATTCTCCATTTTACGATATTAAAATCGGTTTTATATAAAATTAAGAACTTTTAATGATCAATTTAAAAATGTTTGTGGATACCAAGAAAAATTATTTTTTAAGATTACCTTATACTTAGGTTTAGGACAAATCGTTCTTGTTTTGTCCTGTTTATTGAATACTGTTCCTGAATAAAACACATTTTCGGATAATTTGGGTTTTAAGAATGATTTATTCTTGATTCAAGATCGCGCAGTATATTCATTTATAAATAAAGCCCAAGATATACTGTCCAAAATCAAATTTAAGATGCGTTTTTTTCTTCATGGCCACCTCTAGAATGAGTTTAGAATAGCATGTTCTACTTTATAAAACTTCAAATATTGTAGAGCATTAAAGTCCTATATAGCCACATAATTCAAAATATCGACAAACATCTGTTTTCTGTATTCTTAGCTATACCGCGAAACCAAATACCTGTACCTGAGTAATTTTAAAGTTTAGAGTTGATCGGATTTTGAGGAGGAACCATAAAATAATTATTCAAAATCAAGGAATAAGATAATAATATAACACCACTTTACAAATAAAACCGACGAAATACGCCATGAAGGCGACCTTGGTTTTCAGGTAATTCTCACTAATTAAGAAAAGGGCACTTAACATTTTTTGTCTGGCACTTTTTGACACTTTTCTATTTTCTAACTCGAGTTCTGATAAACCAATTTCGTCCATTAAAGACTCATTTTACAGGTAATAGAATGTCCTTTAACTTTCTTATACACAGCATTGAGTTCCTATAGTTTAGAAGCTACAACTCGTCGAAGTTTAAAAAGTTAGAATAAGGGCAAAAACCCTGGCATAAATAAAAATACACGCCTAAAAATTTCAAAACCTGTGTAGTAGAATTACACACGACTGTAGCAATTCTTCTTGTTTCCAAATATGCTATTTTCTGTAGATAAATTTAGTAAGATTCATTTTAAGTGAAGAAGCAGAGGTCCCACAAAAATGGTAATTGCTAAATGTTGAAGTTTGAAGTTCAATATACAGATTCAGGTATACTCTACTCTGGGCTACAAAAAGCTTACCTTAGAATGTTCCTATACTAAAATATTACGAATTTTAAACCCTTGTTTTCAAAACTGTTATTGGCATGCTTCTAGTATCCGGGTAGTAATTTTTTCAGATATTTTAGCGTTTAGTTTTGGATTTTTAAAGGTCTCTTTAAATTATATAGTAACTGAAACAAAAGTTTCTTCCGTTGGCTGGTAGCCGCCACCACACGCCCTTCCATTCCCCTAAATTATTCTAAAAATGAATACAATATCTTAAATGCTCCTCATTTCTAAGGTTTAATATTCAACCGAGATAGTGTGTCTGTCTCAACAGCAACATCATCTATAACGTGACATTGTTCCTCAGATATAATTTACAGAAAATTTGCTTAATCCGTAATAAAACGCTACAATTATCGCACTTGAAAATGCCAGTTAGCACAGACGCACCATGAGTCCCCCACTGGGAATTCAAGTAACGAGCCATTAAACAATTAAAGCAGCGCCAGACTCAACTCACCAAAAACCAAAGCCGAGCACCGTACCCGGACCAGCGATGACCAGCCAAGCATTTGGCCAGCCAACCAAATATAAACAAGGAAAAGCCTTTTGGAAAGGGCTAAAGGGGAATCCCTAGGAAGCCAGCTATGGGTGTGGGTGCTGTATGCCCACGGGGGTTCACATACGCCCTTTCTGGAAGAGGCAACCACTGTGAATATGCTTCAATTATTATGAGCATACCGTGGCCGCGCCTCCCACACCCGACCACCGACCACCTACCTCGCATTCCTATTGCCCTCTGTTTGACGACTATCACTTAACAGGAGACCAAAAGCACTTCGTGCGACAACACCCTACTGGTTGCAAAGTGTGTAGAGCTCATACGTAATTAAAGGAAACCATGCTGTGCTTAAAGGATTGGAGCCGTGCTTTTTATTTCCCTTTGACCAAATGCTAAAATGTGTCTCTGAAGTAATTAATATCTATCTTTATTTAATTTAATTGTCCACATTTAATTATTTATATGGGACATTACTTTCCATACGGCCTTCGACAATGCCTCAAATTCAAAATCTACTTCATTATATATATTGTATTCGTGAAAAGTACGTTACAGATAGATGGAAGCGTTTCAGACCCTACAAAGTATAAATATCTTGATCAGGATCACTAGCCGAGTCGATATAGCCATGTCCGTCTGTCCGTCCGTCTGTCCGTCCGTCTGTCCGTCCGTATGAACGCTGAGATCTCGGAAACTATAAAATCTAGAAGGTTGAGATTTCACACACATATTCTTGGGCTTCCTACGCAGCGCAAGTTCGTTTCATCGAGGTGCCACGCCCCCCCTAACAATCGCCATAAACGATTTTCAAATATGTCTGGAGCCCACATCTTTTAAGATTTTAAAAATATATAAACGCAATTTTATAGTGTTTATTAATACCTATCGAAATGTAGAAGACATTTTTTTAATCGGACCATTCATTAAAAAGTTATACGCAATCAAAATTGTTTATATATCTATCTCCCTCGCACTCCCTTTAGCTGAGTGACGGGTACTAGATAGTCGGGACACCAACCCGACTATAGCGTTCTCTCTTGTTTTAATTTAAAATTTATATTTAAAAATTTTAAATCAATTGCTTTTTACCTTTGGAAGTTCGGTCTAGAATAACTAATTTTACAAGTTGTTAGTCGAAGTGTTATTCATTAATGTACATGAAATAGGTATTCTGGATTAATAAAGAGTGTCTCCACGTTACTTCACCCAGAAAAAAAGACTTAAAATGTAAAAAAAAGGCCAAGAATTTATGTAAAATTGGCCTAAAACTGGAGCTAAGTCCTTGAATGGACTACAATTTTGGATTCCATGACCTAAAATGTTACGCCTAAAATGGAGGTAATTTTTGGCCTTGATTTTAGGTAATTGGCTGCCTAAAAATATAAGAAAACCCCCATCCAAAATTGTAGGCTTTCTTTAGGCTTACCATATTATAAAATAAATAGATTTATGATTTAGATTTATGGATTTCTTTGTATTTTAATATTTAATTATAATGATTATTTATTAATGCTATCTCCTCCTTCAGTCCGTGCTTGAAAAACATGAGCACTCATTTGTCATAAAATATGCTAAGGAACTGGTAAGGAACTGCAACTACTTGCAGCGAGTGATGTACGGGGTCGTTCTACTCCAGCTTGGCTAGCACCTTCTTCATCTGGGAATTCTTGTCGTGAAAAGCCCTCCAACTGTGGTTCATCATTACATCCAAGCCAGTTTCCGAAGTAATCACTGTGTCCTCATCAGCCCTCTCGGCGCAGGCATTGGTTCCGGCCAATGCGATATCATCGGACTTGCTGTTATGAGCTTCTCTGAGATTTTCAAAGAATTTAATATTCAGTATTTATTTGAAATATCTAACTACGCCTACTGCGCATAACGAACAGCATGCATGTATAAAATTTAAATAAAATTTTTCTTAAAATAGTACCTCAATTAATTTATTAAATACAATTATTATTTGGCCAATACATATTTTGTTTAAAAGGGTTTTAAACTGTCAAATTTATTTAGGTTAAATGCATTAATTTTAAGGCCCACGTTGACGGAAAATTAGGCTATACGGGACCTAAAAAGTAGGGCAAATATACCAAAAATTTAAATTTTTAGGCTGTACATGACCTAAAATGTTTTAGGTTATGAAAGCCCTAAAATGTTGTCCATCATGTTTCTGGGTGTTTGTTAACCATTTTGAATATAAATATAATAATTATTATAAATTTGTGGGCGTTAGAGTGGAAGTGAAAAACTTTGTTTGGTAATAGTGAAAAAACCCTAACATTTAAAGACACGTGACCTAAAAAGCGAGCCGAGGTCATACATTACCTAATATTAAGACCATATATAACCTAGGATGCACTTCATATTTGACCTAAAATTGAGGTTAAAAGAACAATACTATATTGGTTCTTCCATTAGCCTATAAAGTAGGAAAATAGTCCACATATTGTTAGTTTTAAGAAAATCCTTGACCAAACCTATAATTTTAGTCTACCTAAAATGATTAGGTGACATGTTACCAAAAAAATAGTCCCACATTTTACAGTACTGTAATTTAATTTTAAAAGCATTACATCGTGTATAAAATCGTGACAAAATGTAATGTTATACATACTCCAAAATAATGGCAGTATTGAAAACAATAAATGAACGTGTCTTGTAGAATTTTCCTCTACTTTTATGAAATCGCTCTAATAATCAGAGTTATTTCTATATCTTTTTCTCTCATCATTTTCTTTTCGGCACCCAAGTTCACATACACCCTTTGTATATGGCATGATTAAATCGCATTAAACTCAACCGAGCGAAAGAGAAAGTCTTAAAATATTATCAGCGGATTAAAATCAAATTTAACAAAATAAAAGTGGTGGCAAGTGATTGCTAGTGCCCAGTGCCCTTACTCAGCCATGCCAAGTGCTTTTCATTCTTAAGGGGGTTTAAATGAATACACTTTAAAAAAGTTTGCGTATGAAGTACGAAAGAAGTTGTTACCCAGACCGCTTTTCTTTTATTAATTTTCGTGTTTGGGTTGAAAATTTATTATTTTAAATATAATTACTTCCTCAATTGCCTCTATTTTACCTCTTGTATGTATACATTATTTTTTAGTACTAGCTAATTGTAAAAAAGGAAGTTATTTATATTTTCCTATTCCTTTTGTTATCATTTTTCGGTCGATCTTATGTCACATACAACCTAATTCGTCATTCTTAAGGAGCGAGGTACAATTAAAAAAAAATCGAATTTTTTTTATTATTTAAATTGGTAGAATAACTCTTTAAGAATGAGTCACGAAAGTTTCCCGAAGAAATTCGAACTATTTTGGAACTTGTGCAGCAGATATATTTCATTACTTTAAATGCGTTTATTATAGAAACCATGTTTTCCTCAGCTGCGGATCGTATATCTCAAATGTTCGTAATGAAATTGCCCACTGTCTGAACCCACTTGCTGAATAAATTTGTATGTTTTAGTATTTTTTGTAAAGCAAAAACAACAAAAAACAATTCCTATGGGAGCCATAAGATATAGTTGTCCGATCCGGCTCATTCCGACATATGTACTACCTGCAATAGGAAGAAGACTTTTGGGAAAGTTTCATCGCGATAGCTTTAAAACTGAGAGACTAGTTCGCATAGAATCGGACAGACGGACAGACGAACAGACGGACATGACTAGATGGACTCGGCTATTGGTGCTGATCAAGAATATATATACTTTATGTGGTCGGAAACGTCTCCTTTCCTGCGTTGCAAACATCTGACTGAAATTATAATACCCTCTGCAAGGGTAAAAAAATTGTAACTTGTACCGACTTTTTTTTACTACCGGACTTGGAATGAAAACAATTCTTTGGAGCTTTAACTTCCAATTGTTCACAAACTTACCAATACATGTCTGACATTTTATGTACACTATTAAAACCCTTCGCGCCGTTAGGCACTTACAAACAGTAGTTTCACATGATCTCAGAACTCCAGAACACAATATTTCGAAAACAAAACAATAAACTTGTAAATGCAATCTCAGAATAATACAAATAAAACCATAATTGCATGTTTTCACACGAGAATCGATAGCAGACCGGCTAACCCTCTTCCCTTCTTGGCTCCTAAGGGTTGCACTGCTAAGATCGTGATCGAACAGTTTTAACGTTTCCCTAAGACCATGTACGCCGACTTTCTTACCCGCTGTGAGGAACAACTAGAGAGATCAAAGTGTTCGATCTGCCCAAACAGAGAACAACAAAGAGCAGAAGTTGCAGGGCTTTTAAGGTCCTGTATATAGTACCGTGCTCCTGAATTACGCTAGAATAAGATCCTGTATTATTATGAGTCTGCACACAGGGGTTTTTACCTTTATTTACATACAAAGGATGAAGTTAGTCCCAAACCCTGAACTTCTTAATCATTATTGGCCAAACAGTGGTACTTTTTTACTGGGGCCCTTGTCACCTTACCTACCAACATGAGCCAATCTGTGGTAAGGCGCTTTCCATATATTACGTGATCACATTTTCGGCGATTTTTGACGAAAGGTCTGAGACCTTAATGTGTGTTTGTTAGATTGTATGCTCTATTTTATATTTTAGGTCACTGGGCCTACTGATTCAACGTACCCAAAACTCCGTGAAAACAAAAAAACTTCATATGAAAACAAATTTATTGACGTTCTTATACACTTAACCCTCTAGTGCCCAAATTTTCTTTTCCAAAAAAAAAATTATTTTTGGATTCATTATGTAGCAAAAGTGAATGTTTGTTTTAGAAAAACTTTTACATTTGCATGGATCGAGTTTTATAGGACTATAACCTTGGACCGCCTATAGAAAGCTCTAGCTATAGAAAGCTAACGAAATCTTATTTTTAGTGTGGGTTTCGTTTTTTGAGTCCTTAAGACTATCAGCAACACGGTACAATTTTTTTTCAGCAACAAACTTTTTATAATATTTTAAAAAAATATTTATATTTTGCACTTAATTTGCAAATAATTATTTCGTCCGAGTTGCACAAATTTTCTGCTTCAAATGACTACAGCAGCTTGCGCAAGGTCTAGTATGTATTCCAAACGCAACGAACTTAATTTTTTGACTTCCCCGAATTAGAAAAAACGCAAAACCGAGTCAAAAGGAATGAAAAGACTAAAATAACGGTGTTTTTAACCTTACCCGTCTGGAGGCGGTCTTGGGCACTAGAGGGTTAACTGACCATGTCTTTGAAATTCGACGCCAAAGTTCAAACTCGATTAAAACCGTTCTCATGACGATATTTTATTGGATTTATTATACCAAAAGTCCGTTTTTTTTGGGTTTTATCTACATCTAAGTACATCTAAATAAAATTTCAGAAACATACATGTATACTCGCATTCTATAGCTGCCTATTTAAACATGCTAATCATGGTTCCCAAATAATCAACATACATTGCTCAAAATATAACACTAAAAAACAAAACGACTAAAATCGCTCTTGGATTTAGAAAATCGCCTATAATTAAAGAAAGTAGGTTTTTAAAATCAAAGGCTTTTTATTCTAAAAAACACAAAAAAGAACTGCAATTTAGACAATTTTTGCTAGAAAATAGAAAAATTATTTCTTACAAATTGAAATTGAAATACTGTCTTTTTTTTAAATATAGACAAATATTTTTCTAAATACCAAAAAAAATTCCCAAAATCCAGAAAATGCAAAAATTCAACTTCGGTAATCGGAATTATACCGGTTGTTTCTGTGATGCCAAGTCCCCTTGTGTTGTTGTTTTTCGTTCTTGATTGTCATCTTATTTTAATTTCCTTTAATTGAGCACATAGGTGATGATGTATATGTTTATGTCCATGCACTTTTTGTTTCAAATTGAATACAGATTCAAATGAGTATACAAATTACAAATTATAAATATAAAAACTTACTATTTTGAGAGAACATCTTTGGTCGCACCCGGGAATCGAAGTTTGCAGTCAAGCACTCTACTACACTGAGGGAAAAAACCCAGTCTAAATTTAAGAACAAAGTTCTTAATTTAAGAAATTTTCGTTCTTAAATTTTGTTCTTACAATAAGGACAAACGTTCTTAAAATAAGAGCAAGCATTCCTAAAATAAGACAATTTTATTCTGAAAATAAGAAAATGTTGTTCTATAACAACAAAAATGATCAATTTTTGGTCCAATAATTTACGAGAGAAAATTAATATAAAAAACCAATTTAATATAATAACAAGAAAGGAAGCTAGCTTCGGCCAGCCGAAGCTTATATACTCTTGCAGATCATTCTTGTTAATTTACAAATCGCAAAAATGTTAAATTTTCTTTTATTTCTCATTAATTTTCCGATCGTTCCTATGGCAGCTATATGATATAGTAGTTCGATTTAATAAAATTATAATCGAAATTCGGAAATATTTAAAAAGAGTCATATCCCAGAGTAGACGAGAATACAATAAAAACCAACGAAGCAACAATTTATATCATATTATATTGCCATTAATTTTCCGATCGTTCCTATGGCAGCTATAAGATATAGTCGTCCGATTTTGATAAAATTTAATTCGGAATTCAGAATTAGACAAAAAAATGGTAGTTCCATAAGTAGGATATTATTTCTTAAAGAACACCAAGTCAATCGGATTACTACAACCGGAGATACAGATTTTTTAGAAAAGGTCTTCGCTTTATAAAAGAACCGCCCATATGCAAATATTAGCGATAAAAAAAAATAAAAAGACACCATGCATATTCCGTCTCGACGTGGGATTGAACTTACACTTGGGGATATAAGCTTGAATAAGATAATTATGCAGGCACGCGATGTGCTCCTAAGGCTACCAATTTTTCTGCGATTAAAGGCGATTTTTTCTTAGTTTTAAAGAAAATTTTCTAAAATTTTTGTTTTTTTTTTTAGAAAAATATTTCATAAAAACAGACATTTGTTTCTGAATGCTAGAAAAATCTTAAAACATTTTCTGTTTTTATGTTAGAATTTTTCTAATGTTAATGGCAATTTTGTTTTATTTTTAGAAAAGTTTAGTCTTTTTTGTTCTAAAATGAAAAAAGGAAGATTAGAAAAAAAACCTTATAATTTAGAAAAAAAATGTTGTTTTTAATAGAGGGTTTAGAAAATTTGTTCTCTTTGTAGACATTTAAGAGTGAATAGTTTCAACATCATTTAAATCATACAAAAACACCTCTTGATGATGTATAATAATAGTAACGGCCGAACCTTCAACATTAGAAAGTTTTGATATTAACTTTTGGCAAAAAAAATATACATATCGGCATGCTGAGTAATTTTGTGTTATAGGGAATCCGTCCCCAACCGTGAAACTCGATGGAAAGCGCAGAAAGTATAATGATTTCAGTCAGAAGTTTGCAACGGAGTGATTCTTGATCAGCATCACTAGACTAGTCGAGAGTGCATGTTCGTCTATACGCAAAACAGTATCTCAGATTTGAAGCTATCAAGCTGATACATTCCCAAAAGTTTTCTTTCTATTGCAGGTAGTATATAAGTCGGAACCAGCCGGATCGGTGTACTATATCTTATAGCTCCAAAGAGAAAGTTCGGAAAAAAATTTAAAGAACAATAGCTTTGGTGTTTTTTGACATATTAGCTTCTACTCTTTAAAATAACTTTTTTTTATATTTTTGAATTCCGAATTTACTTTTATGAAAATCGAAAAATTAATGGGAAATTAAAAGGAAACAAATTATAGCTTCGTTGGATGACCAACTCTATTTTGATATTTTAGAATTTCGAATTAAGCCATAGGATAAAAAAGTAAATGTTAAAATAATACGAAATTTAACATTTTGTAATTTAATAGAATGATCTATAAGCTTCGCCTGGCCGAAGTTAGCTTCCTTAGTTGTTGACAATTTAAAATTCAAATCTAAAATAATTCAATAATTCACGAGAGATAGATAGAAACTTCGGCTTGCTTAAGTTAACTTCCTTCCTTGTTATACCCGTTACTCGTAGAGTAAGAGGCTATATTGTATTCGTGCAAAAGTATGTAACAGAGAAGCGTTTCCGACCCTATAAAGTATATTGTTTTAAATCGATTTTAGTCGCTTAAAACTTGTGAAAATTCTCGTGGCGTCACTGTTGGTCCACAAATAGTTTTCACTACGCTACACTATGGTAAACGTTTTTTGACTATATTTACCTTGCTATAAATGGTTTTAGTATTTTTGTTAGGAACTATATTGGTAATATAAAAAAATGCGATTTCAGCTAAAAAAAATTTTGGTAGCTCCAATCTTTTTTCTTATCAAATTCGCTGTTTTTATTAAATTTTATATTTTTTAATTCCCGCCTTCTTGAAAAAAAAATTGGTTTTCTAAAAAACCACGATTATTTTTTCAAAAAGAAATCCTTATATTAATTCTTGGACAATTGGCTTGTAACAATAAATGTAAAGTTGTAATTCTATCATTTTCAGGACCACTACTTTTTCACGTCCACTCCTAGATAGGGTAGATAGGGGGTTTCCCCCCTAGATTTAGGGGTTTTTTCTGAAATTTTATTACCCAAATGTTTGAAAAAAACACTAAAATATTAAAAAAAATAAATTAGAGTACACATTTTTCCAATCTAAAGCTAGATCGGCTGAGTTTTTTTTCATTACCCTTTTCCGTACCCTTGCAATCAAAACGTAACGAAACAACGTGAAGTGTGCAATCAAAACGTAACAAAACAACGTGAAGTGCAATCAAAACGTAACGAAACAACGTGAAGTGTGCAATCAAAACGTAACGAAACAACGTGAAGTGCAATCAAAACGAGCGAGAGAGAGCAGAGCGTAAGAGCGTAAGAAAATGGAAAGAGTTTCTCACAAAAAAGTAAGAGATTCGGCTAAATTTGACAAATGTGGCGCACCCTGTGGGCCTGTTTTGTTCGAGTTTTTTGGCGCAAAAGGTGGACTGATTTGAATTTGAACAAGGCAAACGGGATGCATAAGAAATTTGTTATTTATTCCAAAGCAGAACAAATTTTAATTATTCGTCGTCAAAGAGGTTTATTTTAGCTGAAAACGTTCGCAGACATCGATGTTTTTGATGTTTAAGGAAAACATCAATAAAACATCGATGCTTTAAAAAGAGTTATTTATTTTGATTTTAACATAGCCGGGACTGAGGAAGGTGGAATCTGGCACATTTGTCCTATTTTTTAATCTTTGATTGATTTCGCTATTTGGGAGCTTACTCAAAAAATTTAAAAAAAAAACAGAAATGAATGTATAAAAGAAAACAATTTAAAAATCTGATCCCCACTCTTTGGGGTTTGTCTCCACTCGCAGAGCATGTGCCGAAATGCACGATAAACCAGCTTATAGCCCGTTCACACAGTAGGGGTTTTCGCTTAATAGCCTCTGCACACTGGCGCTTAGAATCGCTGTTGCAATTTGAAGCATTTTCACGTACAGAAGCCGTTAAAGCGCAAAACTTGTAATGCGTGTGTTTTGGAAGGATATCCGCTGGAGTTGGTCATTCCCTAAAATAAAGCATAGCAATATCTTATCACGGTGAGATCATTTTCTGAGTTCCGAGCAGTTGCAAGGCTCTTTGGTCGTACACCAACAACCCTTATATTTTCTTGGGCTATTGTAGTACAAATGCCAAGTACAAAAAACACCTAATAGTGTAAAAATACAGAAATAAGTCCTGCTGCAGCGAGTTGTAGCGACAATCCCCGTTTCTGTCTCGCACGTTAATTTCTTATGGACAAAAAGTCGCTGAAGCGGAAAATGGCAGATTATGCGAAATGCCCCTCCACACATGGCAACCCGTTTCCGGTAAAGCCTAGTGATCAGTACGACGAAAACTGCTAGCCATAGGAGTAAGCGAGAGGCAAATAGGTAGCTAGTGCCTTTAGCTGCAGTTGAAAGAGCGGCAAACATAATTTTTTGAAATTTAAATTAGTTTATTAAAAAAAAGACTGTGTGGTAAGAAGGAGAAATTTTAGATTGTATTATTTCATAAAAAGCAGTTTTACTTTTGATCATCTAGGGGCGGTTCCCCTGTTAAACGCAAATGCAAAAGAAACTCGAATGTCATTATTCAATACGTTGATTTTGAAAAAATAATAGATCAAACGGCTAGATCACACAAGAAAAATACAGATCTATCCGGGAAAAGGCTTAATAGGTCACAATGGTCTGCATGATACTTTTTCAGATTTATCGATATTTCAGAGGCCTTTCTTATGGCGGGCTTTGGCAAAATTTGAAAATTGACATCATTGACATCATTGACACCATTTGTCGTTAGATCCAAGCCAGGAATATTTATTTCTTTGTATTGCAATATTCAAACAAAAAAGAAAGGAGCTCGGATTTCCCTATATGAAAGATACCATTAATAAAGTACCTATTTGCGCGATCTGAACAGATTTAAATCTCACTGCCATGCCAAATGGCTGTTGAGCAATATCGCCTCTGATCAGCTGCTCAGTTCCACCTCGTCATCCAACCGCTCCAACCGCCACAGCCAGCAGAACAGAATCTCTGGATTCCATATTTTTCTCTATGGGAAACATAATTACTACTTCGTTTGGATACCTCATTTACAGCAGATAACTATGTGTTTCTTGGCGATGTATACCCGAATTAATAATAACGCGAAGCAAGTGAAATATGTGCGAAGCTATAGCTCAACTACTAGTTCAATATAAAACATTCAACAAGTACATCTAAATAGACACAATTGCCTAGTGTTCGAAATAGAATTCGGTTGTACATGTGCATGAATATAAATAAATACCAATAGATAATTATATATGTACTTATGTACAATTGGTACGTGTTCCTATAAATGTTTGTTATCGCTAAAATATTATAAGTGTACATACACGTTCATACAAATACTGCCATCCAAATGTGTTTATCTGCACACATATGTGTGTTCATATGTATATTATGATGGTACATTTATGGTATCTGATTTACGTTGCTCTGTTTGTAAAGGGGCATACTGCACTTTCAACGATGAACTGAAGTTCAAGAGCACAACAATTTATTATGTTTATAAATGGTTTTAATTGAATACAATAGAGTGGTCATCAAGAGGACTCATGTGAAACGTTTATGAACGATCTTCGCGTTCATATATATACACATGCATAAACTAACTTGTATGACTGTGTGCACATTAGGGTGGTCGTTTTTCATTGACGCATTTAGCTCCCAAGACAAGACGGTCCCAAACAATGCAAATATTCTGGGCATTCCCTATGCTGTTGAATTGCTGAGTTTTGGTCAGCTGTTAATCAGCTGTTTCGTACAAAGTCAACTTTCAGAAATTTTGTGTAGGTTGATCATAGTCTATTTCCTATAGCCATAAAACTTTCTAAATTTACCTTCTTGTAAATATATATCGCGCAGTGTAATGAATCTTCTCAAGTCTTTTATATGAAATACCTTGTTCAGTGTTAAAGCGCTTGTCGATCGGATTTATACTATTCTATTCACTTTTTTAAGTTTTTATAGGCGTCTTTTCCCAACTTTTTGAGGTACCCGATACTCGTAGAGTAAAAGGGTATATTGTATTCGGGAAGAAGTACATTACAGGTTGAAGAAACCGTTTCCGACCCCAAAAAGTATATATATTATTGATCAGGATCACTAGCCGAGTCGATCTAGCTAGAGAGTTGGGGTTTAAGATTTAGAATCCTTAGCTTCTCATTTAGCACAAGTTGGTTTTGCGAATGTGCCACCCCCACAGTTTTTGTAAAAGTGTAAATGAGATTTTGTTTTCATTATTAATATTTATCTACCCAGCAACAATTTTCCAAATCGGACTAATTATTAAAAATTGATGAACAAACAAAGCAATCCCCGAAAGATGGCCCCAGTTTAAAGCATCTAAATCTGTTGCTCTGACAACCACACTTTTAAAGCTAGGGAGTAAAAATGTCTCACACAGATTCTACTAGTGCCTATAAAGACTATGTTTGCTTCGGACGAGTGCCACGCCCACTCAAACGCCCAAAAATTCCATAAACCCTATAATCGGACTAGCAACCGAGTTTCTAAAGGGTTTGCTTTGATTACACAGGTACACATCCAAAAATTTCTACGAACCAATTTTCCATGATATTTCGGTGCTCCTGAGTAAAAGTTCATACAAACTTATGTTCCATCACCTATAGATTCCGCGGTATAGCTAAGAATTTGGAATTATGTGGCCTATATATGTCTTATATTTTCGCTAAAATCAGCTCTCAATATATTACAGCATTCCTAAATAAGAGAGAACGCTACAGTCGAGTATTTCGACTAGCAGGTACCCGTTACTCAGTTAGAGGGAGTGCGAGTGGAATGGATATACGCAGTCGTCAGCGCCATCTAGTAGCCATTTCATTTTTTGCTCATAACTTTTTAAAAAATTTTTGAAAAATTCAACTTATAAAAATAGTCCCCATTGGTAACCATTGCCCATGTCTTTGGAATTCGACGCTCAAGTTAAAAATCGCAAAATGTTCACGATTTTCTGATGAAAAACCAATTCTAAAAATGAAATCTTGAATGGAACTATTTTTTATTATTCATGGAATCTACTGTCTGGTCTTGCATGCTTGGTGAAAACGATATGCGTATAAATACCAGAAATTTACTATGCGCATGTCGATTTGATCCAGCCATGTTTTTTTGTTGTGTAGTCTTAAAGTGAAGTGATGCTCTGTATTGTGATTTTTTTTGAAAAGGAAATGCATTTGCAATGCAGTGGCCCAAGCTGCTGTTTTGTTGGTCCAGGACAAAGGATATATGAATAAGAAACGAATATGAGGAAGGTTCTACAAACACTTGGCCTAAATAGGACATATTAAATTTCCACTACGCTTGCCCGATTGGAACTCTGATCCTTTAGAAAACTACCTATACCACTGGATAAATTATTTGCCGTCTAAAAAAACATTCCACATGCTAGCGTTTAAATTGTATTTAGTTTTGTGTTGTAATCTATTTTTTTCAAAAACTAAATTAGCCCGGCCCATCTCTCCTCTTACGGTTTTGGTTTGTTTTTGCATTATCGATCAGCCAGCAGCAATGTCATGTAGAAAGAAAAGGGAGCGTTCTAGTTTTACGCTCCGTTTTTAATGATTAAAAGTAAAAGGGTAGAGAAAAAGGGTATATTGTATTCGCGCAAAAGTATGTGACAGCTAGAAGGAAGCGTTTCCGACCCCATAAAGTATATATATTCTTGATCAGGGTCACTAGCCGAGTCGATATAGCCATGTCCGTCTGTCCGTCTGTCTGTCTGTATGAACGCTGAGATCTCGGAAACTACAAAAGCTAGAAGGTTGAGATTTCCCACACATATTCTTGGGATTCCTACGCAGCGCAAGTTTATTTCAGGCGAGCGCCACGCCCCCTCTAACGCCCACAATCGCTCACTAACGCCACAATCGCTCACTAAATGTGTCTGGCGCCCACACCTTTTAAGATTTCCGAAAAGTATAAATGCAATTTTGTTGTGTATATTTATACCTATCGAAATGTAGAACACATTTTTCAAATCGGACCATTCATTAAATAGTTATGCGCAATCAAAAAAATTGTATATATCCATCTCCCTCGCACTCCCTTTAGATGAGTGACGGGTATTAGATAGTCGGGACACCAACCCGACCATAGCATTCTCTCTGGTTTTCTGTTGCAATCGTCAAAATGGAATCACTGTTCATTAAAAAATTATATATCATACGTATAGTTACAACTACTATTGAAAATAGTTACATGTATTTTGTTTTTGCTTTGGATACTATTTAATATATTTATACCCGTTACTCGTAGAGTAAAAGGGTATATTGTATTCGTGCAAAAGTATGTAACAGCTAGAAGGAAGCGTTTCCGACCCCATAAAGTATATATATTCTTGATCAGGATCACTAGCCGAGTCGATCTAGCCATGTCCGTCTGTCCGTCTGTCCGTCTGTCTGTCTGTCTGTCTGTCTGTCTGTCCGTCTGTCCGTATGAACGCTGAGATCTCGGAAACTATAAAAGCTAGAAGATTGGCATTTTGCATACAGATTCTAGGAGTTCCTACGCAGCGCAAGTTTGTTTCAAAAAGGTGCCACGCCCCCTCTAACGCCCACAATCGCCTATATACGATTTTAAAAATTTCAATATTTCGGAAAAGTAAAAATGCAGTTTTATTGTGTTTATCAATACCTATCGAAATGTAGAAGAAATTTTTCAAATCGGACCATTCGTTAAAAAGTTATGCGTGTTCAAAGTTTCTATCTCGATCTCCCTCGCACTCCCTTTACCTGAGTAACGGGTATCTGATTGTCGGGGCACCCGACTATAGCGTTCTCTCTTGTTTGTTGCTGAGATAGCTCAAATGGAAGCACACAACGACAGTGTGTACAGACGATCATCAATCAAATATACTAAGCCAAAAAGCTTGAAATTTGAAAAAAAGCCATATTTTTCTATATGATTTTGCAGTGATATTTGATTTTAATTAGATAGATCCTCAACTAAGCTAAGCAATTTGAGTATCCCTGGATAGTTTTTCAGGACAATTCCTATAATATGGACAAAAAATATTTATTTTATATACATATTTTTTTTAAATATTTTTTTTTGAGTTTTTGTGGTATTTTTTAAAGTTGCTTTTTATACGTTAAGTTTAAATTAAAACCACCTAACAAATCGTCGAAAAAAACTGTCGCGTGTGACATGTAGCGTGTGTCAGTCACTTCAATGCAAATAAAAAGAAATAACTACTCAATATTTTTTAACCAATCCTAATATATTTTTAAGAAGTGCATTAAAATATTCCTTCACGTTTCGCTACAATCGAAAGTTGAGCTAATAGTAAAAAAAGTCACTTCTATTGGTGTCGCGTGCGAAAGGCTTGGTTTTTTTTATATATCTTAAAAATTAATAATGTCCCAAAGTCAGCCTTAGCCCATATTAAAGTCCCAATCAATAGCTTTGAGAGTGTCAAAAGAAAAGAAGTTCTGGAAGATGTTTTTTTTCGCCTGCAAAAAGTACGTATGTCGCGTGCGACATAAACCATTTCAAAAATAAATATGCTTTCAGCTGGCACCATTACTATTTACGGTCGGGAAAACTTTTTTAAGTTTAATCGATAGGTATTTACAGAACAAATGCGTTTAAAAATGTCTGGGTTTAATAAAAAACAAGAAAGGAAGCTAGCTTCGGCCAGCCGAAGCTTATATACCCTTGCAGATCATTCCTATTAATTTACAAATCGCAAAAATGTTAAATTTCCTATTATTTCTCTTATTTCCGATCGTTCCTATGGCAGCTATATGATATAGTAGTTCGATTTTGATAAAATTAAAATCGAAATTCGGAAATATTTAAAAAGAGTCATATCCCAGAGTAGAAGAGAATACAATAAAAACCAACGAAGCAATAATTTATTTCCTATTATATTCCCATTAATTTTCCGATCGTTCCTATGGCAGCTATATGATATAGTCGTCTGATTTTGATAAAATTTTATTCGAAATTCAGAAATAATTAAAAACTAATATTCCCAAGATTAGAAGGTAATACTTCAAAAAACACCGAAGCTAGAATTTTTTTACCGTTTTTTTTTTCGATCCTTCCTATGGGAGCTATAGGATATAGTTGTCCGATCCGGTCGGTTCCGACTTATATACTACCTGCAATAGTAAGAAGACTTTTGGGAAGGTTTTATCCCGATAGCTTAAAAACTGAGAGACTAGTTTGCGTAGAAACAGACAGACGGACAGACGGACGGACAGACGGACATGGCTAGATCGACTCGACTAGTGATCCTGATCAAGAATATATATACTTTATGGGGTCGGATACGTCTCCTTCACTGCGTTGCAAACTTCTGACTGAAATCATAATACCCTCTGCAAGGGTATAACAAGAGAGAACGTTGTAGTCGGGTGCCCCGACTATCAGATACCCGTTACTCAGGTAAAGGGAGTGCGAGGGAGATGGAGATAGAAACTTTGATCACGCATAACTTTTTAACGAATGGTCCGATTTGAAAAATTTCTTCTACATTTCGATAGGTATTGATAAACACAATAAAACTGCATTTTTACTTTTCCGAAATATTTAAATTTTTAAAATCGAATATAAGCGATTGTGGGCGTTAGAGGGGGCGTGGCACTTTTTGAAACAAACTTGCGCTGCGTAGGAACTCCTAGAATCTGCATGCAAAACGCCAATCTTCTAGCTTTTATAGTTTCCGAGATCTCAGCGTTCATACAGACAGGCAGACGGACAGACAGACGGACAGACAGACGGACAGACAGACGGACATGGCTAGATCGACTCGGCTAGTGATCCTGATCAAGAATATATATACTTTATAGGGTCGGAAACGTTTCCTTCTCCCTGTTACATACTTTTGCACGAATACAATATACCCTTTTACTCTACGAGTAATGGGTATAAAATATAAATTTATTACATTAAACAATTTTGAAAAATGTGTGAGCATTTAAAATGTATTTGTCTTTTTTTCTTACTTTACAGTGTGTTTAGGTTGGGCGCACTATTCACATGCGACGAAAAGTAGAATGTTCTCATTTTTTCCCATAGGAACCCTGTGGATAGAAGAGAAATTTTTTTCGAATGTTCAACGAATGTTTGAAAATGTAATAGTAAATATAAAGAAATACATAAGTAACGCTCGATTTTTTTGTCAGTGTTCTTTAAATTCAATTGCTTTGAACGTATAATGCGAACGCCTCGTATCATTTTTGAATATTCGTCTAAGCACACAATTACGTAACATTTTTTGGGATGACAAATAAATTGGTTTTCTACCAAATTCAGTTGGAATTTATATTATTTTATGGTTGAAAAGAGATTTCTGTTACCCTGGATTGAAAAATTAACGAAATATTTTCCAACCAAAATCCGTTATGGTTCTTACTTACATCTATTAACAAAACCAACTGCCTTTGGTTGGAAGATATTTCTGTGACACCCCCGTATAGGTCCCATTTTCAGTGAAGTCACTGTCAGAAAATACAAATATTGATGGTGCTCGCTGCATAAGTGTTAAAATTATTGACATATGAAGTGACGTCCTTGATTTTATTTAACAATGTACTTATAAATAAAAGCTTTTTTCAGCACTCAACAACGGTTTGATCAAAAATCATGCTGGCCAAATCATGCTGCGGTTGGAAAAAATATAAGACTTACGATCCATATCATCCACCCATATCCAAAGATAATAACATTTTAAATGCAAATACTCAACAAAACCACTCAATCACAGCTATTCACATAAGAGTACACCCCAACGAAATCAGGTTTCCAGTTCCTTGCAGATTTGTCTGTGACTGCAAAACGAGAAGAAACGGTCGAATGATTATACTTGGACGTTCGAGATGTAATTTCCTTGTAAACCGATGTCTAGCAGTCGCCGTACTGTTAATCCTAGCGGCTGCACGCAGTGCTAATGCTCAGACTGAAATAAAAAGCTTCAGTAATTCTTCCAACGGCAGCGTTAGTCCGGAAATTGTTTTGTTGAGTAACGAAAAAAATATTAACACAAACGTACTTTCTGAAAAAAACGGCTCTTCGCCGATATCTGCCGAGGACCAAATTAATGAAAACACTGAATTATTCCAAATGAAAGTACAAAGTAAGCTGGCCAAAAAAAGTTCTTCCTTACCAAAGGTATCCGTTTCAGGAGATTTCACAAAAGTTCAAAGTGTGTCTATGTACCGCAATACCCTTCTCAATATAGAAAGTATGCTGCAACGTCAATTGCGTGAGAAAGCCAAAGTGGACAGTTTAGAGTCAATTAAAATGCATATACTTATGCGCTTAAATTTAAAAAAACTTCCCAATATAACCAAACCAATATCAGTACCACAAAATATAATAGATAATTTTTATAAGGACTATAATACGTCGTCGAAAAATACAGTTTGGAGTCGCATGGCAAATACAGACGAATCTCATTCATTGCCAAGGTCAACATTTCCGGAAAGTTTAAAATCAAATGACACTTATGGCAGCGACACTATGACTGATTCATATGAAGAGAGTTCGTCCTCTCAAATGCAAGGAGATGATGCTAACGCTGTCAATGAATTTCAATTAATGCAAGGAATAGAGTTGAATAAAAATCAAGATAAAAAAACGGATATTCCCATTAATAACAATGGAGAGGAATACGAGGGAATTCTTTCACACATTAGCAACATATACATCTTTCCCGAACGTAAGTACATATCATTTATTTTGGTGTTCACTTACTATTAGAATGTTTGAAGACAATATGGCAATATGGGAACCAGCTACTCAATTTTAATGCCCATTTCGAGAGAGAATTTCCATTAAGCCAAATACCTTAAAACTTACTTTCAAGATATTTGCTTAAAAATTTTCTCTGCTATTACTTTTTAAAATTATAGATAAATTCGGAAAAGCAAACTATATTTATATATTCTTCGCAAATATGACATTTGTTACAATCGTCAGTTAGATCTACTCCCAAAGCATTTTTTAGTCTTGGTATGCAATCCTTTCAGTTTTTGCGATATGATATTTGGAATCATTTTAATGACTCTTGATTTTAGCCGACCTGTCCGAATTTATTATTGCTCCCTAAGAAGAAAAAAAAGTTGAAAAATAAGAAAAAAAAACAGTGTTAACTACATGGTGTTTAAAATTTAGGCAAATTGAACCACTAAATTATGGTCGTTTTTGGAATTCATGCCATTCATCCAAATCCGAAATCACTTAGTCTTATTCAAATTTAAATTCAAGTTCATTTGTTCACATAAAACAAAATAATTCATTGTATGTATTCATGCAGAGGTCTAGTACATGCCGCATGTGTATTCTCAATACCATGTTAAGTTATGGGAATAATACAGTCAAAGAACTCTCAACTTTACCGTTCTATTAATTAAAAAGTTAATTTAGTAAATAAAAACCTTGGTGGAGTTTAAACTTAAAAATTCAATTTTTAAAATTATTTTACTATTTTGTCCATTTAGAAATTCAACCTCATGTCCGACACAACCGTAATGCCGACGTTTTTCGGTTTAAAATTGACGGTAGCTACACGGATTTATCATACGCTACGCTTCATTTATATTTACGTGGTTGGGACTGGATAAAAAAACATCAGCCGGAGCTCATTGGAGAAATTAATAATCAGCCAAGTAAAGATATTGTAGTGATTATTCACCGTGCTATGAAGCGTGCAAATACAACAAGCTTTACTCATAAAGGAAAAATGTTTGAGTTTCGACGAAGTATTCCGTCAGGCCTAGGCCAATGGGTTAACGTTGATTTAAAATCCCTTTTTGGGGATCTTGGGTCAAATACCACGCAAGAAATTCTAATTAAAGGAGCAGAAACCTGGATGAAACCATTAGTAGTGACCACTGATAATACATCAAAAAATCCGTTGGTATGTTTCCTTGAAATTTAAAATAAATTTCTAAAATAAAATAACGTTATTTTTTATATTTAAATTCAATTTATTTCAGACAGTTCATATAGAAATTGGGTCACAAAAAAAGAATCGGAGAAGGCGCAGCGTATATATGGACTGCACAGAAAATGATCATGACATGCGATGCTGTCGATATCCACTTAAAGTTAACTTCACCAGCTTTGGATGGCATTTCGTTGTGGCACCAACGTCATTTGATGCATACTTCTGCAGTGGAGATTGCAAAGTTGGTTACCTAGAGCAATATCCACATACCCATTTAGCAGCCTTAACTACGTCGGCCACACCGTGTTGCTCACCAACAAAAATGAGTTCCTTAAGTTTGTTATATTTTGACGATAACCATAACCTGGTGTTAAGTGTTATACCAAATATGTCTGTCGAGGGTTGCAGCTGTTCCTAGCGGAACAAACGGAGGCAACCCCACAAGTGGTTTTTTTCTAACATAGAACTTAAAAATAATTGTTGTAAATAAATACACATACGAAAAATATTTAGCTCTTTGAGAAAGCTAGATTATACATTAATCCCCAGATATGACAAAAAAATATATATTTTGTAACAGATAAATTAGTCGGATTGCATGCTATTATTGAATATTTACCATATTAAGAGTCGCTTCTAAAATTGTATAGTTAAGATTCAAGTTGCAGTTAAAGAGAGAAAAGCCTTGCTGCTAATTATGGTATTTTTAGCATACTCCTATATATATTAGGTCATGAGAGGAATTTGAATATAAACCTTTTTTTAAACAATGAATTTATTCTTTACTACATGACAAATACTCCAGTGATTTCAAGTGAAAAGCAATCATCAAAAAATGTTTTAAATAAAAAACGTGTATGACGAATTAAAAAACTAAATGAAGCTATAGAGCTTGTATATAATGTCTTTAATATAAAAAAAACTCTGGGGGAATAATGTTTCTCAAACATAGACTGAAAACTCGGTTGCCTTCTACTTGAGGTAGTCATAATTAAGCTACGTAGTTGAATGGGATTAAGACTCTGTGCAGCATGGAAATTGAGAAGTTGCGTTGATTAATACTGAAATATAAATATAAGGCGCAAAGCCGTTACCGGAGTAGCATTAGAAAATCAGAAATTAAAATAAAATGTATTTTTTCATGGAGTTTGTAGGTATATAAAATTCTTTGGAAAGTACGTAACAGGTAAAAGGAAGCGATCCTTTAAAGTATATTAATTCTTGATCAGGATCACTAGTCGAGTCGATCTTCGATTCGGCTCGCTACAATGGTTTTTTTTCCAAAGGACGGAGGATATATTTGTGTGGATCATACATAACTTAACTAAAGATTCCTATAATAAATGGTAAGTTCACGGCTTTCAGTTTTGACTCGAAGATCAATCCTGTTTTTAGATTGGTTCAAAAGATATTTACATTCAATTGTTATTTTAAATTTTTATACAAAAAATTGGCGGGTAAGACTAATTTTCAATTTTAATTATAAAAATTGGAGAATAAGGTTTTTTGTCAATTTATGTATTATAGACTGAAAATTAAGACTTTTTTTAAAATTTGTATTATTAAAATTTAAGAATAAGACTTTGCGAATAAGTCTTATTCTCAAATTTTTATAACACAAATGGAAAAAAGTCTTAATTAAAATTGTTGTAATAAAAATTGGAGAATAGAACTTAATTTTAAATATAGCCGTTACTCGTATAGTAAAAGGGTACATGTATTGTGTTCGTGCAAAAGTATGTAACAGCTAGAAGGAAGCATTTCCGACCCTATAAAGTGTAAATAATTTTGTTCAGGATCACTAGCCGAGTCGATCTAGCCTTGTCCGACTGTTCGTCTGTCCGACCGTATGAACGCTGAGATCTCGGAAACTATAAAAGCTAGAAAGTTGGTATTAATAATGTAGATTCTTGGGCTTCCTAAGTAGCGCAAGTTTGTTTCATCAAAGTGTCTCGCCCCTCCTAACGCCCACAATCGCCATAAATGATTTTAAAATGTGTCTGGCGACCACATCTTTTACGAACGAAGCATTTCCGACCCTATAAAGTATATATATTCTTGATTAGGGGCACGAGCCGAGTCGATCTAGCCATGTCCGTCTGTATGAACGCAGAGATCTCGGAAACTACAAAAGCTAGAAAGTTCGGATTACCCACGCATATTCTTGGGCTTCCTACGCAGCGCAAGTTTGTTTCATCCGAGGGCCGCGCCCCCTTTAACGCCCACAATCGCCTTAAACGATTTTAAAAGGTGTCTGGCTGCCACACCTTTAAAGATTTTGGAAAAATAAAAATTCAGTTTTATTGTGTTTATCAATACCTATCGTCCGAAAATTTTCAAATCGGACCATTCGTTAAAAAGTTATGCGCGTCAAAGTTTAATATATCCATCTCCCTCGCAGTCCCTTTAGCTGAGTAACGGGTATCTGATAGTCGGGGCACCCGACTATAGCGTTCTCTCTTGTTTTTATTATATAAATTGAAAAATAACTCTTATTTTTAATATATTAAATACAAATTTATCACGTTTTCCCATTTGCCGAATCAAACTAAGTAAGTGGTATTTTCCCATATTTTTTGGACGATGACTTAGCCTGAAATTTTTTAAAATCATAACACCTATTTGCAATTACTTCGGCGAGCCGAAGTTTATATATACTTTTAGTTAGAAGAAATAGTAAATTTTCAATGCTCCAACTCTTTTAGTTCTCCTTCTGTGAGAGTAGAATTTCGCGACAGAGACTCTTTTAAATAAAGGATACTATTTACGACGTATCTTGAGCGCATTGTTATCGTCTTCGTCTAAGTGCGGCTTGGCGGCATTTTTAACAATTTGTCAGTGAATTAAAAAGCGCTCTAATTTATTGCCTTTTATTATTATTATTCAGACCAAATACTATTTGTTTAATGAGACTTTGTTTTTAAATGGTCAAAAAACAGAATATGACATATGAACTATGTATATGCAATAGGAACGAATCTTTTGGGGAAGTTTCAACGCGACTGCTTTAAAACTGAGAGACTCGATTGTGTAGAAACGGACGGACTTTTCGGACCTGGCTGGATTAGTCACGTCGATGCTGATGAAGAATATAATAATAAGAATCTTGCCTTACCTAGAAAAACAATAGCCGAAAGAATGAAATAAGATTAATTGAAAACACAAGTGCACTTTTTTTTCAGACCGAATGACAAACGAATTGACGAACATTCATATTTAGATTGACTCGTCTTTTGGTGCTGAGGCCCGTCACTGGGCCTTATAACAGTTTGGATTTGACGGGACTCAAAATAAACATAAATTGGTCCATCTCTATAAAAGTAGGCAAAGAAAATATAAGGAAATGTTGTGCCCCATCGAATCCTGTGCCCTACTTATAAAAAAGAGAATGTATTTATCTCCGAAAAATTTATTATATAACCATTTAGTGATACATTACTATATATATACTTATATTTGCATAAATATTTCTCATATAAATTTAGGGGCCTCGGCTTTAAGTCGGCTTTTTAATGTGAATACTAATCAGTAAAAAGAGTATGCCGATTAAAGTCGATATATGAAATGTACTTTTAAGATATTATATTTTCTGTCGAACACAATACGGATATTTTAATATTGTTCATATTATTTATGGTATTGAGGAGCTTACTTTAAATCTATATTTTTATATTTTTTTATTAAATAAGATAAATAAATATATATTTTATAGACATACATTTATTTATGTATTCACAGAATTTTTTATTAATTCTGCGATAATTAATTGTTTTTTATTTCTTTATAAAAGTACTCTTTCGTTCGCATTTGTAAAATATTCGTTGTAAATACATTTGCTGCCAATTATAATAAGTTAAATGTAAAACCTTACAAACTGTGTAAAAAAATATTTGTCCCCCGTTTTGTATGTACGTATGTACATATTTCTTAAAAATAATTTATAAAGGAGTCTAATTAAAATATTATTTGAGCCTATAATAAATGTATGTGTATTTCGTATATAACTAAAAATAAGAACATTTACGGCAGATTTAGGGTATCCTAATGAATTTATTATACTTTTTATGTATGCATACATTGCAAGATTTTTTAAATGCCCCGAAAACTAAATTAAACTTTTTTTGATAATTAAACGTAATCTCTTTTTTCTTTGAAAATTATTTGTGGCGTTAGAATACAACCTAGGATAGATTACACCTTATATCATTGCTGGAAGCGAAAAAAGAATTTGAAGGAAAATGAATTAATTGCAGCTGTATCCTCTAAAAAATTGGTAACATTACAAATATTCATTTTTAAATAGTAAGCAAATTATGTTAGTCGCTCCAACAAAAAATGTCCGTTTATCATTTTCAGTTTATTAAGCTTTGTAAAATATTTACTTCGAATTTGAATTGATGTTGGGCTGATAAACACTTCTAAATTCAGCAATTGCAAGCGGGGGCCGTAATCATTCTACGTTATACTTTTAAAACTCGAATTTTAGGTTAATCATAATTTCTCACTTGAATTTTAGTTTAAATCATTGTTCTGTTTTTTTGTTTCCTCAACGGTAATGATTATCTATTGAAAATATTATATATGTATACTTTATCATCAAACATTATTTACGGTTCCAGTTTATTATAAGTTTAAACAAGCACCCTAGATCTTTTTATATTTATATTTAAACAAAGACTGTATTATTCATTATTACGCACTAATATATCTTAGATATTTTATTTTGAAATACTGATTCTTCGTATATATGAGAACGCATTGAATTTCTTACAATAGATTGCTACCTTACGAAGAATATTTGTTAGGGCTAAATAATATATATAAATATATTTATATATAGTGTATATAAACACATGTACTATATATATATATAAATATATATATGAATATATCATATTTCTATTTGGTATATAGTATATATAAATGCTCAATTTTTTAATAATTCTTGTATGAAATTAAATTGTTCTAGTTATAGTTTATAAAATAATGTAAAATGTTCATTTTGCGCGCTCAATAAACTTTATTTAGTCTCACTCGTTTGAATTTTTGACCTTACAGATTTTATGTTAAAATTATATACATTTAAAAATATATAAGCCAGCCTCTATTACAATTATTCGGACTAGATTGATTAATATAATCTTGGGACACAATTTTAATAACACAGGTATAACATAATTTGTAATATAAAACATCCAATTTCAAACAGAACTATTTTGGCTTCTCTAACATTACGCGCAATTTACATTGTGTTATAAATATTAAATATGATTGACTATAAATGTATAAGTCTTTTTATTCACATTAATCGTAAGCTTTATTAAGGTAGTTGTCACATGTGGGTCATACATCGTATTTTTAAATATATATAACTATTTGTATCTGACTTTATCTATTGATATAATATATGTTATGTGCCGATCTTAAAATTAATGCTAATTTATCAGTCAATTTTTATTTTTCAGAGAATTAGTTTTATAACATGTACTTTTAAGATCCAATATATTTTTAATTACGTTTGTTGTAAATGTCTTTAATTATGCGAAAATTTCTTTGGCTAGTTTTCAATTGGGATCTACATACGTAATATGCCGTTTGAAAATTTCACTAGAATATGACAATCAAACAAGTCATTTTTATTTAAATTGGGATACAATAATTCAAGACAAAAAAATTTAAAAACACAACGAAGTAAGAAAGTCGCCAGCACGGGCCATGTGACCATAAATGCGATCACAATAACCGGAAGTATTAAATATCGCCTTCGTTTCCAAAATAGGGATGAATATAATTAATATATATATAACTGTAGCATATTGTTATCCAATTTATGCCAAACTTAAGGGACTTCTGAAGCCATTGTCATTAAAAGCGAAAATAATTATTAAAAAAGAAATATTTCAACTTCTAACCCAAATTGTATAGGTTGAAAAACTCGGTTACTTTAAGGTTTAGCTCATAAAGAAATTTGAAAATATGCAGGAATGTTATAGTGACTTCTCATCGAATATGAAAAACCCTCTAATCATTCTATAAATGGTGTAGCCTACCTTTATGAGTCAATTGTATAAATACTAAAGGGGTTATGTCGCTTGATTTTAGGCTGACTGTCATGGCCACCGAGAGAAACTGGGTATGCAGCCTAACAGTGTTTAATGAATTGATTTATAAATCATGGCTATTTCCTCTTGACTTTTTATAAAATCTCCAATCAGTTAGTCAAAAAACAAGCATGTGTCATAAGGACTTAAGCTAATTGGAAAACTATCGTAAATCCAAAAATAATATCACTAATTCATATGTTTAAAAGATCTTTGATAAAGGAGAAGTCAAGCCAACCTTTAACAACGAATATTGCAAAAGGTTCTTATTAAAATTTATTCGTATTTTTAAAATTAGATCAGATCATTGACAAAATTAAATTCCCCATATTCTCGATCTGCATTGACACTTAACTTTGGGTTTGTATAATTTTTTTTACAAAATTAAAACTGAAGCAGGCAATTTTTCAAATATTTTGATTAAGTTCGTAAAAAGAAAACTTTCTGCAAGCCTGTAAAATAAATTTAAAGTTAATTTTTTGTTACATATATTAAAATCACAAAACAATTCTTTGAATGCAATCCTGACTGAATAAATACGTAGTAGTCTAATTTCGTGTGTGTGTTAAAAACCTGGATGAAAAACGATCAGTTTTGGACCATAATTTATAAAAAGTTTGAAATCGTTAGATTTCTTTGGTGATTAAATTTCAGTTTTTAGCTAGACTGGAACTTGTTATACCCGTTACTCGTAGAGTAAGAGGAAAGTATGTAACAGGTTGAAGAAAGCGTTTCCGACCATATAAAGTAGATCTCGGAGACTATAAAAGCTAGAAAGTTGAGATTAACCACATATATTCTTTGGTTTTCTACGCATCGAAAGTGTATTTCAGCCGAGCGCCAAGACCACAATGTGTTAATTGTGTATGGCGCCCACATCTTTAAGATTTCGGAAAAGTATAGTCATGTCCGTCTGTCCGTCCGTATAAACGCTGAGATCTCGGAAACTACAAAAGCTAGAAAGTTGGGATTACCCACGCATATTCTTGGGCTTCCTGCGCAGCGCAAGTTTGTTTCAGCCGAGGGCCACGCCCCTCGAAATTTAAAAGAAATTTTTCAAATCGAACCATTCATTAAAAAGTTATGAGCAAATTTTTGAATTCAAGCAGTGCAAGCTCTCGAAAGCTTTGCTACTTTCATATGTCCATCTCTTTCTCACTGCCTATAGCTGAGTAACGGGTATCTGATAGTCGAAGAACTCGACTATTGCGTTCTCTCTGGTTTTGTTGACTATAATAAATAAATATATATATATAATAATGGGCAAAAAAAAGATTGAGACAAAAAATTCAACAAAATATAATATGAGGGGAAAAAAAACCAAAACAGTTAAACTACATTCTTATGATTTTTTGCTTTCGATAAATGTTTTGTATTTTACAAATAACATAAATAGTATGCTTAGATTCCAGATTAAACCATTTTATAAAAATGTAGTAATAACGCGGATATAATGAGCCGAATACAATTAGAAATGACATAGGTTCGTTTCAAAAATATTTTAAACATATTTCAAACATATTTTAGTTTTAATCCTGTTTTCCCTAGCTAAAAAAAACACATGTATTCGAGTTCATAGGTGGTTACATTTTAAACCGAAACCTATAATCAAAAGAAAAAACAACATAAAACTAAAATTTACATTTTTAGGAAAACTTAAAAGAAATCATTTCTTTACTTTTAAATTGATTAAATTAGTAATTGCTAAAACGCATAGATCAATTAAAGGTAACGGAAATTGTTTTTTACATTTTAACGTTTCAAAGCTGTACGACGCTGATAGACGCCACTTTAAAATCTTTTTAGGGTTGGTATGCATTCAAAAAACAATTTTAAAAAATCGCAATTTTAAAATTGCAAACAATATAAACTTCACGGAAGCCACGATTACTGAACAATAAATTATAAAACTAGCAAATGTAAAGTTAAAAAAAATTAATATAATACAAATTATCCTAAAATGCGCATTGCGTGGTAAACAATAGAATTACAAACCGGACAAACTGCTTCCATAGAAATGCAGATTTGATTTGCGCATTCCATGCAAAACATATTGTGACCACATGGAACCAAAGCAGTGGTTACATCATTTTCATTACAAACAAAACATTCGCGGTGAATCATAAATTTTTCCGGATTGGGTTGTAATTGAATGGCTTGAGTCTTTTGCTGATTGTTACATATAGTCGGATCTTTAGTGTGGTGCATATTTTTTTGACTGGCAGAATGCTCACCCAAGCCTAAAAGCGAGTCCGTAGGACTGATTGAGATTGTGGGTGAGCAGTGTGCTGTGGGTATAATATTTGCCTGTTGGTTCCAAATACTGGGCGAATCCCCTATACCCTCGTCGACGTCAATTGAATCACTTATATTTTTCCATATATTCAATATTTCTGGAGGTGTGTTGGCGCTATTGTTGGTGCTCTTTGTTGAAGTTGTTGAAGAAGCAGATGAACAAGATCGTGTTAATATATTTGCATTAGAGTTCGAATGAATCGATGCTGATGTAGATGTGGGAGGACAGAAGGATAATGTTTTACTAGGCGTATTACGGAATACAACATTAGCCTTGGCTATGGGCATGGAAACTTCATTTACGGGAAGATGTTTATCTGATATTCCTGTTGCCGTTATAGTTGCTGCTATTTCCATATCAGAAAACTCAGTTTTTTGAAAGCAATTGCCACTATGATGGCCATGCATGGGCTTCACGGAATTGCTACCGTTCCCAACAATCTTCATTGTAGTACTTGCATAGTCCTGTGCAGATGGAATTGAATTTTTGTATATAGACGACAAAATTTCAGAATTTAAATCATCATTTAGTATTTGTGTTAATGAATTTATTGTCGGCAGGGTCGCGAACTCATTCGTCTCAACCGATTCACCACAATGCATAGTATTAGCATCTCCATTAGCAGATCCTGTCCCAGTTCGAAGGGCAATATGAGCTTCAATCTGCTTTCTTGCAGTATCTACATTGTCAGGCAAGCCAGTAACTTCAAAAATTGGTTCCTTTTCGCGCGATGGTGTCACAATATAAGTTTGAGTCTCTTGTTGAATGTGTTTAATTGTAGCACCTTTGGGCCCAACAACTAGACCAACTACCCGGTAAGGTACACGTACCTGTATGGTGACTTGTCCAGGCATACATGGGGGACCTGATTGCATGCGTGGCACTGCACCACCTCCAGATCCACTCGCACTTCCTACAATTCCGCTGCTGTGACCGTCACTTATAGGCTTACGTGATGCCCGTATTAGGCTAAAGTGGTCGGCAGCGGACAGTATTTCTCGTTTGGCCTTGTTTACATCTTCCTTTCGACCAGTCACAACGAACACCGGTTCCTCTCCTCGAACTGGTGTTTTAATATAAGTGTTGGTTTTGGCTCTCAGCGCTTTGATTTTGCAACCTAAAAGCGAACATGTTGTATTTAAGATTATAATATATTTTTTTAAGAACATTCCTGGGTGACATAGAAATCTTTTCCATCAAACTTCGGTAGGAATTTGTATTGATTGATAATAATAATTCCATCCAAATTTGGTAAAAAGTGATTTGAGCACCACCCGGATTGGTTATTTTTAAAACAAATGTAAGTAAATGTATAAATATCAATTATATTTCAGTTGCACCCACGATTTTGTATCCAATATGTTAATACTGAGCATGTTAAGCACAAGTTAAAGCCTAACTAAAACTTTTATTATTAACATGTTAAATGTCACAGGGTTATGAATTACACTATGTAACATCTACCATTTACCTCGACGGATGCGATAAAATCGTATTCGCTTCCAGTTCCCAATTTAAAATGCGCATACCGAAAAGATCCCCGACTTTCAAATTAATTAAATTAATTTTAAATATAATTTGATCAATATCGGACGACTATATCATGTAGCTGCCATAGGAACGAAATAATAGAAAACTAATTATTTTTATTGTATTCTCTTCTATTCTGGGATATGTGATAGCTGCTATAGGAAGAATAGAACAATTAGTGTCAAAAAAAAACTAAATTTAACATTTTGTAATTTGCAATTTAATAGGAAAGATCTGCAAGGGTATATAAGCTTCGGCTGGCCGAAGGTAGCTTTCATTCTGGCTTAAGGGCTAGTACTCAACCAAACAAAAAGTCGTCCAAAACACAAAAAAATTCATATGAAAAAAACGTCAAAAGATGTTGTTTCATTTCAAGTTTTTTGTTTTGGACGAATTTTTGTTGTGTTGAGTACTAGCCCTAAAGGTGAAAGAAACGAAAGAATAGCCATACACATACAGCTGCGGTCAAAATATTAGTAGAGTTCCAGCTCTACGTTTTTAATGGTTTGGTATTGTAACTCTGTTTGCTTGTCCTTTCTACATATTGATTTATTACAATATATTTGGTTTTAAAAGCTAAAAAAAACGTGCGTATAAATTAGTTTAAAAATTTTCGTTTAAAAAGAAAACTATTTCAGACAGTTGAAGACGAAAAAGAATAATCCTCATAGTTATACCCGTTACTCGTAGAGTAAAAGGGTATATTGTGTTCGTGCAAAAGTATGTAACAGCTAGATGGAAGCATTTCCGACCCTATAAAGTATATATATTCTTGATCAGGGTCACTAGCCGAGTCAATCTAGCCATGTCCGTCTGTCTGTCTGTCCGTATGAACGCTGAGATCTCGAAAACTACAAAACCTAGAAAGTTGGGATTACCCACGCATATTCTTGGGCTTCCTACGCAGCGCAAGTTTGTTTCAGCCGAGGGCCACGCCCCCTCTAATGCCCACAATCGCCCTAAACAATGTTAAGAGGTGTCTGGCGCCCACATCTTTAAAGATTTCGGAAAAGTAAAAATGCATATCTATCGAAATTTAGAAGAAATTTTTCAAATCGGACCCGTTGTTAAAAAGTTATGCCCGATCAAAGTTTTATATCTCCATCTCCCTCGCAATCCCTTTAGCTGAGTAACGGATATCTGATAGTCGGGGCACCCGACTATAGCGTTCTCTCTTGTTTTTGCTTGTGTTGGGTCCTCGCTCAACGTTATAAACACATTTTATTTATGTGGTGACAATTTTGTAATAATGTATCCTAAAAACTTCTGATATAAAACAAAAACACCTCTTAACGAGGGCAAAAACTAGTGACAATCGCACCTTTAATATACAAAGGTTCTGTTTTCATATTTTGTGACGAAAAATAATGATGAATTCGACTAAATAAATACGCTTTCTAAAATGTTCTCAATCGAGACGCAGCCAGAAAAAATGGCAGTGTAGCTTACAGAAGAAGCTTACAAATGTTGCTGAAGTAGCTATAATAAGCTTTATAATACAACCTTTACTGCGATGCAAGTTTCTGACTAAAATTATACTACTTTTTCGCAAGGAATACATTTGTTTCCAGTTCTCTATATCAAAAAAACAAGTATTAAGATCCGGCCAATTATCGATAATACTCACCCTGTCTGCCCACTATTTCGGCAACATGTTCAGAACTGGGGACTGGAACACACTCGGTCATGTTCTGGGACTTCTTTGATCGATCCTCTAAGCTGACGGTGCCGGCATTGGGTAACAAAAGGGAACTCGGTGCCGGTGTGAGTGGCAGGGTGGTGTCTGTTTTGGAGAACGGGGGCATGCCGTTGATGGTACCCATTTCGAAGTCACTTTGTGCAGTCAGGGGCAATGACAGGGGTTGAGCAGGTGGCGCATAACAAGTTTGATTGTCGTTGAATCCGACCAGCGATAGTTCCAACGCCAGTTGCAGTGTTCGCGGATCATCCGACAGTGGTAGAGATGAGGCGTTGACTTTGCCTTGATCAGCCATTTCGTGATGGTGTACGGCGCTTGACTTGTGAATCGACTCCTTTGAATTAATGCTAGCCAGGATCTTCGGTGTGACCTGGGCTGACATCACAATAGCACACTTGGCCCTTTTTTGGAGCGAAATTAATACCGGTGCAGTACCACTTTCACGCAATGAGGAGGAGCTCGATGACACGGAAGCCGATGAGAAGTTGAAGGATGATATGGAACTGGACGCAGAACTTGAACTCACTCTGTTGAACCCACTGGACTCCGTGCTTATGTGTGCTGCAGACATGTCAGTGCATTATTCACATTTAACTTCAAGACTTCTCCGTTAGTCCTCATTTTCCGGGTCAAAGTCAATTGATAAATGTTGGTACAAATACTCGTGGTTCCTCCTTTTGTGAATTTTCTGCAACATATAGAAGAGACCGAAAGTGCATTTGGTATACATACGCATGTTTATGGGAGTGATAGCTACACATGTTTGTACTACAAGCCTGTGCAGCGTACTTAAGAATTTACACCTGGTATATAGTCACGTCTCTGGGCACCTAGCACCTACTAACATTTACACTTAACACACCTTTTCTAACGCAATAGTTTCCGAGTTTCTGATAAGCAAATTAAAGTATTCCTCTCTCGCCGAGTCCTGTTAACCGCGATGCCAGCGCTCAGAACATACCGAATACCGCGCTCATAACCAACCCCTAACTTACAACTTTTGTGTCACTCACCCCTTGTAACTTCTTTTCTGCTTCTACCCTCTCTGAGACCCACGACCACAACACCGTACATATATTTATGAACACAGGCATATAGTTAGTTATGCGCCGATCTTAAATGGGAGGCCGTATTTTTGTTTGCTGTTCAACCATGCTAGCACAACAGAATCTTTTGGCACAAGCGTACCTTATAACACCCAGGAGAAGTGCCAACAAATTTACGTGTGTACACTAGAAAACTGGGATCGCCAGGTACACATTCCGGCAGTGGCTCGACACGCCTTTGTATACGTATGCGAGGGCAGAGAAACATAAACAAATAGACACCGGGTAGAGGCGTCCCAGGGGAACTTATCTACCGCAAGTTAAATTTACAAAAAGATGGTTATTGTTGTTATTGTTGATTTAGCGCACCAAAATTCAATCAAATTGCAAGCCGGCTATCAGCAGTAGAGGTTAGGGTTGTCGAATTGTTAAAAATATCGTATCGATGTTAGCAATTTAAAATGTCGATATACCGATGATATTTTCTATATTTTCCAAATATTAAAATTTTAATGGGACAGAACATCAGGCTGCTCATTTAAAATTCACAGCGCACATACCAGATACGAAGAAATCGAAAAATTTTTCTAAATCAATTTCAAATTTTTTATTAAATTCAGGAATGCTTTTTATATATGTGGATGCAATAATTACGAATTTGGCCAGGAAAACGGTCTCCAAGAAATGGTTTTAAAAGGCATATTATTTAAATTACCAATAAAATGATATGATATGCTAGGAAAAGAAATCTGTACTTAAAGACTTTAAAAATACTCGCTCGGTTATATGCTGGTCATACAACTGCGTGCATCGCAAACCACGCATTTTATGGCAGAGATTTTATGGCAAATGTAATTGAACTTTCAGGAGTAATAAGGCTTTAAATATCATAAATATCATTTACAAATAATATCGATATTCGATATTTCGGCCCAAAAAAATATTGCTCTGAGAATATTTTTTAAATATCATCGATATTTTGACATGGAAACATCGATGTATTCAAAATTTATAGTGCCACCTGGCGGATGACCAAAGAACTAAAATATCAAATTGGTAACACTAGGCGAGTGCGCGATTTTTGGGAAAAAGGGAGAAACAACATGTTTGGCCGTTATCATTGACACAAACCCTCAGCGAAAACGCCTTCCCAATATGATTACCAATGAAAACAGGCGGCCTCTGGCCGATGACCAAAGAACTAAACATGTTGGAGTCCAACCAATAATAAGCTAATTGGGCAAATATTTGCATCTTCGCTTACAGGCTTTTCACTAAGATACTATTAGAACTTAGGACAACACTTTTAATCAGTACTAGGTCAAAAATCGGTATCAGTTAGTTGGTGGCCCGCGAATATTTTTATAGCCGTTACTCGTAGACTAAAAGGGTATATTGTATTCGTGCAAAAGTATGTAACAGCTAGAAGGAAGCGTTTCCGACCCCATAAAGTATATATATTCTTAATTCTAACGTCCACAATCGCTTATATACGATTTTAAAAATTTTAATATTTCGGAAATGTAAAAATGCAGTTTTATTGTGTTTATCAATACCTATCGAAATGTAGAAGAAATTTTCTTTTCTTTTTAAACATAGTTGCTAAAAAAGTCAACTACTAAAAACTAGAAGCATTTTGACCAAAATTTTTAAATTCAGTACTTTTAAATTAAAAGTTTCTAAACTGATTTAGACCGAAATCATTCAATCAATCAATCTTTCAATTTTCAAGTTTGGTATTATTTATTCGGAAACTACACCCCTAGCTTTGCTTTATTGCTCAAGAAATATGTATATATATATATATCTTTCTGACCACTTGGTAAGGTTTTAATCCCAATCCCTTGACAGGATATTGTCAACAGCAAATTTAAAGCTTGTGTGCTCAAAATTTGGTTACTTTTTAAAATTCCCAAATTGCTTTGGTTTTTGTTAATAATAATATACCACGACATTGTTCGTCTCATTCAATAGAGCCTTCACTAGAGGCTTGGAAAGGTACATATATATATACATTTAGTGGGATTTCTTTAGAAAATTATTTTTATCATATCCGGCAGTAATTTCTAGAAAGGATTATAGGCCCACGGGGCCTTGTTACGGCAAGTCACCAGATGCGACATTGAGCTTATTTTGCAGCCAAAGAAAGTGACCTGATCGGGGTTTTCCCCTAGATTTAGGGGTTTTTTTGACGTGCTAAGGAAAATTTTAAGGGTTTTTTCGGAAATTTTATTACCCAAATGTTTGAAAAAAACACTAAAATATTAAAAAAATAAATTAGAGTACACCGATTTTTCCAATCAAAAGCGGCTTTGTTTTTTTTCATTACATCCTTTTCCGTACCCTTGCAATCAAAACGTAACGAAACAACGTGAAGTGCAAGCAAAACGAGCGAGAGAGAGCAGAGCGTAAGAGCGTAAGAAAATGGAAAGAGTTTCTCACAAAAAAGTAAGAGATTCGGCTAAATTTGACAAATGTGGCGCACCCTGTGGGCCTGTTTTGTTCGAGTTTTTTGGCGCAAAAGGTGGACTGATTTGAATTTGAACAAGGCAAACGGGATGCATAAGAAATTTGTTATTTATTCCAAAGTAGAACAAATTTTAATTATTCGTCGTCAAAGAGTTTTATTTCAGCTGAAAATGTTCGCAGACATCGATGTTTTTGATGTTTAAAAAAACATCAATAAAACATCGATGCTTTAAAAAAAGTTATGTATTTTGATTTTAATAAATTAATAAATAAGTCGAATGAATTTTCACATTATAGTATTATAGGAGAGTATTATGATATAGCTTAATCCACGTCTACCCTCCTACGCCACCAATACAGTAAACAGTTTGTTACATACTTTTTGAATAGCAAATTTTCTTTAATTTTTGACCCGAGGTCCGGGGGTCCGTTCGTTATTTTTCGGTCGCCGGTCAAAAACATAAACAAACCTAAAATTCAACTTTTCAACATGTATTTCACAAGCAAAGTCAACCGTATGCTGTAATATAATCCATTGTTACAGTACTCGATAGTCATTGTAAATAGTCTTCTGCCTTTGAGAGTGTATTTTAGTTCGGCTAAGAGTTTTACTAGTCGAAAAATATTAATCTTTTAGTGTGGCCGAAGTTCTTGTAGTTCATCCGCAATGCAAGTAGCATGGTCTTACTGGGTTTGTTGACAAACAGCAAACATCAACTGGCGCCAATTTTAAAATATTACAAAATGTTGAGCCGATTTGGGTCGCAAGAGTTTAATTCGCTGTTGGCATGGCGATATGTATTGCCGCAAATCCTACAGGCACTTTTCCATTGGTTTTCGGGGTTTTCCTTCCATTTATAATGTGTTATTGGCACACCGCTTCTGCACAAACACAGCCAAAGATCAAATTTTCTATTCTTTGGGCCGCGGCTAAAGGCGTTCATCGGAATTCATCCGCTAAATCTGGTATTTTTTTGGTATTTCCTTACTATTTCCTTAGCTCAACTGAGTACCGCGGTGAAAAAAAGTCCCAGCTAAAGGCGTTAGCTACCTATTTGCCTCTCGCTTACTCCTATGCTTAGCTAGCAGTTTTCGTCGTACTGAGTTATACAAACGTATTTCTAAAAGTATTAAAACCTGCAAACTAACCGTTACACGACCGAAATAATTTAAACAAAATTTTACTTGCTCTCTTTATTTTAAATAAACAATATTATTCTTAATATCTTAGAAAATACTCCCATTATTATTTATAGCTAACACAAAATATTGTCTAAAATTACGTAATATGTATTTATATGCTGTACATAATTCATCAGCATTAACGAAGACTGTATGCATGAATGGGATTATTCTAACAAATAACTATTATAGGAACAATTAACAACGAAACATATATGTATGTGGAAAGTTCCTTGACAATATGTCACATTTATAATTTGCATGTGAATTGCCAAAGATCGTCGAAACTTAGATCATGGACGAGTTTTATTGAAAACTAAAAAAAATATCAAAGCTACATTTTGATTAAGCACACATTTTTAGGACTTTTTACAAATCTTGATTATACACTAGCGTGGACCTAGCCTAAGACAGCAAATCGTATAATCTCTGTAAGCTTCGGTAGTCATGACAACGAAGCAAGTTTTGAAACTTTTGCGATAGCGACTCAAAAATTTAAAAAAGACTTTTATATTTCGAAATCTCTAGTTAAAGCTATGTGCTATGGAAAATGTTACTGTAGCTGTTGTTGCTGTTGCTGCGTCTGATGATGTCGCCTCTCTCTAGCTCGTTCAATGTGTCGCTTCCGTTCTTCCTTTGTCCAATAACGACCAATTTTTACTTCAGATACTGTATCGTCCTCCGTTGTCGTAAGCTCGTTAAAACGCATATTTTTCCGAATAGCAACTTGTGGACGATTACGTACTGGACGTTTTACAATGTATCGCGTTCCATCTGGGCGACGCTTAACCTTCCAAACCATTGGTATTTCTTCACCATTTTCGCCGTTGAGCAACGCAGAATTTGGTTTTGAACTCGTGGAATCATGGCATCGGTTTGCAACCTATAGAAAAAAGATTTATAAAATAAAATGTGATTAAAATCATATACAAGTACAAGATAACATGGTGTAACTTAGCTTCACAAGAGCTAAATTAAGCAATTTAATAGATGATACTGTTTTCTTATATAATTTTAAGTGGTTTTAGAGGTGGAGAAAAAAGCATCTAAACAAAAATTCTACTTAATTTCTATAGTTTCGTGACTTAAGGCCTATTTACACCTCAGTAGGAATTATTTAAATGGAACTGCTTATGTTTCAAGCCCGTTAACATAGTCAGTTGTTAGTCTTCCAAAATAATTTCAAAAATGTTTGTTTGCTCTGGCCAAATTCCTGTAGGAAAATAAACATATTCTGCTATTATTCTGTTACAATATTTTCAAAAGTTATTGCATGTTCTTACAATATTTTTAAAAACGAATTGCAAATTACAAATATTCTGCCTGCTTTTACAATGGATGATTACTTTAATTTGCATTTGTTCTGAGTGCATTAATGGCTTTAGAGGTCTGCATGTATTTATTTATTTCTAAAGAGTGCACACACTACCGATAGCAAATGAGTACACAATTTTAGAGTTGCAACTCTTTTTCAATATTACATATATGTATTAGGGTGGGTCGATTTGGAGGTCATCAAATTGTAGGGGGGAACGTATTCTATGGACAATTCTAAGCAATACTGCCAAAGAAACTATACCTTAAAAATCACGTTTGACCCTCCGCATTTGCGAGCGAAAAAACTGGTTTTTGATGAAAAATATCTCAGTTGCCTTGAATTTGGAACACTTGTATGGACGCGAAAAACCTATTAATCGTTTAGGCGGAAAACAATCTCTGGGCATTTCTAAGCCGTATTTTCCAAGAAGCTATATGCCTAAAACCACGTTTGACACTTCGCATTTGCAAGAGAAAACAAGAGAGAACGTTATAGTCGGGTGCCCCGACTATCAGATACCCGTTACTCAGGTAAAGGGAGTGCGAGGGAGATGGAGATAGAAACTTTGATCACGCATAACTTTTTAACGAATGGTCCGATTTGAAAAATTTCTTCTACATTTCGATAGGTATTGATAAACACAATAAAACTGCATTTTTTTATTTTTCCGAAATATTTAAATTTTTAAAATCTTATATAAGCGATTGTGGGCGTTAGAGGGGGCGTGGAGTCGATAGCCATGTCCGTCTGTCTGTCCGTCTGTCTGTATGAACGTTGAGATCTCGGAAACTACAAAAGCTAGAAGGTTGAGATTTTTCACACATATTCTTGGGCCGAGCGCCACGCCCCCTCTAACGCCCATAATTGCCCACTAACGATTTTAAAATGTGTCTGTTAAATGTGTCCATTAAAGATTTCCGAAAAATATAAATGCAATTTTGTTGTGTATATTTATATTTATATTATAGGAATACTCCAGTTTTCTCTTTCTTGCTTTTCTTCCCTCTGTTATCACACATGAAAAAAAAGTACATCATTATGTAAAAGTACAAAAGTATCTGGTGCGGACAGGAAATTATGTTTTTTACGGTATTATTAATATTTGTTACGAGAAAGAAAAGAATCTATTTTGTTTGGACAACCAAGAGGCAGTCAAACAAACTAGTCTAAGATGTATTAAATTTTATTATTAAATAAAAAATATTAATTTGCATTACAAAATCAAAATCGACTTTGAAATACCTGCTCTGGGCAACAACTCCGTTTTGCTCCCTTTCTAGGGTGAATAAAGTTGTAGGCCCAATAACACTTACCTCTTGGCTACTTACAAAGTGGTAGCTACTTAAATTTGGCGCGTTAAACTGTGGACAATGGCTATATGATTCCTCAGTTTGTTTGACTCCCAATACTTTCAGATCGCTTTTAACTTGAAATTCACTTTCGTGGTTAGCCTTGCTTTGCCTCTCTGAAACAAAATGAAATTTACATAAATCATCATAAAAAGTTTTATTGAAAACTTGTTAAAAGTGCAGGTGCTATTGCTTGAACCCGATCTAGTCAAGTCCTTATGAACGTCGAGGTCTCAGCAACTATCAAAAGTTAGGAAGTTAAGTTTAGGCATGCAAATTCTAGTAATGTTTGAATAATAGTTAAATTGCATTTATAAACAAGAGATAACGTTATAGTCGGGTGCCCCAACTATCAGATACCCGTTACTCAGGTAAAGGGAGTGCGAGGGAGATGGAGATAGAAACTTTGATCACGCATAACTTTTTAACGAATGGTCCGATTTGAAAAATTTCCTCTACATTTCTATAGGTATTGATAAACACAATAAAACTGCATCTTTACTTTTCCGAAATATTTAAATTTTTAAAATCGTATATGAGCGATTGTGGGCGTTAGAGGGGGCGTGACACTTTTTTAAAACAAACTTGCGCTGCGTAGGAACTCCTAGAATCTGCATGCAAAATGCCAATCTTCTAGCTTTTATAGTTTCCGAGATCTCAGCGTTCATACAGACAGACAGACGGACAGACAGACAGACAGACGGACAGACAGAGGGACAGAGGGACAGACGGACAGACGGACAGACGGACAGACGGACAGACGGACATGGCTAGATCGACTCGGCTAGTGATCCTGATCAAGAATATATATACTTTATGGGGTCGGAAACGCTTCCTTCTAGCTGTTACATACTTTTGCACGAATACAATATACCCTTTTACTCTACGAGTAACGGGTATAACTACTAAAACATTGCGAGGGGGCATTTATCCCCAACGGCCCCAACAGATCCAAATTTCTAAATTTTCACTTTTACACTTTCACCGCTCTCTCTCCCAAACCCATTGATTTTCTTGAGGTCTTGGTATGCAATCCTTTAGGTTTTAGCAATACCTTTCATTTGGTGTATTACTCATTACGATCGGACTATCACAGCAGATTTTCAATTTTGCGGCTATATAATAGTAGTCGCCTTCGCATACTCTCCTGCTGCGCTTCGTCACTACATGGACTGCCGTCCATAGTAATTTGCTACTTATTTTAAATTTAAAAAATTCCTTATATTTAGCCTATATGCCGAGAAAAGATTTTATCATAACTTTTTCCCTTAATTTCTGCCAAACAACAGTATATTGTCCTATGCAAACTACTTAAGAAATATAAAAAAATTGCGAAAAAATTCCTAGAATTCTTATTGCTTGCGAGGTATCAGCTGCACAGAACAGAAACTAACAAATTCATTTTTCGACAAAAATCCTTACACTAATTTCCTTCACATATTGTTTAAATATAGAATGTCATACGGGGTTGAGCATGCAATTAAATTCCAAATCGATTAGCGTGTAAATCTAAAAAATGAACTTATTTTCTTAAAAAAAAAAATAGAACAAAAAAATGCTAAAAGATATACATAGCTCTCCAACAATCAATATGATAATTTTGGTTAAGAATTAAGAAATTAGAGGGAATATTTTTTATAGGTAACGAAAAGTTAAATAAAAACCAAATACTCTTGGCGATTTAACTAACGGGTCTTTTTTGAAGGTACCCACAGTAGACAACACTTATAAGGGAAACCAATATTTATGCGAAGCAATGTTTTGCTTTATGTATTTGACTAATTTAAGTGTGTGTGCAACGGAGCGAAATAATGTTTTTTACAAATCAACAGTTTGTCAATATCTCAACGTTTAAAAACTAATAAATAGTTTGCTGATCAGTTTTTTGCATCATAAAAATAAAACCAATTTTAAGGAAAATTTCGACTGTAAAAATCAGCTTAATGGGATTTCTGTAAGTACCGATATTTTAAATTTAACGTTTACCTAAAAAAAGGGGCAAAAGAAAAGATTTGGGATATAATCGATTTTTTAACCGCGCATTTTGAATGACTGTGGGATTTTAATTTTCCCCTTGCGCGGTCACACTTAAAGTGTGACAGCAGGACATACATACATACATACATGTACGACTTATGCAAAGTGCGCCAGCAGAACATACATACAAATGTGCAGGCAATGACGTCAGACTGGCACAACAAAATTTGAAAATTTTGGGGACTTGGTGAAGGATGCTGAATCTCCAAAAAATTTAAATGCAGTTATTGGCGGGTATCCATAAGATTATGAACATCACATTTGTAAACCATTTTAACAACATTTATAACAGAGAAAAGGAAAAGAAAGAAATTAAAAAATTTGTACCTCACACGCGGCTCCTAATTAATTTAGGAATTAATATGATTTTTTTTCGATTTTTATGTCAATCCGTTCTGGGTGGAATTTGCTACTGACCGTATTTTTATACCCTTGCAGAGGGTATTATAATTTCAGTCAGATATTGTAACGCAGTGAAGGAGACGTTTCCGACCACATAAAGTATATATATTCTTGATCAGCACCAATAGCCGAGTCCATCTAGCCATGTCCGTCTGTCCCGAGTCGGGACTCCCGACTATCTAATAATCGTAACTCAGCTAAAGGGAGTGCGAGGGAGATAGATATATAAACAATTTTGATTGCGTACAACTTTTTAATGAATGGTCCAATTGCAAAATTGCAATCTTCTAGGTTTTATAGTTTCCGAAATCTCAGCGTTCATACGGACGGACAGACGGACAGACGGACATGGCTAGATCGACGCGGCTAGTGATCCTGATCAAGAATATATATACTTTATAGGGTCGGAAACGCTTCCTTCTCCCTGTTACATACTTTTGCACGAATACAATATACCCTTTTACTCTACGAGTAACGGGTATAATTAACTTAATAACTTAACGTAATAACTTAATTTGCTTACCCGTGACATACGCTGTTGGCAGATTGGAAGAACAGAGACCAATTCGACCGGATTTGCCAAATGGTAACAGCAGCATACTGCTTACAGCTGTTGTATCCAAAGCTTCTCTTCGTCCATCAATTACCGTGCCCTCTAGCTTGTGGTTTGCCGTGATATCTTCATCAGCATTTGTATTATTTTGATGAGGCGAGGCGCTATTGTTTGAGCCACCAGTGTTGTACGCACTTGAAGAGTTATCAACCTCTTCGCAAATAGCCATGTTTCCACTAAGAATATTATTTGGTCCGTAAGCACTGTAAGCGACTCCACTACTGCTGGATCGGCTTGTATTTGTCAATGTGCTGCGTAAGGTAAAAACACGACTGCAAGTTGGCTGTTGGTTTAATTTTAGTGGCGTGGGACGTCCAACTAGAGTGTGAATAGATCTGGGATATTGTGGCTTTAGGCCCAACCACTGAGCGACTCGCTGAGTTTGTTGCTGCATTGTCGATTCTAATACTTCAGACGGTGTCGTTGGTATTGCCGATGAACATGACGTCTTGCCGTTTGAACTTTGATACGGGGAGCAGTATAGTGGCTCAGACTCTGAATCTTCTGGAATGGTCTCGTAAATGTGCTCGCTTTCGTCGTACTCATATTGGAGGGGAACTTGATTTTCGCCTATTGATTGGTTTAACGTTTTTCGGTGGTCCAAACTTGCATCTGGTCGAAGCTTTATTTTACTACACAACTTGCTTGATTGGTCGTTGAATTCTTTCGGTAAAGAAGATGATTTATCTTTTGAATCGGACGAATGCTGTTCCTCCGAGGGAACATAACATTTGTCTGAATGCACGCCGGTTTCATTGGATAGTTCTTCAAACGACTGTACGTGGCTTAGTAAGACCTTATCCAATTTATCCACTACATTTGTGTAGTCATCTGGTAGAAATGTATTAGCGTACTCAAAATTAATGTCTTCGTCATCCTCGTCTTCCTATTAAAATCATTTAAGAAATATCTTAATTAGTTTAAGTATAAACAACTGAAACAATGTTGCAGTGCTTAATTAAAATGGTTAGTCCTGAACATTTCTACTGACTTTTAGTTATGTTTTAAGGAGCCAATTGTGAAAAATATGTCTGGCTCATGCTTAATAAGACAAATCTGATACGGCCTTTAATGGCCGATTTTTACTCTTTAGATACTGACTTTGGCAAACAGTTAGGAGTATTTAAAAATTATTTTAATTATGCACTTGTTAGGACAAACTCAAGCTTACAGGGTATAGAATTCGACTAACTAGAAGAGTTACCGCGGGGCTACTCTCCGCTATCTGGGTTTCTACTTCCTCCTGGTTTTTGATATCCATACCGTTAATACGAAGAATTTGATCACCCTGTCGAAGGCGCCCATCTCGATGGGCTATACTTTCCGGTTGTATAGCACTGATAAACACATCCTCGCAGTGCTCTGTATCATTGCAAAGTATATCACCTTTATTCGTATCTATGTTTGACGACTGAAATCCAGAGGAGCAAACAATCAGGCCAATTTGATCGCTGCTTGAATTTTGATCCTCTTTTATGAGCGTTACTTCCTTTAAATATAAAACATTAAATAATTAGTTATTAAAATACAGTGTCCTCTCACTGGCAGTCTTTTATATCTAAGCCCTTTTTAGCTTTTTATTCCAAGAGCTGAATTTAAAGTCCGATTAAAACAAATGATATCACTCTCGGCTGCTGACCAGGTACATTTTATAACGCCTACAATATCGTGAATTGAGTGACCTACCGATCGTAAGAAAGGGTTTTATTTAAAATTTACATACGACATATTTCAAACACAGCCTAAATAAGTTTTTAAAAAGGCTATACGTATTCGTTGAAAACAGGAAGAAACCGTATGTTTAAAAGTTGGTAAAATGGGTTGAGATTAGTGATTCAGCAAGCGCTTTTTCCATGACCGTAAAATTGGTCAATTTTGTTAGGAATAAATTTTATAAAATTCATTACCATGCATTTAAGGGTAAAAAGGTAGTTCAGCGTGAAAAAGCTTAAAATATAATTACTTTAATCGCCTGATATTTCTAATCGACTAAAGATGCAGCAGGTTTATGTTTTTGATAAGGTTTTCCACCGTCATGGCTAATGTTTTTTTTAATCTTTTTCTGCACTCAATTGATTTTTGTTATATTAAATATTATATGTACATTGTACACATATCCCCATATGTATGACATTCCTTATCTTTCGATATTTGTTACATACATATATTGCAAAACTCGCACTCGCATTTGTGGGGCTGTTTTTAATAGAAATGTATGATTAACACAGAACTTTTGGATTAATAATAACTAATATTGGATAATATTGGATTGTTTTACAAAAATGATTCCATTTGCCGATTTGAAATTTGTCCTTTTTGACCCGATGCATATGTAACTCTTTTTGAAATACCTACTCGTAAGTTACCGATACTGCGTTTTACTACCTTGAACAAAAAAGTAAAGAAATGGTCTGGCCAAAACTGAAAAATGCTATGGAAAAAACATAAATACAATAACTTCTTCGGTGACCTTAAATAAGTCAAATACTTTAGTTTGAATTGAATTTAGCCCAAGGCTAATAAAGCTGTAAACTACCTCAATATCGATTTCCGGTTCAAGGCATTGCTCAAACAAGTGGTGTTCCTGCTCGATGAAGTGGTCGGCTATCGTCTGAACCAAGTCGTGATCCTTCAAAGCGTCACTGTCATCGAAAGTTTGAGTTTGTGTTTCCTTCGATGCGGCCAAATTGCCCGAGCGTTCGTCGTGGCTTGAAGCACGTAAAGTCAAAACGACGGGACTGTTCGTTGCGGCTACTTCCGGAGGAGCAGGAGTTAGTGACGTAGGGAAATTTCTTTGTTGAGAGGCACTTGCAGTGGCTGCAGACGCTGCTTCGGCTGGCTTTTCAATTAAGGCAGAAGAATCTTGTTCGCATGTGTCTGATTGTAAAACGATTGGAATGGGTTTCTCCACATCTGATAGTTTATCCTTGGCATCTTGTCGTAATCCTAAATCTAATGCCTTGTGCTTCTGTCTGCACAATTCAACTACTAGGGTTTCTTTAGCTTGAAGGAACTTTTGAACCGCTTCATACCTTGGCAAATGGCTAATATCGTAACCGTTTATCTGAAAAACAAAGACAAACTTTGTAATGCTTGGAAAGACGACTGGCGATACGTATACATAGTTTTATTTTTATGTTAAAAGCATCCGTACGACTATAGGTGTTCTCACATTGTAAACTTACTTTTAACACAACATATTCGTACTCCACCTCGAGAATGCAATTATTCATATTGCTGACTTATTAACAAAAACTCATATTGTATATTCATTTAATTTGTATACATATTTTTTCGATAGCTTGGAGTGTAGAGGTGGAGAAACATCGATGGACACATGCATCGATGTATTTATACATTTTGGAAACATCGATGTTTGGCCTTTATCATCGATGTTTTTCGTTTTAAATCACTCTTATTAATTTGCTAATATTATGCTTAACATTTATTGTTTTGTTGGTCTTGTTGTCTGATGTCGTGAACGACATGGACATAGATCTGAATAGTACGTTTTTTAGCATAATCGGTCCAATATTTATTGAAGAATAAAGGTGCATTGTAAGTATGTGTTCAACGATTCAAAAAAATTTCAACTGCCTCGAGGTTGTTAAATTGCTACATTTTCTCAATGTTAACTTTGTATGGAACAGCTGATTAACAGTTAAGCCTAGTACTCAGTACGACGAAAACTGCTAGCTAAGCATAGGAGTAAGCGAGAGGCAAATAGGTAGCTAACGCCTTTAGCTGGGACTTTTTTTCACCGCGGTACTCAGTTGAGCTAAGGAAATAGTAAGGAAATACCAAAAAAATACCAGATTTAGCGGATGAATTCCGATGAACGAATAGAAAATTTGATCTTTGGCTGTGTTTGTGCAGAAGCGGTGTGCCAATAACACATTATAAATGGAAGGAAAACCCCGAAAACCAATGGAAAAACACCTGCAGGAGTTTCGGGAATACATATTGCCATGCCAACAGCGAATTTAACTCTTGCGACCCAAGTCGGCTCAACAGCTGCTTGAGAGTAAGACCATGCTACATGCATTGCGAATGAACTCCGAAAACTTCGGCCACACTAAAAGATTAATATTTTTCGACTAGTAAAACTCTTAGCCGAACTGAGTACTAGGCTTTCATCGGAATTCATCCGCTAAATCTGGTATTTTTTTGGTATTTCCTTACTATTTCCTTAGCTCAACTGAGAACCGAGGTGGGAAAAAGTCCCAGCTAAAGCCGTTAGCTACCTATTTGCCTCTCGCTTACTCCTATGCTTAGCTAGCAGTTTTCGTCGTACTGAGTACTAGGCTTTAACCAAAAATCAACAATTCAACAGTTTAGGGTATTCCGTAAATCCCTGAATTGTTGAATTTTGGTCAGCTGTTAATCAGCTGTTCCAAACAAAGTCAACTTTCAGAAATTTAAGCAATTCAACAGCCTCGAGGCTGTTGAAAATTTTGTTGAATCGATTAAAACCACAGTTGTCACTTTATTTTACTAAAATTCATGGCAACTCTGCAACATTTTACTATCATGAGCTCGCGTTATTTACTTTAAAATCAAATTAAAAAGTCTATTAGTAGTTGTTCTTACCTTGCTAACAATTTTAGACAGTAACAAACAATATAAAATCGAGTTTAACTTGTTTTAAGTTCCGTGAAACTTTTCAACAGATAACAGCTGTTTGATGCCTGTTAGATGCCGATGGGATACTGTTAAAACTTCCGTGTGAATACGGTATAACAATATTAAAAGCAAGAGATCCGATTTATTAATTTTTTATCGATGATTGTGCAGCTTGTTGTTTATTTCGCCGGAGAAAAAGAAAACAATGGAAAAATAAAATTGTATGTGAAGTAATGTTCAAGTGTAAGTATACAACAAATTCAAAGTTTAAACAAAAGGCAAAGTTTAGAACTTTTGTACTTGCTCAACTGTGGTAAGGATTTTGTAGTGCAGGTTTACACACTGGCAGATTTCGAATATACTTCGTATTATTTAATAATAGAAGTGCAGTTATTATAGTACAAAGAAATGATGTTAAACAATCCCAAGTGAATTTTGTGTCGAAAAAGTTGGTGCATGTTTATAAACTAAGATTTTGAGCATGCGTATGTACGTATGTATGTACATGATGTTTTTAGCTATCGGCTAGCTATATTTTAGAATTGTCAGCACTAGCACACCAACTATTAGCTATGTAGATATTCGACGATAATGTGCATATCAGGGGGTGTCACAGAATTCTTATTATAATGACAACGAATTGAAAGCTCATAAGTTTCTTACTGCAAAAAAACCTTAAAATTGTCAAAAATGCATTTCCGCCGAAAACTTCTGCCATTTGTAATTTAATGTTGTCGGGATGTTTGGGTAGCAGGCCGCTGTGCATTTAGGTTAAATGCTCTTTCTCGCTTTAGAAGAGTGTCAAGAAGAAGAATCAACAAAATATTGCAGTGAAATTACCGTTCTCAGAACGGCAAAACTCATGAAATAATAATAAAATAATTATAATTATCCCAATATGTATTACCAAAATTTTAATTCTGTTTTTCTTTCAGGGAAATAATGCCCTTAGGCCAGTATATACTTCAAATATTTGAAAGGACCGTTGTGAATCAAAGTGACATTCTGAGGACACTAGCTGATTAGACCTAACTTCTGGAAGCCCTTCCTTGAGCATTCGAGAATTGCGGATTTTAAAGTTCTGGGTAATTGTATTGCAACCATATATAAAGCTAAAAAAATGACTTCTAATTATGCATGCCGTAAAATCAGTAATTTTTAATACTTCTTAAAATGTTTTGAGGCTGTACTTTCATATCCGGCAGTAATTTCTGGAAAAGCAATGCGATATAAATTTCAAGACGTTATTATACAGTTTATACGTTTTTTAGCACTGAATAAATGGTTGATCCTAGCAAAAACGAGTTGCCATTTTTGTTGATTAATAACTTATGAACGCGAATTTTCATACATATGTGAAATACCTCAAATGTTGGGGAATCTCAAGGGCTCTGTCATTCAAAAGTACAGATCGTTGGGCTAGTTTTTGAGACAAAGACAAAGCTTGCACCAAAAAATCGTATTTTTAAAACAGCTTTATTTAGCCCAAATACGTTGAGGCAGCATGAAAATACCTTTCATACGAGATATATCGAGTTCCTGCATCCTTAGAGGTGTAGAAACTATGGACAAATCTATCTGTTTTATGTTTACCCGCTTAATTAGCGGTTTTTTTTTTCCAAAAGAGTAAGGAAGAATGTTTTTTATTTAAAGTTGCTCAATTCGAGAAAAATGATTTCAGGATCCCAAAACATAAAATTTTCATGTAAGTTTCAATTTGAAAATTACCCAAAAATAATATTGGCTTCGTTCAACGCATATTTTAATAAGGAAAAATTAAAATTTTTAGAGAAATTCGTTACGCCAATTTTCCAAGTTTTCTTTTATTATTTTCACTTAAATTTCTTCTAAACCAATCAAGTTCTGAAAAGTTTTAGTATCAAAATTTGAAGAACAATAATACTTTTCGTTACACGTACACGTACACGTAGAATAATACGTGGACCGTTAACAGTGATAGCACCTATTTTGTCGCAACAGGTTTGAAAATTCAACCAAAACGCATCAAATTGAATTTTATAATAGATCCTGTTTTACTGCAGAAAAAACAAGAGTGAACGCTATAGTCGGGTTGGTGTCCCGACTATCTAATACCCGTCACTCAGCTAAAGGGAGTGCGAACGCTGTACTCGGGTTGGTGTCCCGACTATCTATTGGGGCTAAAGGGAGTGCGAGGGAGATAAATATATAAACAATTTTGATTGCGTATAACTTTTTAATGAATGGTCCGATTTGAAAAATGTCTTCTACATTTCGATAGGTATTGATAAACACAATAAAACTGCATTTTTACTTTTCCGAAATATTGAAATTTTTAAAATCGTATATAAGCGATTGTGAGAGCAGATTTCAGCGAAAATAATTAAGATACATCCAATTATATAGGCCACATAATTCTACATGTCGGCAATCACCGGTTTTTTGTATTCTTAGCTATACCGCGGAACCTGTAGGTAATGGAACATAAGTTTCTTTGGGACTTTTACTCAGGAGCTTTTAATTAAAATGGAAAACTAGAAAAGGTTGGCTGTGTACCTGTGTATCCAATACTACATCATTTAGATTGATTTTTTAATTAAAAAAAAAAATTAAAAAAGTTCAAAAAAAAAGCGCACACTTTTGAGTTTTAATTACGAGTATATAAACCTTTTAGGGCCGGTTTCTCGAGTCCCTGTTAAAGTCCCTGATAGCTATCTGTCCGAAAAACTTAAAGACCAGATAAACTGTTCGTAAAAGCAAATCGGTTTTCTCGACTCCTTTAATTTATCTTAACCAAAAACAATTACAGAGTGCTGATAGCTCACAGAATGTGCTGTAAAGCGCAAAAAATGGCGTGCTTTGACTATTCTATCAGCTGTTTGGGTATAAATCAAAGGCAAAGTCAGCTGTGATTTCGTTTCTTCCTCTTAGTTGGCTTTGGAAAACCAGCTGACGTTTTATCGAGCTGAAAACGCTTAGCCGGGAGTCCGAGTCCTTGTCAAAGTTAGCTCTCACATTGATGCTCAAGAAAGCCAAAATGCCTTAGCAGGGACTTTTTCTGTTCGAGAAATGTTAGCCGATACTCGAGACACCGACCCTAAGGGCCGAAAAGTTACAATATAGTTTTTAAATGTAGCTGTTTTTGCACTTCAACCACCTTGATTGATAATTTTTTGTTATTTCTGGGTTTAAGTGTTCTCCAAAGGATAACGACAGTGTATGATCGTCCAGCTAAAAACATTTTATAATCACTATGCACAGCAGTCTATGTAGTGACGAAGCGCACAAGGAGAGTGGGCGAAGGCGACTACTATTTATAGCCGCGAAATTGAAAAATCTGCTGTGATGGTCCGATCGTAACGAGTAATACATCAATCGAAAGGTATCGCTAAAACTTAAACCATACCAAGACTTTAAGAAAATCAATTGGCTTGGGAGAGAGAGCGGTGAAAAAGTGAAATTTCGCAGCTGTTGGGGCTGGTGGGAATAAATGCCCCCTCGCAATGTTTTAGTTGTGTTCCTATTGAAAATTATTGAAAATACCCGTCGAATGAGGGGTCATATAATAATCCGTTCAAAAGTTATACCCAAAAAAAGATTTTCTTCTTCTTCACAAAATGAAAATTTAATTCTGTTTGTCAGTCTGTCCCAAAACGTTGGTTTAAAGTCCTGGAAATTCTATATGGTGTTAAACAGCTCGATATAAGAAACATTAGTTCTACCACTTGTGGAAAAACTAGCTAGTTTAGCGGGAAAACAGCTATAAATGGCTAAATTTCGTAAGCCCATAACTTGCGAAATACTTAAGCTACAGACTGGTGCTTAACCTCATAAAAAAAGGTATTTTGAAATACAATAAGCGCCAATAGCCAATAGCGTAATTTATGTAAATACAAAAATTATGAAGAAAACAATTTTTTTAAAAACTTTTTTTTAGCTTTTGTTTTTCTTAAAAAGGGCTTTAACGATTTTCTTTAAAACTTTAATCTGTATAGCCGTTGAGATTCCTTAATTTTTACGTTATTGTGAAAAGTCAGATTCAAAAGTTATTCAAAAACAAAAGTAGGCACTTTTGCCAGCTCAGAACAACTATCGCTGCCTAAGTATTGCATTTTGTGAGAGCGTATCCAAACTGTATTTTAGAGTCATGGAATCATTCAAATTGTTTTAAGCAGTTCCATATTAGAAACTTTTGTTTTACGACTTTTGGAAAAACCCGCTTCTTTAGCGGGAAAAAAGCTACAAATAGCTAAATTTCGTAAGTTCGTAACTTCAGAACTACTAAAGCAGACATGTGCTATACCTCGTTTAAAAGGTATTTTGAAATACTTAAACGTGTTTTTCAATAGTGTAAAAATTACAATTTAAATTTAAATGTATATATTAGCTTCTATGAGAGCAAAAGTCAACAAACAAAAACTTCTGATATCAAATAAAAACACCTCTTATGGTTGAACAATTTAAATTTAAATGTATATATTAGCTTCTATGAGAGCTAAAGTAAACAATCAAAAACTTCTGATATCAAATAAAAACACCTCTTAACGAGGTAAAAAACTAGTGACTTCAACATACAAAAGTTCTGATATCAACATTTGACGCAAAATTATCACACTCGTCATTAAATACTCTTTCTAAAATTATCCTCTTCGGCACACTACAATAGAAAATTCCTGTGAAGAGTGAAAAAGAAAAAGGCTGGAATAGTTTGCTAGGGCGGATTGAATGAGAAAATTTAAGAAAGTGTATTTAATGACGAGTGTATTAATTTTTCGTCACAAATGTTGATATCAGAACTTTTGTATGTTGAAGGTGCGATCGGTCCTAGTTTTTTACCTCGTTAAAAGGTGTTTTTATTTGATAATAATAAACAAGGTTCATTATAACAAAATTTTCCGATTTAGAACATCGCGTTTTAATATTTTTCATTACTAATTTTATAAGCGTCTGAATTTCTAAAATGGGTATAAACCCAAATTTGAATGGGGTTTTTGCTCAATTCTACTCTATATAGACCTATCTAAAAAAAAATGCAACAAGAAAGGAAGCTAGCTTCGGCAAGCCGAAGCTTATATACCCTTGCAGATCATTCTATTAATTTACAAATCGCAAAAATGTTAAATTTCCTATTATTTCACATTAATTTTTTGATCGTTTCTATGGCAGCTATATGATATAGTAGTTCGATCTTTTTTTAAAATTAAAATCGAAATTCGGAAAAATTTAAAAATAGTCATATCCCAGAGTAGAAGGAATATAATAAAAATCGACAAAGCTATAATTTTTTTCCTATTAATTTCCATTTAATTTTTCGACCGTTCCATGGCAGCTATATGATATAGTGATCCGATTTTTTAAATATTTAATTCGAAATTCAGAAATATATAAAAAATAACTCGTCTAGTGATGCTGATCAAGAATATATATACTTTATGGGGTCGGAAACGTCTCCTTCACTGCGAACATCTGAATTGATGGTTTCATTCCGTCCCAGCAGCTCAAAGTGCACTACACCCTTCCAATTCCACCAAACAGACAGCATAACTTTCCTCTGATGGATATCGGCCTTTGATGTGGCTTGGGCTGGCTCGTCTTTCTTGCTCCATGATCTTTTTCGTTGGACATTATTGTAAACAACCCACTTTTTTTCGCCAGTAATGATCCGTTTCAAAAAAGGATCGTTTTTAATCCGTTGCAGCAGAAAATGGCAGATATTGATACGCTTAGTTAGGTGAATTTCCTTTAAGTTTTGCGGAACCCAAACATCGAGCTTGTTTACGTAGCCAAGTTTCTTCAAATGGTTTTCAACCGTTGAGCTTCTCTGACATCTCCCGCGTTGAATAACGCCGGTTTTCATCCAGCAAAGCCTGAATTTGTTTGTCAAAAACGGCCGATGGTCGACCAGAACGTGGGGCGTCTTTAACTCCAAAATCTCAAAGCCCGAATTTGGCAAACCAGCGCTGACATTGGCGATCACTCATGGCATCTTTACCATACATTTCGCACAATTTTTCGCGAGCTTCGACCGCTTTTTTTCCTTTTCGGAAATAAAAAAGCAAAATATGCCGAAAATGCTTACTTTGATCCTCCATCTTTAATTAGCTATAGCTTCCAGTACCTAAGACAATAAGCTTTAAAACGATACTAAAAAGTGTGACCCTGGTGCTCGATTAGTCGTAAATAAATTAGATTAAAAACGATTACTAAAAAAAACGACATGACTTTCTTGCCAACCCAATACAATATTTTCATGGTCGTAACTGTATTTTTTACATTTTGGTAGTTGTGATATAATGATCAATTTAATATTTCATTTTCCTTTTATATATTCGGAACAGAAGGGTATTTCGGCAACCCGAAGTTTATACACCTTTGCACTTTAAGGGGGAAGATACATATAAAACTGAATTTTTTCCATGTTTTTTCGTGATTTTTTTATAATTAATTTGTAATTTGGCATGTTGATTACATTGTTCTTATATAATTTTAACCATTTAGAATCTGTCTGAACCTAACTTACATAGAATATCTCAAAAACTCTGGTTGTGGCACTCTTTCAAAGTCAAAAATCTAGTTTTATACCCGTTACTCGTAGAGTAAAAGGGTATATTGCATTCGTGCAAAAGTATGTAACAGCTAGAAGGAAGCATTTCCGACCCTATAAAGTATATATATTCTTGATCAGGGTCACTAGCCGAGTCGATATAGCCATGTCCGTCTGTCCGTCTGTCTGTCCGTATGAACGCTGAGATCTCGGAAACTATAAAAGCTAGAGGATTGGTATTTGGCATGAAGATTCTTGGAGTTCCTACGCAACGCAAGTTTATTTCAAGGAGGTGCCACGCCCCCTCTAACGCCCACAATCGCTTATATACGATTTTAAAAATTTAAATATTTCGGAAACGTAAAAATGCAGTTTTATTGTGTTTATCAATACCTATCGAAATGTAGAAGAAATTTTTCAAATCGGACCATTCGTTAAAAAGTTATGCGTAAATAAAGTTTCTATCTCCATCTCCCTCGGACTCCCTTTACCTGAGTAACGGGTATCTGATAGTCGGGGCACCCGACTATAACGTTCTCTCTTGTTTTTAAATTTTGTTTGTAGTTTTTGTTTTTTTATGTTTTTTTGCGCGTAAATAATACGTGCCTTGAGGCATGCTTACGTCTTAGAGGGTTTAATAAATACTCTTTGTTCAATGATCCAACCTCTTCACTTCGCTTTCTCTGAGAGCAAGCAGGGGTAGTTAGTAGTTAGTTTAATTTGCGCCACATTTCGAGCGTGTTGGGATCGGCACTGTTCTTGGGCTATCAGAGAAATGATAGCCTTTTCAAATTGTCAAAAATCAACATTAACAGTCTGTTCTGTATCTTATAGCTCCCAAAAGAACAACCGGATAAAACTTGCGAAAATTGAAGATATTTCGCGCAGTGTAGAGTAAAAGGGTATATTGAATTCGTTCAAAAGTAGCTATAAAGCCGAGTCGATCTAGCCATGTCCGCCTGTCTGTCTGTATAACGCTTAGATTTCGGAAACTATAAAAGCAAGATGGGATTAGCCATAGGATTAACAATGCAAATTCTTGGGGTACCTACGCAGCGCAAGTTTGTTTCATCCAATTCGTCTCCTTTACTGTTTTGCAAATTTCTGACTTTAATTATAGAATCCTCTGCAACGGTTAAACAACAAATTTAAACAAACTAAATTAAGACAGCATGCTTAAATAATATATTTTGTTAATATAAAGATACAAATTTCATTTTCTTTCAGGTTGAAAATGGCAACGCGTGAAGGAATCCAGTCATACTTTTCACAGCTTAGTTCCCTCTCTGAAAAGATTACGCGCGACGTTGATGAAGTAAAATCTTCATACAGTCGAGATGCCTGGCTTGCGTTGACTTTAAATCAACAGGAAAAAATATTAAACAATCATTTAATAAATGCGGATATATATAATAAGTATTATAATATGACTGAATCCAACTGTTTGGCACGAGAAGCTCAGTTAAAAACAGACATTTCAAATAACGATTATCACCAATTTGCTTATAGAGACGATGTATATTCATATAACGGGCAAGATTTGCACACATACATTTATCAAAATGTTGGATTAAAAATATTACATGACGAAAATACCAGAGAATGTCGCGATGAACATTCATACCCATTTAGTTATCGAACCAAATCCCAAATAAACATACCATTAAAAGAATGTGATGATGTCTCTGCTGTCAGATCTCCCATCGATGTATCGAAATCCCTTTATTTAAAATTAAGGACAAAAGTTTTAAATAACCCAAAATCACCAAATCATCAAAGTCATGCCAATGATAAGACCGACGTTAGTAACAGTAAAAAAGAAATTTGTAAGCAAGAAAATTACCAAAAAAGCAACTGTGTTTATAACAACGAAGAATGTTTCGACTCTGATGAAAAATTGCAACTGCTTTATACTTTTGGATCAAAAAGCAGTATGTCAAACGATTTTTCTGATTATGAAAATGAATTTAAAGATCTACGTCAAGACGAAAATGCAAAACTTTTAGAACCAGAACTGCAAATCCCTAAGGGATTTGATTTTCTTAGTAATTGGTAAAAACCTATGGCCGACCTATTGTGTATGAAAAAACGCCATTTATGTTACAAGGAATCTCATCTCATCACCTTTTTAAACAAAACAAATGTACACATTATTTTCAATATTTAATAAAACTGAATTGTCCTTGACGGTATTACCAAAATATATATTATTAAAATTTGAGCAAACACATTAAATAATTAGAAAACCAAATCTTTTGTCTAGTTCACACATATATTGGTTACAGGCGAATTGCGTAAAGATCTTTAAGGCTCTTACCTTCTCGAATTTTCTATTGATAACGTAGAATACTTAGTTTGGAGACTCGACATGTCCAGAATTTGTGAAATCAAGACTCGAGTCTTACCTTAGAAATTATTTTTTCTGTTCTATATATGCCAAACGTGTGACAAGATAAAGTTTACCAAACATGTTTTAGTGTTTGCATGACAATTTTTCAAAAAATTTCAACGCCATAGAATAAGAATCTGGTATGTTTTTTCTATCAAAAGTCTCATATGCACAGGTAAAAAAAAAGCTGCCACAAAAAGATCAAAGGTCTTGCCCTGACTCCTTCCAAATGTGGCTGCTATCCATTTTTAAACGTTACCTCTTTTGTTAAAATTTTCTGTTGAATTTATAGTAATTCAACAGTTTAGGGAATACCCAGATTGACATATTTTTAGTTTTACATACAGTGATTAACTTTATTATTGACACACTTAGCATGATGGACTTTAAGTTCGCTGTTCTTTGACTAAAAATAAATGACAATGCCACAACCATTTTTTTTGGTAATACTCTAGATTAGGGTAACTCCGAAATTCGCGAACAAAATATCCTCGATGGACCGCGGTTTCTGAAGAATTTACGTGCAAAAAGAATGAAATCAAAGTATCTACATTTTAATGAGTTCCTATAAAATGAATTTTTTTTAAAATTAATTCCTATAAATCAAATTAAAATTTCAAATAAGTTGCTATACAAAATCTTGTAGCCTTTTAGTTTTTTTTACAACCATTTATGACCTATAAATCTCTCTGCTGAACTATTCCCGAAAGGAAATCTTTTATAAGTATTGCATTTGCACTCTTGCGCCGCGCTCGTCTTAAAATTTTAATCCACCTCGAAATACTTATTTTTAAAAAAATAAAAGTTACTAGAGTTCAAGATAAAAATTGTAAATAAAACGTGATTAAAACTTTAAGAAATGTTTTACCATACAAAAAAACTGGCTCAAGTAATTACAAATAATATTTGTCCTTTATTGTAACGAATAAATTAAATATTTAGTTTTTTTAGATCAGAGCTGTCGATTTGTTTTACGTAAGGTTGATTAATATCGATTGCCATACAAAACATCGGTAATCTTCGATACAGCCTTTTATCGGTTGTCGTTGTTCCAGACGAAGAGCGAGCGAGAGCGTCATATAGGTACTTCATATTTCAAGCGCGTGTGCTAAAATGAATTAGCACGATTAGTGAATGTTTTTGTGTGCGTATTCATCCAAAAACAAGCGCTGTCATTGAAACGAAAAGCTTTGGAAATTTCAGTACCGATAGGACTTATAACAGTGTTAATGTGTTGGTATTGTCTTGCAGCACAAAAGAAATATAAAACAAATAAGGCATGTATGCTAAGAGGACTATTTGGTCACAAAAACCAAACTTGCAGACATAACCTAAATATGCATAACCTATATGGTGGTAAAAATACAAGCGAATATTCTCGCGTATGTATGTACGTTATACGAATGTGTACGTATGTGTGTATCAATGCAGAATTAATTCTGTTCGTTTGTGTATCATGCATTGGAAAGTGATTGTTATATATACATATGTTCCAAGTCGAGAGTTGCCACGCTTTAAATATTTTACATAATGACGTAGAAGCAACTGTCGATTCTTGCAGTTTGTGGCACAAAGTTAACTGTTGTCCAGGCAAGCTGTAAAATAAATTCGATATATGCTATGTATATGCGTCGACATCAATGTACAAATATATTTCTTACGATTGCCACCTTACACCCCAAGTTACTATCCAATGTTTGGCTTTCGACTAGGTGGCAATATTGACAGCAGCCATAGCTGTATGCGTTCATTTAATACACTAGTAACTTGTACCGTCCCCGTTGTCGAACGTGCACCGAAATTAAAATTCAATTACATCGAAATATAGTAATTCTTTTTCCAAGTTGTTGTCCACTCTGAAGATAGTTAAATGTCTAAAAATTGTTTTAAATTTACTTCGTGAAATGTGAAAAATTGTAATTGAGTGTCGAATGTGTGTGTATGTTTCACTACACATACACACTTTGTGAAATCGTCAAAGTGGCTTGGCATGCATACATACACAAACATACATACATATGTACTTATATAGAGAAAATCAACTTCTCGTTCGGTATAAGCAAAAATTCTTGCAAATATTCTGCGGTACTAGCGTAGAAACAAGTGCTTAAACTTAATATAAACGCAGGCAGTGCTAAATAAAGGATTTTTTTTCGCCCTTCTGTTGGTAGGTTCTTGTTGGATCTCCATTTTGTAATTTTTCTATTTTTTACTTGTATTGTCTACATATAGGCAAATGGACACGCGAATATACTAGTTAATAGAAAATGTCTTCTGAACATAGCAGTGTACAGAAAATTAATACATATACATGTGTACATATGTATGTGTATCTCGAATTGAATATTTAAATATTCATACATGTACTCGAGTTGTACATACATACATACATACATATGTAATATTCATTTGTTATATTAGGCAGAGTACATTTTAAATGCAAGGTTTATTTGTGCTTACTAGCCAGTGCGAAATTAGGAAAGGTAGACTTAAAATAGGGTGATTGCGTCAATGATGGCTGACCAGAGTTGTCAAATAAGTTCTCTATGTGCCTGTATGTATATGTTTGTACCAAAAAAGTTGTGTTTGTATGTACATGTTTTCAATGGTTTGAAAGTTCTCATATACTGTGCAACTTCAATATTGCAATTTGTTTTTTTTTTTTAGTTTTGAAGAACCTTTTCCACGTGAATCTGTGTATATGTACCTAAAAGTTAATACACATCTTAGGGAATATGTATTTCAAGGCGAAAACCGCCTGTTGTGCAGCAGCCCTGGTGGTGCAGCGATCGTCATATCTGACTTTTATATGTAAATAAGTTTTTACATATGCTGTTAATTACAACTCTTGGAAAACTTAATTATATGTTACACTTTCTTGAAAATTAATTCGGGTTTTTAATTGTAATATTTTATCATTTTATACATCATATCATAAACATATTTCAACCAAAAATGTTGATGTTCGTAAAAATTGAAACGAAATTCAGTTATAAGAGGTTTAAGTTGGAATTATTACAGATGTACATCAATACAAACTGATGTAAGGAATTTTAATTCAAATCAATACATTGATCAACTAATTGGTGGTATCGCAAAAATATGTTCCAATTAAATTCCCTTCTTCTTTATGGTTAAAAGAGATTTCTGTGACATGATTTTTTTTAACATAGTTTTCTTACTCGTATTATTAAATACAACGTTCCCCGGTACAAAACTAGCGATGATGACAATTCGGGCAAAATATGAAGAATAATTGTTTGTGTACTTTCGCGATGTTCTCCTATATGACTAGAAATGGAAAAAATACAATGACTGCAAAATGGTTGCATGTTACGTAATTTTCCTGGGGTACGCATAGGACATCGCGGCATTGTTTAGGTTACATACATAATATATTAATCGCGAAGGGATTTACCAGTTCCAATAAAATGGGAAAGAAGAGATTTCAGTATCACCCCTCATTCGGGGGTTTGTTTGCAATGCTTTGTTCTAGTGGTGTAGAAAAATTGGTTTATAATAGTGGTTTTATATTCTTCAAAAATGCAATTAAGTCAGAATTGAGTATATTATAAAGTAAGCTAATAAGCCAATTTAGGCTTAGAAGAATTAGAATAAGATCTCGAGGCTTTGCCAATTTTTTGGTGGAACCAAAAGACATCAAACAATACCAAAAGAGAAGAAGAAGATAGCCTCTTTTTTAGGTGAATATCTGCAATGATTTAAAACAAGAAAGGAAGCTAGCTTTGGCCAGCCGAAGCTTATATACCCTTGCAGATAAAAGAAATACCTTTTTAAGTTGTCAGAAATCAAAACGCCTACTTCCTGCAAAGTTACAATGAATTTTCTTATATTTGTTTGATTATTCGTATGGGAGCCTTAAGATATAGTGGTCCGATCCGACATATGTACTACCTGCAATAGAAAGAAGACTTTTGGGAAAGTTTCATTGCGATAGCTTTAAAACTGAGAGACTAGTTCGCATAGAAACGGACAGACGGACAGACAGACAGACGGACAGACGGACATGGCTAGATGGACTCGGCTATTGGTGCTGATCAAGAATATATATACTTTATGTGGTCGGAAACGTCTCCTTTACTGCGTTACAATATCTGCCTGAAATTATAATACCCTCTGCAAGGGTATAAAAATTGTGCTTCCCAATTTTTGACTTATAAATTTACAAAGATTACACTTTTCCTGCGTACTTTAATATTTTAATTAACTCTCATCCAGATAAGTTGAAGACGTCGATAAAACGAATTTTACCGATTCTGACCTAAAAAATTTACAAAATAAAAGAGTTAATTTTCGAAAAATGAATTTGTTTAGGAATTTTCACTATCATACCAATACGGCTTTCGACAAATAATAAATGTTGATTATTTTTTATTTTTACAGAACTCGGGAAGCACAAGGATTAAGACTAAGTTATTCCTTTTTTAACAAAGTAAAGAGTCAATAAAAATTGCGATAAATGCCCACGATAATGACGTTGAAAATAAAGTTGATGCTGGAATAGTTGGGAATGCAACTTTTGAAGCTGACGATCAGTTAGAACACTTGAGCACTATGCGCGAAGCGCTTTTTTCCCAAGATGGCTGGGGCTGTCAGCATGTCAACCAGGATACCAATTGGGAAGTCCCCAGTTCGCCAGAACCAACCAATAAGGATGCGGCCGGACCTCCAATGTGGAAGCCGAGCATTAACAATGGCACTGATCTTTGGGAGTCCAATTTAAGAAACGGTGGTCAGCCGACCGCTCAGCAAGTTCCAAAACCGTCGTGGGGTCATACCCCATCCTCCAATTTAGGCGGAACGTGGGGAGAGGACGATGATGGGGCCGACAGCAGTAGTGTGTGGACTGGAGGATCGGGCAGCAACGCCGGATCTGGAGCGACAGTGGGAGTGAACCAAGGCGGAGTTAATGTCGGACCAGGTGGTGTAGTTTCATCTGGTGGACCTCAGTGGGGTCAAGGTGTGGTTGGCGTTGGACTTGGATCAACTGGTAAGTGCAAGGCTTAAGGTAACAAGTATTAGTATTTTATCTATCTATATTTATGTATATATAGTGAAGCAAACAGATGTAAGCTACATAATTATATTTTTATTTGACATGGTATTTTACCAATGTTCGTTCTTATCGTTAAATAAGATTTGATTCTCTTCTTGGCATTCTGACATTATTAGTTAAAACGATGTTCCCTTAATTTTCTTACCCGTAGACATTCGATGTAATTATTATTTATTTTTAGGAGGTAACGGATCAAGCAATTTAACTGGATCGACTGGAGTCGTCGCGGGAGGCAGCGGAAACTCCAGCAATACTGGCAACGGTTGGGGAGACCCTCGTGAAATTCGTCCTTTGGCTGGAGGCGGTTCTATGGATATTCGGAATGTTGATCATCGCGGCGGTAATGGCTCTGGGGGAACTTCGAGCGATCCGCGCGACATCCGAATGATCGATCCGCGAGATCCCATTCGCGGAGATCCCCGTGGGATATCCGGTCGTCTTAATGGGACATCGGAAATGTGGGGACATCATCCGCAAATGTCGCATAACCAGATACAAAACATTAACAAAATGGTTGGGCAAAGTGTGGCAGCCGCGAGTACGAATGTTGGAGGAACATCAGGTCCGGGCATTGGTCCTGGAGGTCCTGGTCCTGGTCCTGGCCCTGGTCCTGTATCGAGCAATATCCCAACACAGTGGGGGCCGTCCCAAGCGGTGGGCGTTAACGTGAGTGGCCCCAAAGACATATCGAAGCAGATTAGTGGGTGGGAGGAACCATCGCCACCTCCTCAGAGACGCAGTATTCCTAATTACGACGATGGCACATCGTTGTGGGGTCAGCAAACTCGTGTTCCTGGTACAAGCGGTCACTGGAAAGACATGACTGATTCAATTGGTCGTGGTGGTCATCTAATGCGTGGTCAAAACCAGTCGGGTGGCATCGGTATCGCCGGAGTTGGCAATAGCAATGTTCCAGTTGGAGCCAATCCCAACAATCCTATGAACAGTGTAGTTGGACCCCAGGCTCGCCTACCATCTGTGGGAGGCGTGCAACATAAGCAAGACGGAGGAGCCATGTGGGTACACTCGAACAATGTTAGCGGCAGGAACAATGTAGCCGCTGTCACCACTTGGGGAGATGACACTCACAACGTCAATGTCGGCACCCCCAGCGGTGGAGGTGTTTCCAGCAATAATTGGGTGGACGACAAATCCAACGCTACACTGGCACAAAATTCTTGGAGCGACGCAGCCCCAGTTGGAGTTGGTTGGGGCAATAAGCAAAGCAAACTGCCTGCTACTAGTGCCTCATCTGGTTGGAGCACTGGGGCAGGTGTCGGTGTGGTAGATGGCGTTGACCTAGGATCTGAATGGAACACACACGGAGGGATCATTGGAAAATCTCAGCAACAGCAAAAACTGGCGGGACTCAATGTGGGAATGGTGAACGTTATTAACGCAGAGATGATTAAGCAAAGCAAGCAATATCGGATTCTTGTCGAGAACGGATTTAAAAAGGAGGACGTGGAGCGCGCATTAGTAACTGCCAATATGAACATCGAAGAAGCAGCCGATATGTTGCGGGCCAACTCATCTTTGGCAATGGATGGTTGGCGTCGACACGAAGAGTCCCTTGGCTCCTATTCCGACCACACAAGTTCAACAAGCAGCGGTGGCTTTGCTGGTCGTTATCCAGTTAGCAGTGGACAACCTTCGATGTCTTTTCCTCATGTAAGTTTGCCTTTTCAGCTGGATATTCAACTGGTTTCGTAGCCGTTACTTTTCACCGGTGTAACCAAAGCAAACCCGTAACTGAAACAGTAACCGAAAATATTTTTTTTATATAACCAAAACCGTAACAGGAAATAAATAATAACTAACGTAAACGTAACCGAAACCGAAGCACTTCTACGTCTTGTAAAATACTTTCGTATACTCGAATTTTAAATTTGAAGTTTAACATATTTTCTTTTTCCAGAATAACCTTATGAATAACATGGGTGGTACTGCAGTTACTGGAGGTGGAAACAACAATGCAAACATGACAGCTTTGCAAGTGCAAAAGTATTTGAATCAAGGCCAACATAGCGTTGCTGTAGGACCGCAAAACGTTGGCAACACATCCGCTGTATCCGTCGGATTTGGTCAAAACACATCAAACGCAGCAGTGGCAGCAGCGGCCTCTGTAAATATAGCAGCAAATACAAACAATCAACCATCGGGCCAACAAATTCGCATGCTTGGCCAGCAGATTCAGTTGGCCATTCATAGTGGTTTCATATCTAGTCAGATATTGACTCAACCGCTAACACAAACTACCCTTAATCTATTAAATCAACTTCTTAGCAATATTAAGGTAACTTTATATTTTTAAGGCGTTACATGGGGTTACAGGCCTAAGGGCTAGTACTCAAACCAACAAAAAGTTGTCCAAAACAAAAAACTTCATATGAAAACAAGAAAGGAAACTAGCTTCGGCCAGCCGAAGCTTATATACCCTTGCAGATCATTTGAATTAGTTTACAAACCGCAAAAATGTTAAATTTTCAATTATTTTGACATTATTTTTTCTGTCCTTCCTATGGCAGCTATATAATAAAGTCGTCCGATTTTTTTTAAATTGAATTCGAAATTCTGGAATAATAAAAATAAACGTCATATCCTAGAGTAGAAGAGAATACAATAAAAACCAAGGAAGCTATAATTTATTTCCTATTATTTTCCCCATTAATTTTCCGATCGTTCCCATGGCAGCTATATGATATAGTCGTCCGATTTTTTTAAAATTAAGTCCGTAATTCAGAAATATATAAAAAACATTATTCCCAAAAGTATAAGGTAATATTTCAAAAAACACCGAAGCTAGAGTTTTTTTCCATTATTTTTCCGATTTTTTCTATGGGAGCTATAGGATATAGTTGTCCGATCCGGCTGGTTGTCAAAAAAGTCTTGCGGTATTTTCGCGAGTTGGCGCTGAAAGCGCGTAGTTCTTGTTTTATTCGTCGCATCTGGTCATAATATACATTTTTGGAAAGTTCATTTCTCGCGCTAACACGTGTTTGATTGATTGTCCTTTCTTTTAAGTCGTTCGTGAGTTATAGCGTCGCAATCATGGAGCAAAATAAAGAGAAAATACGGCATGTTTTACAGTACTACTACGATAAAGGCAAAAATGCATCTCAAGCCGACAATAAAATTTGTGCAGTTTATGGACACGATACAGTTTCCATTTCCACCGCACAACGATGGTTTCTTCGTTCTGGTGCAGAGGTGGTCAAAGAAGGAAGGCCTGTCGTAGAAAATTGCGATAAAACCGGCATAGTAGTAGCCGTAGCATCGGTCAAGAGCTTGGCTTAAGTCATCAAGCCGTTATAAACCATTTGAAGAAGCTTTGAGTCACTTAAAAGCTCGATGTAAAAAAAGAAAAAAATAATATAATAAAAATAGCGCTGGACTTTTTTGACAACCCAATATATACTACCTGCAATAGAAAGAAGACTTTTGGGAAAGTTTAAACCCGATAGCTTCAAAACTGAGAGACTAGTTTGCGTAGAAACGGACTGACAGACGGACGGACAGACGGACATGGCTAGACCATCTCGTCTAGTGATGCTGATCAATAATATATATACTTTGTAGGGTCGGAAACGTCTCCATCACTGCGTTGCAAACTTCTGAGTGAAATCATAATACCCTCTGCAAGGGTATAAAAACGTGCAAAAATTTTGTTTCATATGAAGTTTTTTGTTTTGGACGACTTTTTGTTGGGTTGAGTACTAGCCTAGCCCTAAAGCAAGAAGTTCACAAAAAAGTTTTATTTATTTATAGTTATTTGAGTTTTGGATAACCTTTTCTGGTAAATGGGCAAAGTGGGCATCTTAAATATAAATAATGCATTAATGCTGATCGGTTTTTTCAAGACCCAAAAAAAAAGATGACATATTTATCAAAAATGTAAATACTATAGTTATACCCTAGCAGAGAGTAATATCATTTTGGTCAAAAGTTGATAACGAAGTGAAGGAGACGTTTCCGATCCTACAAAGTGTATAGATTTATTTATTCGCCAACAGTATATACCTTAACTGGCTACTTAACTAATATTAAACTAAATACTAAGGGAAGAAAAATAATATATTCTTGATTAGGATCACTCGGGCAGTTGATATATCCATGTCCGTCTGTTTTAATACCGTTTGTAAGCTTAGTCTAAAAGCTAGTAATCTGAAACAGTCGTCCCAAAACATGTGTAGACCTGCACGAGTAAGTAAAAATATTCTCGAGTATTACTCGGATTTGCTGATTCCATCTGTCAAATCTGGCATCGTGGCATCGTAGAATCGTAGGAATCGGCATCGTTTTACTCATATCTGACTCGTGTTTTTATATTAAACAAAATAAACCAAAAATCTTGTCAGAACAAAAGGAACCAGTATATACCAAGATATCACCATTGTTAGTCTTATCCACTTAAGACCATAGATTAATTCTTTAACAATATGAGACCGCGAATTCTTTAGAACAAGAGGATTTTTTTTTTGTTTTACCGTCTTGGAACCCGATATACACGAAATCATGAGTATACTCGGCATCGTTTGACACGAGTACATGATTACAAAAAATAATCGTGGCATCGCCAACTTGATTACTTTTACTCGTGGAATCGGCATTGGCATCGTATCGTGCAGGTCTCTAAAGTGTACGCAGAACAAGTTTGAAAAGGTTTCAAAGGAACGATCGAATATAATAAGAATTAAGCAATAAACAATGACAAAATTAAGGACAGTAAGCAGGTGAACACCTGACTAAGTGAGACAAATGAGTGAGTTGACTCATTAACCCAACACATAAAGGAACAATAGGGTAAAATTAATCTAAATTTTATGTTTTTTTTTTTGAATATTTGCAAATATTTTGTTGTTTATTAGAAAATATGAAAAATATTTTCTGTTGACACTACTCTAGTCACATTTCCGTTTTTGTGTTTTTTTAATATTTTGAATTAAATTTTATAAAAATCAAACGACTATATTATATATAGCTATATATAGCTGCCATAAGTTCGGAAAATAATACCAATATATGTCAAACTGCTGTAATATTTCTGAAATGAATTTGTAATCTTTTATAAGATAGATTCCTTTTTGTTTCGTACTTTATATTTAGCGCCAGGCCATACATTTATTATCTAAAGCTTTAAATGTTGTAACCCATATAACTCCTTATCACATTATTTATATAAATGTACTTAGTTTTCACTGCTTTCAAAATTTGTTCGTATGCCACTCAATTAAACATTCTTGCTTTCAGCATCTCCAAGCAGCTCAGCAATCTCTTGCTCGCGGGGGAAACGCTAATCCAATGGCAGTGAATGTGGCTATATCTAAATACAAACAGCAAATTCAGAATTTACAGAACCAAATAAATGCACAACAGGCTGTATATGTGAAACAGCAGAATATGCAACCCACTTCGCAACAACAGCAGCAACAACAACAGCCCCAGCAACAGCAACATCCCTCTGTACATTTAAATAACTCAGGCAACGACTATTTAAGAGGTCACGATGCAATAAACAATTTGCAAAGCAATTTTTCTGAGCTCAATATTAATAAGGTAATGCCAATAAAATATTCTGTTTACCTGGCTTTGAGTCGATTTGTAAAGATAATTTTCCTTCTGAGTATTATTTTAACCCCTGCAGTGGGTATTGTGAATTCGTTGGAAGTTTGTAACTCTAAAGTGTACAAAGGAAGCTATTAAAACCCTATTTTCCTTAAAATGTTTTCAGCCAAGTGGATATCAAGGAGCGTCCAATCAACAATCCCGATTAAATCAGTGGAAGCTTCCAGTATTAGACAAGGACATCAATTCTGACAGCACGGAATTTTCCCGTGCACCAGGTGCAACCAAACAAAATTTAACGAGCAACTCAAGCAACATAAGCTCTTTGGGATTACAAAACGATGGGTAAGTAAAAATACCCTTTCTAAAAAAAATAGTACCCCAAAACTAATTTAGAAATTCTTTTGCTTGACATTATATAGGTATTGAAACTATTGCTTATCCGAGTTGTAATTGAGTAATTGATTTTTTTTCAGCTTAAATAATATTCAGACTCTCATAATCATTATACCCGTTACTCTTCTCAGGCAGAAGGAAGCGTTTCCGACTTTATAAAGTATATATATTCTTGATCATGGTCACTAGCCGAGTCGATATAGTCTGTCTGTCTGTCTGTCCGTATGAACGCTAAGATCTCAAAAACTACAAAAGCTAGAAAGTTCTGATTACCCACACATATTCATGGGCTTTTTACGCATCGCAAGTTTGTTTCAGCCGACGGCCACGCCCCCTCAAACGGCCACAATCGCCATAAACGATTTTAAAAGGTGTCTGTATTGTGTTTATCAATACCTATCGAAATGTAGAAGACATTTTTCAAATTGGTTAAAAAGTTTTGCGCGATCAAAGTTTTATATCTCCATCTCCCTCGCACTCCCTTTAGCTGAATAACGGGTATCTAATAGTCGGGGCACCCGACTATAGCGTTCTGTCTTGTTTTTTAGTTGTTACATTCAAATATTTGAAAACAATTTTGGTGTACAAATTTGACCAATTATAGGCAAAACTAAAAAAAAATAACCTTTGCATATGGATTTTGCATAGAATTTGTATAGTCTGAACTTATATAATAGGTATTCAAGGAGTTCCATACCAACATTAAAATAATTATATCTTGTGAACGGAAGACAAGATTGGCATGAATTTGTATTTGTATTTGTATTTCATTATTACGTGTCATCCTAACGCTACAAGTTTGGAACTTATAAATTAATGCGCTAGTCACAGATAGGTGCAAATATTTACTTATTATATGACTTAAAACTAATTTTTTATATAAAAGAAAAACTAACCTAAGTCGCTTTCTAATTTTACTTTAATTTACCTAATAGTGTTTTTAAGGTGTGAGAGTAGCTTTGTTTTGAATTGCATAGCACTGCTAATATTCTTTATATGGCTGGGGAGCTGATTCCATGATCGAATAGCATTTATTAAAAATTGTCTCTCGGCTGTCAATGATCTAGATCTTATGCAAGTTAGGTTGTTTGCTCTTCTAGAGGCTGTAAATTGGAGTTTTTCAAATAGATACGAAGGTTCTTTTTCGAAAATAATTTTATGGAGATAAATTAAGTTACGCATCTTTATCCATTCATTAAGGTCGACATTAAATATTTTTTGTGAAAATTCCGAGACATGATTTCTTGGTGGTAGGTTGAATATGTACCTTGCTATGCAATTGAATACCACCTTAATTTTGTTTTGGCTGATCGTGTCACAATTTGAAAAAAACTTCTATTCCATAGAAAAGCACTGGAGCAATACATGTTTTGGCTATCATTAAACGTATATGAGTGGGCAGGCAATTTTTGGTTACGGATAATGTTCTTATTAAGCCATATGTTTTTCCCACAGCCTTTGTTATGTGATCATTCCAGGTAAGGGTCCTGTTGAAAGTGAAACCTAAGTTTATGGCTGTTTCAACATATTCAAGTGGCGCGTTATTTATGCTCAGAGGCTGTAAATTATTAAGAGCTATTTTCCATTTACTTTTGACAAGACATTTAGATTTTAATGGGTTGATCCCAAGTCCATTGTTGCCGGCCCACTCATTTACACGTGTAAGATCTCTGTTACAAACATCTATACACTCATTTATTCTGTTTAATGGACGACTCACATACATTTGGACATCATCCGCATACAAGTGGACATTGCATTCAGATTAATAGAAGGTGGATCTTTCTTTCCATGGACGGTTGCGATAAAAATAATGTATTTTAAAAGCCGCCCATAGATGACCGAGCGATAGCATTTTTAAGTCAAAGATATGATTCTTTCAAAGTGGTACCTTCCATGAGGAATAAGCTACGAATTACGATTCTTTTGTATAACTTAGTACTTCTTTTTGACCATTCGGTAATACAATACAATAACGAAACAAAGAATGTCTGGCTAATTCCCAAATAGAGAAGCTTAACAAGCAAACAAGTCCCTTAGTTCTTAGCTATCTGCAAAACCGTTAAAATAGTAGTGTTTCTATTGTAGTTCTATTTTTTTATCGTATTCTTTTCTACTCTGGTATAAATGTATGGTTTCTTCGGCTTGCAGAAGCTATCTTCCGCTCTTTACTAAATATTTTTATAAATAATAACTTTTCGTTATAGTACATGGTCAACAGGACGCAACATTGGGGACGGTTGGCCTGATCCATCATCTGATAACGAGAATAAAGACTGGTCAGTTGCTCAGCCAACTTCAGCAGCAACTGCTTACACGGACTTGGTCCAAGAGTTCGAGCCAGGCAAGCCATGGAAGGTAAAACTGTTCAATTACATAAAACCGAAACATATCCAAGCAGAAGTTTGTTCTTAAGGGTTCTCAGATCAAAAGCATAGAAGACGATCCCAGTATTACTCCTGGTAGCGTTGCTAGATCTCCACTATCCATTAATTCGACGCCAAAAGATGCTGATATATTTGCCAATACCGGCAAAAACTCACCGACTGATTTGCCGCCACTAAGTTTATCATCGTCTACTTGGAGTTTTAATCCCAACCAAAACTTTCCAAGGTAATTTTAAAATTATGTTACAATAAGTATGATATAAAAATTGACACTATTGTTCTTTTTATAAACGGTATAGTTGGTCTGACAACAGTCAGCAATGTGCCGCCACTTCTGAGCTTTGGACAAGCCCCCTAAATAAGTCGTCATCTCGAGGTCCCCCGCCAGGATTGACTGCCAATTCAAATAAATCTGGTAACGGAGGAAATAGTAGTACCTCAACACCATCTACTATAACAGGCAGTTCTAATGGATGGCTGCAGGCCCGAAGTGGTGGTGTTCAAACAACAAATACAACATGGACGGGTGGTAATACTTCTTGGGGCTCCAGTTGGTTGCTTCTTAAAAATCTAACAGCTCAGGTATGTTTACAATTTCACAATTAAATGCATATTATCTTTGTAAGTATTTATTTATCAAACGTGTACAATGGGGCAGACTTTTTATGAGTAGAAATTTTTACGGATATGCTTAAATAGTATTCGGCTTTTAAAAGGTTTGAAGTAAATTATTCTGAATCTTAAAATCAGATTGGCTGTTTAACAGACGTTCCACTTAAATTGATTTATCAGGGTAATTTAACTTATTTAATTATAAATTCGTGGCAACTCCACATTGTCTTTAAGCCACGAGTCGAGAATATTGTTATACCCTGATCACACAAATGGGAGGCAAAAGCGTTCATACGGGCAGACAGACAGATGGACATGTCTAGATCGACTCGGCTAGTGATTCTGATCAAGAATATATATACTTTATATGGTCGGAAACGCTTCCTTCTACCTGTTACATACTTCCCGACGAATACAATATACCCTTTTAGTTTAGAGTAACGGGTATAAAAAGTAAAGTTAAGAAAATCTCAATGAGGGATCGTGAAGTCGTTGTCTCGTTCAGTGATCGAAGCAGCAGCTCTTTAAGTGGTTGGGAATTATAGCGTCGCTAGAGCGGTAGACTACGAAAAACTGATTAAGCCCCTTATTGTGTGGTTGGACTTTGTTCTGATTTGGATCAGAGTTCTCGTTGCAGATTATGACTATGGATAGAAGATGTAGGAAGTACACCGGTCTACACTTACTCATATTTCTCGAGAACTACTTCAGATATCGAAATGATTTTCTTAGTACACGTTAAACGAGGATCGTGCGTGTCGCGTTCTTTGTTGAGTAATGATTATTTTATAGGCGGGTAACTTTAGCGCAGGATTCTTTAGATTTCTTTCTTTAATGCATAACTGATCGATTTTGTCTGGAAGGTTGTTGAGCTTTTACCTATAATAAATTAATCCTTTTTTTGTTTGTAATTTCTTGTTATTTTAGATTGATGGTCCTACTTTACGTACATTGTGTATGCAGCATGGCCCCCTTGTTAGCTTTCACCTATATTTGAACCAAGGAATTGCCTTATGTAAATATACAACTCGAGAGGAGGCGAACAAAGCGCAAATGGCGTTAAACAACTGTGTTCTTGCCAACACCACAATATTTGCTGAATCTCCGAGCGAGAACGAGGTGCAAAACATAATGCAGCACTTGCCACAAACAACTTCCTCTGCAAGCTCTAGTGGAACTAGTGCTGGTAACGGCGGGGGCGTTGGCACTCCATCCAATAGTGGGGCCAGTAGCTCAGGAGCTAGTCTATCCGGAAACAGTAGCAACGGCAACGGTAACGGAAACAGCAGCGGCGGTGGTGGCGGCAGCGGCAATAATGGCAATAGCAGTGGTAACAGCAGTGGCAGCGGCGGCAGCAACCCAAACACCAGTGTGGCAAACTCGAATCTACTTGGATCTAGTGGAGGGTCTGCTTCAAATTCGTCCGGTGGTGCTGCTAGCTCTGGTACAGGTTCTGTAGTAAGTGGTTCAGCGAGTGGCAATACCATAAATGGTGGGCCAGGATCTGCTAACAGTGCTGGCGCCAAGACTAGTGCAAGCAATGTAACTATAGCTGGTGGTCAATCTAGCGCTTCAAGCCTAACTAATAGCAGCAACTCAACATGGCGTCAAACTAGCCAAAACCAAGCTCTTCAGGGTCAAAGCAGGCCATCAGGCAGAGAAGCTGACTTTGATTATATATCTCTCGTTTATTCCATTGTTGATGATTAAAAGGTCAATGACCAGTTCCATTGGTCATTGGCCATTGACTATCGCATTCTGTGACTCAAGACACACACCCAAAAGCTTCAAATGATTCGATACTAAGTATGTATGGAAAGCAAGACCATGTTGTGAAGAATATAAAAGTGGATCGACTGATAGACGAATGGACTTAGAATTTTGTATGCCCGTAGATTTATTTTTCTTCATCGTTCATAGATCTAAACTTGTATATGTAAGTTAAAATTTAATCAATATAAAACAAAAACAAACATCCGACATATAGATATACATATATATGATGTCAACAAAAAATGATATACTTGATGGTTTGCTATAACAAAAAAGCATACCTTCCTATTTAAGTAAAAGTGTTTTGACTCTGGCGCCCATAGCTTACCTTGGGAAACGGGAAACATTCTCAACGGTGTATATGTGTGCATGCAAACTCATATGGTAAAATATACATTAATAAATATTATGTATTGCAACATCTATACATATATTTATGGAAAATTCAAATTTTCAGTAACGACTGAAATCGAGTGTCGGTAGCATTAAGGGACAAAGTCTAGTGTAATTATCTAATTTGAAGCCTTTAGTGTCCAAGTTTGACATAGAGACAACATATACTAGATACATATATATGTATATCTTTTGTGTACATAGATATATGTTAGGGCTACGTCCTATTTTGCTGCTTGTGCATATCGATCAAATGCCTACTATTCATGAGTGTTTTTGTGTTTCCAGTAAGGAAAAATACCTGTGTTATATTCATTATAGGAAGTTATAATCTAATTACGGTTTTGCTTTCATAAAGGCATTCCCACCGAAAAAATTCGGTTATACATTATAAAATCACAATAAAAATATCAATGAAGTTATTTATTGCCTTTGAGTATTGAGCCATTATTGTTGTGCGTGGGAATTAATTCTATTAATACATGTAATGTCTGTTTAGTATAAGTCATCATTTTAATAGAACTTAACTCTGAAGTTATTAGATGAGAAGGGCTTGAATATACGGAAATAAATATGTAATTATATCTTGAACGTTTGAAATGTACGTACACTTCTTCAAACAATTTGTATGGTCGGTCCTGTTCAAGAAAATAAGGTAATTTCTGAAGAGGCGGTTAAAAAAGTTTTTCTCAAATTTAAATTAGAGCTAGAGCTTGTTAAAATTTATTTCAGATTCTTATAGCAAAAGAGAATCCTGTCGGTGAGAATTGAGCAGAAGTCACTCAGAAAAATCTATTAGTGATTTTCGGAAGTTTCCCAGAATAATAACCTTCCTTAACTCAAGATATAAACTAAAGCACGGACATACCAAAAAATTTTCTTAAAAAACATCTTTAAAAAAATATGTATCCATAAAAACAATTTTTGACTTATTTTTTGTGATCTTGGGGTCCGATTCTACCAGGAATCAGTGTTTAAAAAACTGTCTGAATTTTCATTTAGCCTGCTTTTGCTTTTGCTGCTGCTTCTGAAAAAGTCGGCAGTCGCAGTCGAAGCAAAGCACGACTGTCGAAGTAAGCAAGTCGTTGCTTTCTGATTTTTAGCTGCTGCTGTGCTGTTGCTTTCAAAAAAGTACTCAAAATACGAGGAATTCTTCAAGCAAGGATGACCAAAAGCTCTTTAGTTGATGCTAATCATACTTTAAGCAAATTGAATTGTTTCATCTTTATACATATATGTGATACATTAATTTTTTGTTCGGTCCCCTGTAAGCATAACCTAATTTGTTTAGGCACAATTTGTTTTTGCTTTGACTTTTGATTTTTTCAGCAGCAGTAGCAGAAGCACTATCGACTTCCAGAAATTATTGCTAGCTGCTGCTTCGACTGTTGCTACTGACTGAAATCAACAAAAAAACTATTTTGAAAACTAGTGTAATCAGAAGAAATCGCGATCCAAGGATTTTTTGAAAAGTTTCTTCGCATTAGTTTTAGAACTGATGGAGTAGCTTCCGTAGAAACGGACGGAACTGGCTATATCGACTAGTTATTGTAATTTCGAAAATACTGCGTTTCAAACTTCTTACGGTAATAGCATCGGCAAGGGAATGTAAATTTCATTTGGTCTCAAAATGGAAATTGGCTGTTGGAAAAGTTTCATGCCTTATATGTACATTCCATTTCAACTATACCGGGAAACCACGCTCTGATATGTGGACCATAATGCCGATTTAAACTGTACTATAAGTCTAACCTGGCGGAAATTCCCAATGAATATCAGTGACAGTGAGTATCTAGAGCGAATCTCACCCTTTCTTTTTTCCCCATATGCATTTGTTTGGCTTCAACAGAAGCTTTGTTTAGCCTGCATACAAAATTTAAGCAGTCGTTTCTTTCATGCCAAGGGGCAGGCTCGCTATGTATTCATTAGCAAGCGGCTTACTGCTACTTCAGTTTATTTCATATGCTCTGGGAGTTCCTCCCTTAGTAAGAGTTGGTAAAAAACACCAGGAATTGTTCCAACCCAGGTTCTGATATCTTTTTTAAGGAGCAATATTTTCAAACCAGCCCGGAAAATATAACTCGGAGTTGGCGTTCAGATACGCTGTTCATAGGCTAAATCTGGATAAAAGTCTTTTGCCTGAGACTACAGTTGAGTACTACATTGAATATGTAAACCGATTGGATTCCTTCGAGACAGTGCAAAAGGGTAGGGTTATCAAATCAAAATTTGAAAATAATTTAATTGTTCGCTACCTGTTTACTAGTGTGCAAACTTGTTGGAGTTGGTGTTCAAGCTGTTTTTAGCCCAACTGACTCGGTTTTGGCGACCCATATAAATTCAATTTGTGATGCCCTGGACATCCCAAATATAGGACGCTCCGCACATGACTTTTCCATTAACGTGTACCCATCGCAGCAATACGTAAATCAAGCCTTTAATGATGTTATTCACTATCTAAATTGGACCCGATTTGGAATTTTGCAAGAAAAAGAATATGGTAAGTCTCTACTACGATAGTCACGCAGAACGCAAATAGAATGCAATCCAATCGGTTATTAAAAAAAAACATTGAAGAAGGCTAGCTTCGCCGAGCCGAAGTTTAGTTTGGCCGGATAAATGCCACATCGTATTATTATAGTTGTGTTCCTATTAAAAATACGCGTTGAATAAGGGGTCATATGATAAAATCCGTATATTAGGGCGGGTCGATTTGTATGGGGCCGAAAAAAGTGATGAATCGTATTACCCCTATACGTAGTCTTTAAAGGATTCTAAACAATATTGGCGAACATACTTATGGTCTAAAATGACGTTTTAAATGTTGCCTAAAGATAGTTTAAATATAATCGGCAAAAAGTTTAAAAAATGACATTTATCGGATAATTTTTTAATAGTACCGAATTTTAAACTTTTATTGATTTTACATTGTATGTGTTGGAAAATATCAGGGTTCGGAATTTAACACATGTAAGGTCTTTGGCACCAAAAAATTGACTAACTTTGCGATTTTTTCTATATAAACTGGTTGGATGGATTTAATTCAAACTTTTTGTATATTATTAAGTGTCATTTAAATAGCATCCACTAATTTTTATGGCCGATACTATCGGCTAATGTAGCGGTTGCAAAGCGATTGCTGGAACACTATTAAAACAAGAGAGAACGCTATAGTCGGGTGCCCCGACAATCAGATACCCGTTACTCAGGTAAAGGGAGTGCGAGGGAGATCGAGATAGAAACTTTGAACACGCATAACTTTTTAACGAATGGTCCGATTTGAAAAATTTCTTCTACATTTCGATAGGTATTGATAAACACAATAAAACTGCATTTTTACTTTTCCGAAATATTGAAATTTTTAAAATCGTATATAAGCGATTGTGGGCGTTAGAGGGGGCGTGGCAACAAACTTGCGCTGCGTAGGAACTCCTAGAATCTGTATGCAAAATGCCAATCTTCTAGCTTTTATAGTTTCCGAGATCTCAGCGTTCATACGGACAGACGGACAGACGGACAGACAGACAGACAGACGGACAGACGGACATGGCTAGATCGACTCGGCTAGTGATCAAGAATATATATACTTTATGGGGTCGGAAACGCTTCCTTCTAGCTGTTACATACTTTTGCACGAATACAATATACCCTTTTACTCTACGAGTAACGGGTATAAAAAGGCGTTTTGCGATGTTCACTGTACCTCCGCTAAAAATGATCGGATTTCCATTTTGTTTTTACATTTCGCATAAGAATTAAAAAAACCCGCCCCTGGGAAGCCCTTTTTTAAATTTTTTATTTTTGAGAATTTTTTTTTCGATATTCTAAAGTTAAAAATGCGTTTTTCACTTACAAAATTTGACTTTTGGCTTAAAAAAAATATTTAAAGTCACAAAATAAAAAAAACGCTTCCCAGGGGGCGTGTTTTTTTTATGCAGAAAAATATGCGATAAATTTGAAAACGCTCGGTTAAACCTTTTAGAAATGCCGATGAACACGGACTTTCAAAACGTGGTTTCGAGAAAAACACACTTAAACATGCACTTACATATGTAAGCTACAATTTTTTACACACATGTCAATAACTTTTTTTGAACTTAACACTTTGACATTTAACATGTGAATAACACAAGTTTTCTACAGAATGTGGTGTTTTCTGAACCCTGGAAAATATGTAACAGAAGAATGCCTTTCCGCCGATGATATCGGCACCGGTTCGATTCCTAGCGGAGGTAAAAAAACTGACTAGTAAGTTTAATTATCTGTGAAATGTTAGTGTCTATAAATAACATCCATATAAATTAATATAACAAACTAAAATAAAAATTAAAATAGTGAAAAAAATTAATTTACAAAAACAAAAAATGTTTTCGAGTAAAATACTATTTTGTAGGCTATCTACTATTTTATAGGAAATGTACTTTTTTGGGCATTTTCTATTTTTTATGGGTTTGGGCAGTTTTTACTATTTTTACTATGTAAATAGTTGATTTAACATATTTTTTTTGTGTGCATATAAAAACAAGAGAGAACGCTATAGTCGGGTTGGTGTCCCGACTATCTAATACCCGTCACTCAGCTAAAGGGAGTGCGTGGGATTGCGCATAACTTTTTAATGAATGGTCCGATTTTTTTCAATTCATTTTGTCTTCTACATTTCGATAGGTATAAATATACACAACAAAATTGCATTTATATTTCTCGGAAAAAATATGTGTGGGAAATCTCAACCTTCTAGCTTTTGTAGTTTCCGATATCTCAGCGTTCATACGGACAGACAGGCAGACAGACAGACGGACATGACGGACATCCTGATCAAGAATATATATACTTTATAGGGTCGGAAACGCTTCCTTCTTTCTGTTACATACTTTTGCACGAATACAATATACCCTTTTACTCTACGAGTAAGGGGTATAACTAGCGCACTAGTTGTTCTTCGATCTTTTATTGAAGAAATGTGTACACGCCGAAATTTAGCACAGTAAGATGGGACCGGGCCATTAAAATTTAATGAAAGAAGGGCAAAACGCATGAATTGTTTTTGTACACGCTAAAGCCGATTGATGTGTACCCGTCGGATTCCAGATGAACGAAGCATATTCCAGTTTGGACCTAATGATCTTTAAATTGCGTGGCATTTCTTTTTACAAAACCATACATAGCGTAGGCCCTAGGAATTATATAATTAATGTGTTCAATCGTTCAATTCTATTGTGGAATCAAGCACCGCATGCCTGAAAGTCCGACTGGGCGGCCCTATATATTCTTGATTAGGATTACTAGCTGATCTAGTCGATCTAGCCATGTCTGTCTGTCTGTTCAGAACTCTGAAATTACGAAAACTACAAAAGTTCGAAAATTGCGATTTATCATGGAAAATCTATGTTTGTTTTGTTTCTGTCGCCTCACCTTTTAAGGTTTCGTAAAAGTGTAAAGTATTTTGACATGTAACATCCTCATGTACAAAATATTTTCAATTTGGACCATTTATCAAAAAGTTATGAGGAAATAATGGAAAGTCTTCTTCGCACTTGCTTTAGTTTATAAACTCAGTTAAGGTTATATGGTTGGAAAAGCTTTCTTCTACCTGTTACATAATTTTCTCCGAATACAATATACCCTTTTACTCTATGAGCAACGGGTGTAATTACAAAATATTTTTTCGTTCTCCAATTTTCGGAAAATACTTAGTTTGGAGTATTTTCTAAAGATTGTTTTACATAAAGTGGTTGTGATTGTTATTTTACTTAATAATTTTGATTTCAATCCCATCGATCCATGCGCTGATTCACGGGGGATATGGGGGTTAAACCCATTATTCGGGTGAAATACGAAAGAAAATTGGCTATTCAAAAAGCATGCAACCCCCCAAAACAAAATTCTCGATCCGGTACTGCATTGGTCCATTCATGTAAACACTTACCTGTTATATTCTTGATTAGGATTACTAGCTGATCTAGTCGATCTAGCCATGTCTGTCTGTCTGTTCAGAACTCTGAAATTACGAAAACTACAAAAGTTCGAAAATTGCGATTTATCATGGAAAATCTATGTTTCTTTTGTTTCTGTCGCCTCACCTTTTAAGGTTTCGTAAAAGTGTAAAGTATTTTGACATGTAACATCCTCATGTACGAAATATTTTCAATTTGGACCATTTATCAAAAAGTTATGAGGAAATAATGGAAAGTCTTCTTCGCACTTGCTTTAGTTTATAAACTCAGTTAAGGTTATATGGTTGGAAAAGCTTTCTTCTACCTGTTACATAATTTTCTCCGAATACAATATACCCTTTTACTCTATGAGCAACGGGTGTAATTACAAAATATTTTTTCGTTCTCCAATTTTCGGAAAATACTTAGTTTGGAGTATTTTCTAAAGATTGTTTTACATAAAGTGGTTGTGATTGTTATTTTACTTAATAATTTTGATTTCAATCCCATCGATCCATGCGCTGATTCACGGGGGATATGGGGGTTAAACCCATTATTCGGGTGAAATACGAAAGAAAATTGGCTATTCAAAAAGCATGCAACCCCCCAAAACAAAATTCTCGATCCGGTACTGCATTGGTCCATTCATGTAAACACTTACCTGTCTCCGTATTATACTTAAGAATTAAGTGTTTTTATAAATGTATTAACTTACAATTTTGCACAGGAATTATTGATCTGCATCAGCTATCCCGCTCTGTTCAGGGTGAAGTACACATGCGACAAGTTTCTCGCGGGTCGTATCTGTCTGTATTGAACGAATTTAAAGGCAAGGAAATACACAATATTGTTATTGATACAAATTCGGACGGTATATCAATCTTATTAAAAAATGTAAGTTGGCTTCAAATTTTTGGGGCACATAACAACTAGATAACTGCTACTACTTTATGTTCACAATGATTTTGTAGTTGTAAACATAATATTTTTATGATCAGCGGTCGAATTTTTTGATCAAAACTATACATGCAGGCAATGTTTTAATTTGGTTCTAGTCTGCTTTAGTGAATAAACCAAAAGTTATCAAATTCCTAACAATATAAAATGAACATCGCTGTGGACGGCAGTCCACGTAGTGACGAAGCGCACCAGGAAAGCGTGCGAAGGCGACTACTATTACACTAGTTTACAAAATAATATTCTTGGTGTGCTCCCCAGCAATTGATGGCAAATTCTGTTAATGTTGGACCCCTAGATCACGAAAATACCACTAATTTCATCTTCGATGGCACAGTTTTTTTTTAAAGATTTTTTAAAGTTCAAAATGTTAAATTTCGGACTTTTTTCGAATTTCTTCTTATATCTCGGCAGATATACCCGATTGGGCCAGCTTTCGTTTTATTTTAAAGTCAATAGATCAGAGCTTAACTTTGTCATATAGCTAAATCAGATATTTAAAAGCTAGAAAATTATAAAAATAAATTTAATTTTTAAAAATTCTTTAAAATATATAAAAAAAAAGTTGGTTTAAAGTCGTGAAAATTTTATATGGTGTTAAACAGCGCGATATAGGAAACACTAGTTACCCCACTTTTGGAAAAACTCGCTAGTTTAGCGGGAAAACATCTATAAATGGCTAAATTTCGTAAGCCCATAACTGGCGAAATACATAAGCTTTATCTCATATTAAAGGTATTTTGAAATACAATAAACGCCTTCTTACGAAATTTTTGTAAATACAATAGTTAAAACAATATGAGCAAAACAAAATGTTATTTATTTTAATTTTTTTTTTAAAACGGTAATCGGTATAGCCCTTGAGGTTCCTTAATTTTGGCATATAACACGTTACTGTAAAAGGTCACGTTTAAAAATTAATCATAAACGAAATTTTAGAACAACTAACGCTGCCTGAGTAGAATTTTGTGTGAGGATATCCAAACTGTATTTTAGGGTCATGGAATCATTTAAATTGTTTTAAGCAGTTTCATATAGGAAACTTTTGTTTTACGACTTTTGGAAAAAGTCGCTACTTTAGCGGGAAAAAAGCTACAAGCTACTAAAGCTCGTTTAAAAGGTGTTTTGAAATACTTAATTGCCTTTTTAACTTAAATCGTTTAAATACAATAGTTTAAAAATTATGGTTGAACAATTTAAATTTAAATGTATATGTTGGGTTGTCAAAAAAGTCCTGCGGTATTTTTATTATATTATTTTTTTTTTTTTTTTACATCGAGCTTCTAAGTGACTCAAAGCTTCTTCAAATGGTTTATAACGGCTTGATGATTTAAGCCAAGCTCTTGACCGATGCTACGGCTACTACTATGCCGGTTTTATCGCAATTTTCTACGACAGGCCTTCCTTCTTTGACCACCTCTGCACCAGAACGAAAACGTTGAATCCATCGTTGTGCGGTGGAAACGGAAACTGTATCGTGTCAATAAACTGCAAAAATTTTATTGGCGGCTTGAGATGCATATTTGCCTTTATCGTAATAGTACTGTAAAATATGCCGTATTTTCTCTTTATTTTGCTCCACGCTATAACTCACGAACGACTTAAAAGAATAGACAATCAATCAAACACATGTTAGCGCGTGAAATGAGCTTTCCAAAAAGGTATATTATGACCAAATGCGACGAATAACACAAGAACTACGCGCTTTCAGCGCCAACTAGCGAAAATACCGCAAGACTTTTTTGACAACCTAATATTAGCTCCTATGAGAGAAAAAGTAGACCAACTAAAACTTCTGATATCAAATAAATACACCTCTTAGCGAGGTAAAAAACTAGTGACGATCGCACCTTCAACATACAAAAGTTTTGATATCAACATTTGTAACGAAAAATTATTACACTTTCTAAAATTTTCTCATTCGGCACGCTGCAATTGAAAATGCCTTTGAGGAGTCAAGAACAAAAAAGCTGGAATAGTTTGCTAGGGCGGGCCTACTACGTAAATAAATATTTATTCTTCTCTATTCATATATACAAAAACAGGTATTACAGCAGCAAATGAATGAATACAAGTACCATTATTTGTTTACCAGCTTTGACTTGGAAACTTATGATCTGGAAGATTTTAAATACAATTTTGTAAACATAACATCTTTCCGATTAGTCGACATTGGAGATGTTGGTGTAAAGCAGATTTTGAAGGATCTCGGATCCTATAGTCACCATATGTTTCAAAAACCTTACATGAATCCGCATGTAAGGAAATCCATTTCCCTAGAGGTAAGTTTTATGGGAACTTCATATGATAAAAGTACACAAAATAAAAACATATTTAACCTCATTTTAGTCAGAGCCAGCTTTAATGTTCGATTCTGTGTACGTTTTTGCGATTGGATTGCAGACATTGGAGCAATCACAATCACACACTTTGAACCTATTAAACATGACCTGTGATGCGGGAATTCCTTGGAATGGGGGCCTGAGTCTAATTAATTACTTAAATGCGGTGCGTGCACACTTTTCTAACCAAATACTACTCGCTATCTCTTATTCATACGTTGAGTCTCTTAGCATAGCCGGATCATAAATACCTCATTGAATAAATCTCTTGCTCGTCCGATTCAAAAGTACTCGTACCACTTACTACTGTAATTGTCTAATCATTAAGCTAAACCATTGCGGTACAAGTGTTTCTGCTATGACTTGTGACTAGTAAAAAAAAAGTATTATACCTCAGCAATAGTATACAAAAAGTTTGGTTTTTCATATAATATCGCATTATCCATTAGGTTGAATGGAAAGGCCTAACCGGTCCTATTCAATTTAAAGAGGGCCATCGAGTACAATTCAAGTTGGACTTAATTAAATTAAAACAACACTCCATTGTAAAAGTCGGAGAATGGACACCTCATGGACATCTAAATATTACCGAACCATCAATGTTTTTTAATTCTGGTTCCATGAATGTGACTCTGGTGGTTATAACAATACTGGTCTGTAATGGAGAACAATAAAATATATTTTAAAGACTTAGTAAAGTTTATTTTCAGGAAACTCCCTATGTAATGATGCACTACGGCAAGAATTTTACGGGAAACGAACGATTCTATGGTTTCTGCGTTGATATATTGGAAACCATTTCCCATGAGGTTGGGTTTGACTACATACTGGATTTGGTACCCGATAGAAAGTATGGTGCCAAAGATCCCGAATCTGGTGAATGGAACGGAATGGTCGCTCAGCTAATGAAATATGTATGTTCGTTAGATACAAACTTTTGTCTACTCAAAGTAACTATTTATAAATATTCAGAAGGCAGATTTGGCCGTTGGCTCTATGACTATCACATATGCAAGAGAAAGCGTTATTGATTTCACTAAACCATTTATGAATTTGGGAATAAGTATATTATTTAAGGTTAGAAAATACGTTCATGGGTTAAAGGCAATTCTAATCGTGTTTTTATTTAAGGTCCCAAGCTCAGAGCCAACAAGATTGTTTTCCTTTATGAATCCATTGGCAATAGAAATCTGGATATATGTGCTAATTGCTTTCTTTCTCGTATCATTTTGTATATACATTGTGGGAAAACTTTCTCCCATTGAGTGGCAGCATATCCACCCCTGCGACTTAGAAAATATCTCAATTGGCAACCAGTTCTCCTTATCTGACAGTTTTTGGTTTACCATTGGAACTCTTATGCAACAGTCAACCGACATTTATCCGAGAGCAATGTCCACTCGAATAATTAGCAGTATTTGGGGTTTTTTTTCGCTCATTATTGTGGCGTCTTACACGGCTAATCTAGCTGCTTTTCTCACCACTGAGCGTATGATTAACCCTATCGAAAACGCCGAAGATTTGGCATCACAAACGGAGATATCTTATGGAACATTGGATAGCGGATCTACGATGACTTTTTTTCGGGTAAGTTTACTCCTGGTCACACTTTCAAATTAACGAATTTCACGTGCTCAAAACTTACCAGGACTCAATGATAGAAACGTACAAAAAAATGTGGAGGAGCATGGATAATAAGAAACCAACTGCGTTTACCTCTACATATGAGGATGGTATAAGGCGGGTTAACCAGGGTAACTACGCCTATTTGATGGAGTCTACAATGCTTGATTACATCGTCCAGCGCGATTGTAATTTGACGCAAATAGGAGGATTGTTGGATACGAAAGGTAAGGATGCGGTTTTGATTTGATTGAAAAGCAACACCTCCTACCATATACATAAAGTTTGCAAAAGTGAAAATGATATTTTAGTTGGGAAATGCAAAGGCAAAAACTAGATTTGGAGTATTTTTTATTAAACTATTTACTTTCCGATTGCATCAAAACAATTTTAAGTGTCACCCAAAAATACCCTATAAAAAAAAACAATTTCAGCATTTTTCGAACTTTGAGGTCTTTGTGCTAAGAACCCTTGCATCGGGGAACTTTTTTGAAGTCGCAGTTTAACTTGGGAATTCGTAACGAATTCAATACAACAGTTTCCATCGAGGTAAATTTTGGATGTTGCATAGTCCTTTTAAGTGACCCTAATATTCATGAATTGCGTTCATGAGACCCGGAATTTACGGTCTAAGGACATTTTTAACATTTTTCATTAACGCGTTTGGCTCCTTTGCATCAGAGGTACCAAATTTTCAACTAGAGTTTACCATGATAACGCAGTCCTTTTAATTAATTAATTTAATTGGGGTGTTAAGTGTACCGCGACCTGTTTAGATCTATTGTACCCCCATTCGGAGTCTACAGCTCAAATCTCAACCCATTTCCTCGAACAAAGTCGAGGAGTTTTTATGGTTTGATACTTCCTAAGAGCTCATGTGATAGAGTTCTGAATCCTACACCCAGACAACAAAATGGACTAAAAAGCGGCCTAATTACCTAAAATTTTAGGAAATATGGCCAGAAAAACGCGCCAAGGCCATGCATTACCTAAAATTTTGGTCATATGGACTATATTTTGTACGCAGTCTTGGAATTATTTTTGGTAATCGTTACCTAAAACAAGAAAGGAAGCTAGCTCGGCCAGCCGAAGCTTATATACCCTTGCAGATAAAAGAAATACCTTTCTAAGTTGTCAGAAATCAAAACGCCTACTTCCTGCAAAGTTACAATGAATTTTCTTATATTTGTTTGATTATTCGTATGGGAGCCTTAAGATATAGTGGTCCGATCCGACATATGTACTACCTGCAATAGAAAGAAGACTTTTGGGAAAGTTTCATTGCGATAGCTTTAAAACTGAGAGACTAGTTCGCATAGAAACGGACAGACGGACAGACGGACATGGTTAGATGGACTCGGCTATTGGTGCTGATCAAGAATATATATACTTTATGTTGTCGGAAACGTCTCCTTCACTGCGTTACAATATCTGACTGAAATTATAATACTTTCTGCAAGGGTATAAAAATGGCTAGTGGACTAGATTTTTAGGTCAGAATTACCTAAATATTAGGTATTTTCAAAAAAGTTAAAATTTTTACTATTGATAGTAACCAAACCATATTTGTTTATTTTAATTGTTTATATTGTATATTCGGATAAGTAAATATTTTATCTTTCTGAAAAAACAATCACCTTATTTTGTCCTCGGTGGGAATCGATCCCCGGTCTTCTGCGCGAGAGTCCAATAGCCTAGCCTCTGATCTACGCAGCTATTTAAAGGCCCTGCGGCAAAACCAAAGGCTGCTTCTAGGGGCACAGGCGAATTCTATTTTTAGAATGGTGCACTATTACCTTAGAAGTAGGAAAACAGTCCACGTTGGTGTTGATTTCATATATTGAAACTTTTCCATCACTAGCTTTAAGCTAAGTTGAATAATATTTTAAATTATTAAACTTAAAAAACGAATTATTTGTTTATTAATATTATGGACCAATATTTGTAGTATATTGTGAGTAAAAATCGACTTTAAACTATTCCTAAATTTTAGGTCTTGAGGACCAGTTTTAAGGTTACGATGGTTAAAGGTTAAAAAGTAGGTAACCCATTACCTAAATCTGAAATTTTAGTCTATTAAAATTTTTTAGGTCATACGTTACCTAAAAAATAGTCCCGCATTTCTCTGGGTTTAAGGTTCAGCTTCTTACGTTTGTTAAGGCTGGACAGTCTGCGATGATGTGATTAGAGGTTTCGTCCTCCATATCACAGAATCTGCAAGTCCTGCTGCTGGTTATTCCTATCTTACCTAGGTGACTTTTCAGTCTGCAGTACCCGGTTAGTAATCCGGTAACGATCCTAAGTGAATTTTTCCCTAGTTGAATAAATTCCTTGAACCTCTTCTTGTTTTAGTTATCTATTAGAGTTTTGGCTTGCCTTAGGCCTGGAGTATTTCTCCAGTGTTCTTGCCTCATGGTGCCTTCCTCTTTCCTAAAGTATTCTTTTATCGTGTGTCTTCCTATACCACAGTAGGGTTCTGTTCCTATCAGGGGCTGTTCGACGCCTAATTTTGCCATTTTATCGGCAATTTCATTTCCAGATATGTCCCTGTGACCTTCCGGGTCCATCTGAGGGCCAGCCTATATCGACTTATCTTACTCTTCACCTCTAAGACTATCTTTGAGGTGACTTTGTTACTGTATAGTGCAGTAATTGCTGCTCGGCTGTCCGAAAGGATCGATATGTCCTTTACCTTGTAACTACGCTGTATGTTGAGCTCTGCACAAAGTCCAATAGCGCATACCTCAGCCTAGAATATACTGGTGTATTGGCCAAGGGATTCTTGGTATTTTATGCGGGGCCCTACCACTCCAAGGCCAGTGCCTTTTTGTGTCAGGGATCCATCTGTTTAGCCATAGGGTGCACTTCGGACAATGTAGTCCAATCCTTCTTATACCCCAAGTGTGCTGTAAAGTTCTGCTCGAAGATTTATTCGGCTATCCCTAGGGTGAAGTATTAGGGGCACCTCGCCTAACAGATTAGTCGCATTCCTGTTATTTAGAATGCAACCGCTACCCGTGCCCTCAGTGCTTATTCTCAGGAGGGTAGCTTTGCGTTGAAGTTCAATTACACGGTGGAGTGGTGTTAACTCCATCAGAGCTTCTAATGCAGTTTTTGGACGGGTTTTCACTGCCCCTGTCATACATACGCAGGCAAGTCTTTGCAACTGTTTGCTGTTTTTGTATGGTGGTGAGCTTAGCTCGTTTACCTCATGCAATTTCCCCGTATGTGAGAACTGGTTCCCCAGGATTTCCCAGCCATTTTCCGACAGGTATAGAGCACTCTATAACACTTTTCCAATGTCTTTTGGACATGGGAACCGAAGTTTAGCTTACTATCCAAGGTGATTCCTCTCGGGTAGTTTCTATCGGAATTCCTAGCAGTGAGATTTGTCTCATTCTCTGTAGTTTGTACTTCCTTGTGAAGGGAACAATGACTGTTTTAGCGGGATTTAAGTTTAGTCCAACCTCCCTGCACCAGTCTAATGGTGTCTTGAGTCCGAGTGGGACGATGTCACAGAGCGTCTCTTCAAATTAGCCTCTGGCTATTATCACAGTGTTATCGGCATATCCCTGACACTGGAGCCCCTTTTCAGCAAGTTTGCTGTAAAGATGATCTACCAGCAGACTCCATAGCAAAGGGGACAGTAGTTCTCCTTGCGGACAGTCTCTGCTACTTGCAATTGTCATGTTATCTGAGCCCAGTGTACATGTTGCTTGTCTGGATTCAAGTAGGTTACCAATCCATTTACTCGTTGTAGCATCAATATTTCTTCTGGACAGGGCAGCTCGCACCGCATCATGTGATGTGTTGTCGAAGGCTCCCTCTATGTCTAGGAAGGCACAAATAGCTATTTCTTTTCTGTCAACTGTCCCCTCTAGGATGCGGTATAGTTGATAAAGTACCGTGTCTGTTGAACGGCCTGCTCTGTATGCATGCTGCGTGTGTTGCGGACACAGCGGACAGCGTGCGGACAGTCCCGAGAGCTGTTCTTCTAATATTTTAGTCTAGCAGTTTTTATACCCTTGCAGAGGGTACACTCAAAAAAAAAATCGACTAAAATCGCCCTTGGTTTTAGAAAATCGCCTATGAATTTGCTTTACTGGCGATTTTGTCTATATTAAAGAAAGTAGGTTTCTTAAATCAAAGGCATTTTTTTTTTTAAATCAAAAGAAAAAAGACTGCAATTTAGAAATTTTTTGCTAGAAAGTAGAAAAATGTTTTCTTAGAATTTAGAAATAAAGGTTTTCTAAAAAATAGAAATACGTTTTTTTTTAATATAGACAAATATTTTCTAAAATACAAAAAAAAATCCTCAAATCCAGAAAATACAAAAATCTTTTTTCGGGCTTCGGGAATTGGAATAATGCCGGTTGTTTCTGTGACGCCACGTCCCCTGCCCTTGTGTTGTTGTATTTCGTTCTTGTTTGTCATATTATTCGAATTTCCTTTAATTGAGCACATGGGTGGGTGATGTATACATTTATTTAAATGCACTTGTAGTTTTAAATTGGAACTGTAATAATAACTGAAATGAGTATACAAATTACAAATTATAAATATAAAAACCCAATAACTTACTATTTTGAGAAAAACATCTTGGGTCGCCCCACGCGGGAATCGAACCGCTTGCCCCACGGTTTGCAGTCAAGCACTCTACTAGCTGCGCCACGGAAGCATCACGTGAGGCGCTGTACAAAGTCTATTCACATTTTGTTCTCCTCTTTTTAGTCAAATTGATCTGACTCTCTTCTAGTTATTCCCCCTAGTATTCATTTAATTTTGCTCGTAAATATTTCATGATTAATACTAATTTTTATATGCAAATATATATTTTATTATGGTTTAATAGTAACAGAAATTGAATGTTTCAAATTTGAAGAACTTAAAAATCATTTTTCCCAAAATATAACTATTCATGAGTAAAAAAAAAATGCAATACATTTTTTTTTATTATTATGTAAATATTAGAGATAAAAAAAAAAAACACCATGAGTTTTTCGCCTCGACGTGGGATCGAACTCACACTTGCGGCTATAAGCTTGAATAACATATTCATGCACGCACGCGTTAGACCCCTAGGCTACCAATAAAGGAAATTTTTTTCGATTTAAGACAATTTTTTCTAAGACTTAAAAAAAAATTTCTAAAAAGTGTATAAGAAGGGAAACTGATCAAATAAGGTTACATTATTTATTTTTTAGAAAAATATTTCAAAAAACAGACACATTTTTTCTGAATGTTAGAAAAATAATTAATCATTTTTTCTGTTTTCTAGAAAACCAATATTTCTATTTTGTATAAATATTTATAATTTTGACGGCGATTTTTTTTTGTTTTTAGAAAAGTTTAGTCTTTTTTTTTCTAAAATCAATGGCGATTTTAACCCTCAAATAAAAAAAGGAAGATTAGAAAAAATCACCTTATAATTTAGAAAAAAAAGGAGTTTTCTGCATTTCAGAAAAAAAATTCTAAAAAATTCGTTTAATAGAGAATTTTTTCTGAAGTTTAGAAAATGTTTCCTCTTTATAGAATATATTTCTAAAGCACAGTAAATTTTTCTTTTTTCTATATTTAAGAAAAATAATTTTTTGAGTGTATTATAATTTCAGTCAGATTTTGTAACGCAGTGAAGGAGACGTTTCCGACCACATTAAGTATATATATTCTTGATCAGCACCAATAGCCGAGTCCATCTAGCCATGTCCGTCTGTCCGTCTGCCCGTTTCTATGCGAACTAGTCTCTCAGTTTTAAAGCTATCGCAATGAAACTTTCCCAAAAGTCTTCTTTCTATTGCAGGTAGTACATATGTCGGAGCGAGCCGGATCGGACCACTATATCTTAAGGCTCCCATACGAATAATCAAACAAATATAAGAAAATTCATTGTAACTTTGCAGGAAGTTGGCGTTTTGATTTCTGACAACTTAAAAGGGTATTTCTTTTATCTGCAAGGGTATATAAGCTTCGGCTGCCCGAAGCTAGCTTGCTTTCTTGTTTCCAATGTTTTGAGTCAAAACGAAGTTAAGCTGATAGGTCTGAAGGACTTTGGGCTGGTGATATCTTTCATCCCGGCCTTGGGGATGAAGACCACCCCAGCGCTGCAACATGCTCGTGGGTTATAGCCCAGGGCCATTAGTCTTCTTAAGCGGGTTAGAAGTAACTTTTATACCATGGTGCCACCATGGTTCCTGTACAAGGGCTACCCAAGGTGTTGGGAGGTGAACATCCTGGCCAAGACAGCAGATGCTGATTTGGCTCGATGGATGTTTACCTGGGCTAGCCGGGTGCTGCTAGTTGCAGCCATCAGTCGGGGGTTTGGTGCTCCATGATGTCTGGTGAAGAGAGAGAGAGCCATTCTCTCCATCACCGTCTATCACGGTAACATCTGCCTCCTCGCAACCATCATTCAGGAGGAGCTCCTGGGCCAGCTCTTTGGATTACATGGGGTGTCCATCATTGGTTCGAGGGTTCGACAGCCTCGCAGGAGTCTTCGTTGGACGCCTCTTCCGGAGCTTTCTTAGTCTTTTTCAGACCGCTCACCGTGTCGTGGCCATACCGGAAGTTGAGTTGGTGGTCACACTCCACTATCTCATCCCTTCCGGTCTGGTCCATCCCTACAACGAGGAGTGCACCAGCTCCGCCGTTTCGCCTGGAGATGATTTTCCAAGCTTCCGTTCCGACGCGGTTTTGGAAACCAATGAAGGCCAGGATCTCTTCATTGGTCCTATCCGCGCTTCAACGCAGTCCTTAAAAACAACGATTTTTTATATGAGTCTTTGTCCTGGTAGCGTTTTTAATGCAGTTTTTCCTCGTTTTAAGCGGTAGAACCCGAAAAATGTAATGCGTAATATAGAAAAACAAAAAATTTTTGCATGATTAAAGTTAGTTACAAACTTATAACCGAATTATAAACCCAACTTTGTTAGTTTTTAAGTAGTACTTTTAAATTAAATTATTTTTTTTATACCCGTTACTCCTTCTGTCTGTCGGACAGACGGACAGTCTGTATGAAAACTCGGAAACTACAAAAGCTAGAAAGTTCGGATTACCCACGCATATTCTTGGGCTTCATACGCAGCGCAAGTTTGTTTCAGCCGAGGGCCACGCCCCCTAATGCCCACAATCGCCTTAAACGATTTTAAAAGGTGTCTGGCTCCCACACCTTTAAAGATTTTGGAAAAGTAAAAATTCAGTTTTATTGCACCCAGAAAAAAAAAGAACGAGAAAAATCAAGAACATTTTTCATGGTTTGCGAACAATCCGTTCTCCTTTTTTGTTCTCACATTTTTAACGTTTGTTCTCAAATCTGCCTAATTTAACACTAATATGTTCTAAATGTGACCCCATTCGTTCAAAGCATGACAAATACTTCGGTAAAATTTTATGAACAAGCGTTTATGAACTGACAACAAACGGGCTTACGCACTTTTACACCCCGTTTAGGCTTGATTTTTGAACGTTTCGAACGGATTTTTTTCTGGGTGTGTGTTTATCAATACCTACACAGAGAAAAACAAGAGAGAACGCTATAGTCGGGTTGGTGACCCGACTATCTAATACCCGTCACTCAGCTAAAGAGAGTGCGAGGGAAATGGATATATAACATTTTTTGATTGCGAATAACTTTTTAATGAGTGGTCCGATTTCGATAGGTATAAATATATACAACAAAATTGCATTTATACTTCTCGGAAATCTTTAAAGGTGTGGGCGCCAGACACATTTTAAAATCGTTAGTGGGCGATTTTGGACGTTAGAGGGGGCGTGGCACCTTTTTGAATTAAACTTGCGCTGCGTAGGAAGCCCAAGAATATGTGTGGGAAATCTCAACCTTCTAGCTTTTGTAGTTTCCGAGATCTCGGCGTTCATACGGACAGACAGACAGACGGACAGACGGACAGACGGACAGACGGACAGAAGGACATGGCTATATCGACTCGGCTAGTGACCCTGATCAAGAATATATATACTTTATAGGGTCGGAAACGCTTCCTTCTAGCTGTTACATACTTTTGCACGAATACAATATACCCTTTTACTCTACGAGTAACGGGTAAAATTAAATTCTGTTTGTCAGTTTGTCTGTCTGTACCAAAAAATTGGTTTAAAGTCCTGAAAATTGTATATGGTGTTAAACAGCTCGATATAAAAAACATTAGTTCTCCTACTTGTGGAAAAACTCGCTAGTTTAGCGGGAAAACAGCTATAAATGGCTAAATTTCGTAAGCCCATAACTTTTCAATACATAACATACAGATTTTACCTCATATTTAAGGTATTTTTAAATACAATTAACGCGTTCTGAACGTAATTTATGTAAATAGAATAATTAAACAAGAGAGAACGCTATAGTCGGGTTTGTGTCCCGACTATCTAATACCCGTCACTTAGCTAAAGGAAGTGCGAGGGAGATGGATATATAACATTTTTTTGATTGCGAATAACTTTTTAATGAATGGTCCGATTTGAAAAATGTCTTCTTACTCTACGAGTAACGGGTATAAAAATTATGAGCAAAACAACATTTTTTTAAACTTTTTTTTTTAGTTTTTTTTTTTTTAAAACGGTTTTTACGATTTTTTTTAATCTGTACAGCCCTTGGGATTCCTTAAATTTTGGCGTATTACACGTTATTGTAAAAAGTCACGTTTAAAAATTATTCATAAACAAAAGTAGCCACTTTTGCCAGTTCAAAACAACTAACGCTGCCTGAGTATTGAATTTTGTGTGAGGATATCCAAACTGTATTTTAGGGTCATAGAATCATTTAAATTGTTTTAAGCAGTTTCATATAGGATACTTTTGTTTTACGACTTTTGGAAAAAGCCGCCACTTTAGCGGGAAAAAAGCTACAAGTAGCTAAATTTCGTAAGTTTGTAACTTCTGAACTACTAAAGCTACAGACATGTGCTATACTTCGTTTAAAAGGTACTTTGAAATACTTAATTGCCTTTTTAACTTAATTCGTTTAAATGCAATAGTTTAAAAATTATGGTTTAACAATTTAAATTTGAATGTATATATTAGCTCCTATGAGAGAAAAAGTAGACCAACTAAAACTTCTGAATTCAAATAAATACACCTCTTAATGTGGTAAAAAACTAGTGACGATCGCACCTTCAACATACAAAAGTTCTGATATCATCTCATTAAATACACTTCCTAAAATTTTCTTATTTGGCACGCTGCAATTGAAAATGCCTGTGAGGACTGACTATCAGATACCCGTTACTTAGCTAAAGGGAGTGCGAGGTAGATGGAGATATAAAACTTTAATGACGAGTGTAATAATTTTTCGTCCCAAATGTTGATATCAGAACTTTAGTATGTTGAAGGTGCGATCGTCACTAGTTTTTTACCTCGTTAAGAGGTGTTTTTATTTCATGCTTTATAGGATCGAAAGCTATTTCTTCTACCTGTTACATATTTTTTGCCGAAGACAATATAGCGTTTTTCTACAGGTAACGGGAATACAAATTAAATGGTTCGGCTACGATTTTAATTGTGATGATAGTGTAATATGCATGTATTGTGTATCGAATACCCACTGTACCAATACTAACATTGTGCAACAGTGTACTAAAATATATAAAAAGTCCCGGCCATCAAACTCAAGTGGCCAGCCGAAATATGATCATGCCTCAGAGCTTAACATGGGAAATGCAAGTGTCAGCATATTCCCACTGCCTGAGTGCACATATATACAGTACATGTGTATACAACTTCCCTCGCGCTCTTAGCCTTATGTGTGAGCATAGATATTCATATATATTGTTCTTATATACATGTAGCCGCTGCTGACCGCTGCCGGCGTAAGCCGACAGCTCAGCCGCAAAATACTTATTGTAAGCGAGCACTCTCAATCTGAAACTCAAATAATAAAGAACAATATTGGCCTGTTGGTCATCGGATATATTTTGTGTTCATTTATACTTAAAACAACTAACTGAAATATCTCGTGGCAACTTCAGATCGTACATGGCGACCGTGACAGGACAATATTGTTCTTTATTATTTGAGA
>JBAMCF010000583.1:0-10568 GCA_037075285.1 Drosophila lutescens | reverse complement strand
TTATTATAGAGCGGTGTTTAAATGTTAGCTGGAGATCAAGAGAGGATTATTAAGTTGCAGATGTCTTTCCAATGAGATTTAAAGTAAAATTCTCAAGATATATCTTAGCTCTTTAGATCTTTAATTATTAAACTGGTTCATTCAGAATTTATACACGCTAAATTACATTGAATTTACTTAAGGTTAAATTTTCAGAGATATAATAATATTCACCAGTCAAAGTCCTTCTCTAAACTCACCTATTTGCTGCATTATCTGCTGATTACTTGTAAATGATTATCCCCCCGCTTTCCCCCAGTGCAGCCCACAAAAACTAGTGCCTGGAAAAACTTTTTCCATAACTTATGATAACATTTCCGTGTGTGAGTCCCCACATCTGAGCTCTGCCGCCATCACAATCACACACTTAGAGCCCTCGCTTCATGCATAGTCAATCCTCAGAGATTGCCGACTAACATAATTTGTGCCATGTTGAACAACGGCAAAGCCAAGTAGGAAAATGTGAAAGGAACTAGATGCTGGATGCTGCGACCGCAGACCAACCCCGATATTCTGGCCAAAGTCGGGATAACTCCTTCGGTGGCGTAAAAGGGGCGAAACAAATCCGCAGCTAATAATATACGGCTTTTGTTTATTAGATTCATACATTTTCTAGCCAAGTTTTGACGCATATGCGTACGTGGGTGGATACTCGTTGAGTTTCCCATTTCGGTTCGGTTTTATGGGCGCACTGCGTGCTCGAAGTGGCCCAAAAAAAGCCCGAAAATTCCATCTTCCAGCCGCCACTCGAAGTGATTTTAATAAAATTACCAAAGCGTGTAGGTAAAAACAACTTCCAGCTGCCTGCGGGGCATGTAAATCCTGGCCAGAAATCGCTGGCGTTGGCAGAAAATTGCCTGGCATGGCATTGCCATCGACCTATGATGAAATCGGGCCAAATTGCATGATTTACGTAATGGAATAAATAAAATAAATTGCTTAATTTACTGATAAATTACATGAGCAGCAGCATACGAAAGTTTGCCGTGACATATGTGGGTGGTGGGTGGCTCAGTTTCAGTGGGTGAGTGACTCAGGGTGTCATAGTTACACTTACGACTGCGAGGCCTTTGTTTTCCCTTCTGTTTGCTTCTGCATTTTTACTTTGGCACATTTTACGAGATTAATTTCGTTGCCCAGGCGATACCTTTTCAGATGGGTCGAAGTGGGTGGTCAGTGGTCAGCTGCAGCCACAATAACCGCAGGCCACACACACACACACAGGCAGCCACCTCCCCACACAAAAGAAAAATGGCGGACTGGTCTACAGGCGTGTAAACTACAGCTACTTAACCCACACAATCGTAAACGCACCTGGGCTCCTCCTGCTCCTCGAATATTTTGCGAAAGATTTATGCCAGAAGCTAATTTCATGGAAAAACGTATTGTTCTCGTGTGTATTTTGAGGTCAGCATAAGCCGCTGCACTATTAGGCCGAAAGCCGAAAGTGTTCGGTCCGTTGGCCAGGCTTTTGTATTTCTGCCTTGTATTCTCGGCCACGTTATTGCCGCCCGACTTGACCCAAATCTAATTATTTATGCTAATCGCTCGGCGAAGCCAGCACAATATATCATGCGAGTATAGGCGAATATTTATTATCTGCCCACGTTGCGATAAGACTGTTTATATAAATTAAAATTAGTGCATCTGGTGCACTTGACAAGATTCAATTAGTAGTTGCAAAGGACTTTAAATCGTGGCTTAGAAAAGTTGTGAGTAAATGAGCTCATAACCAAGTGGCTGGAGTGATGGCGACACGTTCGTAGCCGAGTTGGGCAAACAAACTAATCGAAAGTCAGGACACTCCAGCTCCAGGTCACGGGGCAAAAGTATAATCACACCAGCGGCAGTAGAAGCAGCAGCTCCACCAGCTACACAGTCAACTTGTGCAATCTGGCAGGACTAATCTCAAAGGATGTGTGTGTCCTGGCAAAGTCATCCCAGCATATTGGCCCTCTATCAATGTATCTGCTCCACTGCACTGCCCCCACCCCAACCAAATCCATTTGAATTTTCAATTGAAATCAAGTCTTAATGTGACCCAACTGGCCAGGGATCGGGATTGGGATCCAGAGGGCCACCAAACTGGCTGGCCAAATTACAGCTGGACTCATTTATGGCCAGAGCGGATATCAAAATTTAATTAAATTTTCATTTTCAATTTCGCTGCTGTGTGAGGAGTGAGTATGTATGTGTGTGTGTGGGAGGTTTAAGTAGCCGGCAGAACTCAATTTTTTTTCAAACACTACAATTCCAATTGAGGACATTGCAAAACTCAATTATGACAACTGAAACGGGCAGCAGCAGCAGCAAAAAACAAAGGGGGAAATCGGTGAAAAAATGTCGATTATCCAGACTGAGGGGAGAGCATTTTTCATCGTGTATTTTGTCATTTCCAAATTTGTCACATGACATGAGGGGCAAGGCAGCAACAACTTGCCCTGGCATTATGTTGACTTGGGCATTAGTGCCAGCCATTCGATTTCCCCTCACGGGACTCCCAGTCCCAATCCCTTTCCATTCCATCCAATTCCCTTTGCCACCGGGTCGTCCTGGAACGCTCTGGGGATTTTAACGAATGTGATTTGAAAATCAAGTTTTTGCGCAAATTGTGAAAACGAATAAAAGGCATCAATCATTCAGTCGAGCATCGAGTGAGCTGGAGTGTATAGTAAATGTCATTGCCATGGACTACTCGCTGGTCAGCTCCTGGCCAGCTGAATAATGCGGAGGGGATGGCAGGGAGGTCCTGGCTCTGAACAGGAGTCGGTGGACTTCCGCTTGCCGGGGCATTTCCGCCGGCCACTAAGCGCCCTGCTCAATATGCCAGGACCTTCGTCTATGGACGAGTCCTTGCCGAGGAGTTCATGAGTGTGTCCATTTATGCGCTGATCTCCTTTACGAATTCCCTTTCACTGTCCTCTGTGCTGGCCACATTAACAAAGTTAAGCCAGCACATCGGGTGGTAACGTATATTTAGTCCCCCCTCTAATGACATTTTCAGGTACTAATAAGAACAAAGGTGCCCTAAGAAAGAGCTCTAACTGGAAAATGTAAGGAAATACAAACTTAATTTAGATGAAGATGATTTTACTGAAATATTATTTGATTTATGAAAATCACTAGAACAATTTGGAAATTAGTTCTTGCGGATAAAATAACAAATAATAAATAAAAAATAAAAAACAATGGTAACAAATTAGAATCTATAGTTTTTATCGACATTAAATATATATTTCCAACTTTAGGTATCACAAAAAATAATAATTTTTATTAAACTGATAATTTACATTTATTCACATTAAATACTTGACTTTTGAATATGTTTTTTAAAATAATAAATGATAAAAAATGCCTTTATCATTTGTAGATGAATCCATTAATTAATTATATTTACAAAAAATAAAATTGTTTATTAACTAATCATTTACATTCATTCACATTATGTACTTGGCTATTTAATCGGTTTTTAAAATAATAAAATGAGCGTTTAATAATAACTGTGCGATATATGTTGATTTTTTAATGTACTACCAAAATTTTCCCAGTGCAACTCGTCCAGTTCATAAACAGCAAATACACGAATATACCCCGCATAAACTTTAATTTGGTCGTGCGAATAAATGTGTGTTTATTTGTATTGCTCGTATGCCTCAATTTGCTGGCAGACTTTTGTGGGGATGATGATGTTTTGGCCACTGCCGGCTTTGCCTTTCGGCTTTTACCTTTGGCTTTATTACCCGACTGGACTGGCTTCTATGGCCACTATGACCACTCCGGGGCGAAAGACCTCCTGTGCAGCTCTGGCTTTCTGCACAGGTGACACATTCATTTGTTGGCCGCTTTGATTATACCAAACGAACCGAAAACCGTTAGTGAGGCGGGTATTTTGGCCCGGTCCAAGCTGTTGGCCAGATTATGTCTCTGTCAAATGGTAGATGGTAATTTGTCTGCCAGACAGGGGACCCTTTTGGTGTTTATTGCTGTTATTTCGCCGGTTCTTGGGGGCACCAAAAATTGCATTTGCTTTATTAATTAAATACCAATCTACGCTGGCAATTCAATTACGAAGTGCCCAGCCACTCGTTTGTTGGTGAACATTTCGACACATGCTCATAGGGACAAAAGGGGTTGGCAAATATTCCACCTGAAATGCTGTCGAGGAACACAATAAAATTCAATTCTAGTTAAAGTTTATTGTTTCCTGTGGAATTTCTTTGACTTCCTTGTGTACAGTTTTGGTTAGCTACTCTTTTAGAGTGGGCAAAAGACTAAATTCCAAATTTTAGAATGTTCTTCACATCCTGCTGTGCAAATGCAAATATATACAGACAAGTGACACCATAAATATTGTATTTTTAACGTGTTGTATTTATTCTTGTGAGTCATAACCACTTTGTATATCAAAAACTCCTTTGTTTTCAAATTTTCTATGACTCTTTTTGGCTCTTTTTTTCCATCCAAAAAACCACCTTAACTACCAAAATTTGTGAAACCGCTGTATAACTGACATATTGTCCTATCCTTTGGTTGTCCATAATTAAATGGGAGTTCGGTCTGTTTACCCTTTGATTCTGGGGGTCCAAAAAACCCGAAATGAAATATGAAGTCTTTTTAGTTGTTTCCGGATTGATTCGCCTCCTCCCTGCCCCCATCTGCCCCACCTGTCCGGTGTTTTTTGTTCACCTGTCTATTACCAGAACTGCCACAGTTCCCTTCGCCGCTGCTCACTATTTTATTTCTATTTTTTCCACGAGTGCATTGCAGTTTTTGCCGGCGCAAAAGGCAGTGAAAAAACGTGCAACATATTCAAAATTGAAACATGCAGAGTTGCCAGGCACCCGAACTTTTCTTTTTTTAACCCTGCCCCCAACTGCGGATATGCAAGCCACGTGGAATCGAGCATGTCGTGTAGCAGGATGCAGGATTCAGGATGCAGGGGGTCATTGTGTTGCACAAACAAATGCTTATGTTTTTGCTTATCCCTGGCAGCACTCGCTCGCAATCTTGCTCAGATTGAAAGCCATAATCCCGCTGCTCCACCGGTACCGGTACTCGTATTTTTCCCCACAAAATAGTAGTGAAGGTGAAAATCCGAACTTTTGGCGGTCAGTTGCTTAATTGAAGGTTGCTCCCAAAAAAACACAAAAAGGATGGGAATCCCTGCCGCAATCTTGCACCACAAGCGTTTCGGGCATGATACAGAAATTTGCTCAAACTCAAAGGCATTTGCTTTTAATTAAAAATTTCCACTTGGCGAACTTTGGCGACCCGCTGGAAATTACTTACTGCCAACTGCAGATACTCTCGACCCGTTGCCGTTCCCGTTCCCGGGCATCATAACCGAAAGAAATGGCTGTATTGTATGCATAATCAATTTAGCTATGCAATTTTAATTACAATTTGTGGGCGGGGTCAGCACACATGCCACGCCTCCTTTCGGTAGTTTGCTTGGAAATAGCTGCATAATGGAAAGTCCTCGAGTGCAGCCACGACTTCGGTGTCCTTCGTCCTTCGTCCCTCGGCGCAACTGACAGACAGTGTCTGCGAAAAGTTAATACACATGACGTGCAACAAATTATATTTATCGCGCATCGGCAAGCATCAAATTATCAGGGTACACCGCCAACCGCAGCAAGTAGCGAAAGGATCTCGCCGTCTCATCGACATCCCCGTGGTCCTTGTCGCCGCTGCAAATTGATGCTTAAGGACAATTTTCACTTCATTACGCGCTGGCTGTTGCCGCTGCTATTGCCTCTCCTCCATCCAATTTTTATCTTGAGCATCTGCAATGGGTATCAGGGGTGTAGTTTACCCAGGTGCAAGGTATGCAGCAGTTCGCAGATTTAAATGTACTTAAATTAACTGATTTAATTAAACATGTTTATATTGGGGAGTTTAAGTTTGAGTTTATATAAGTTCATCAATATTAAATTCAATTTAAATAAAAGTCTTTAAAAAATTTATCAAATATGTATTGTAATTTAAAAAGTATGTTTTCCAAAATATTCGGTTTGTTTTCTTGATTAAATCCCTTTCGTTTCCCAAATTCGCAGGTATCTCCCAGTCCATTCGATAAATATTCATATTTATTTATTTATATTTTTTTCCGTCGTAATGGAAATTTCTCTGCTTTCGCCTTGGTCAGAATTACTTGGTTGCTTGAGCAGCGCTTTACGCTCAAGTGTATAGCAGCCTGGAAAACCCTTATAGCCTACACAAAATAGTATCCGCAGCAGGAAGGCGTACTTTTAAATATGCAGTAGCAGCCGCATCAGCCATTGCCACCGTGAAATTACACATTGGAGGCCCGGAGGCGAGGAAACCCTATCGCTGATGATGCTGACGCGCCTTCCCTGCTTTGGCGCACCTTTGCATGAATAATCCATGATCTAATAAGGAAAAATGTCAGGGCGTATATCATTTAAAGGCAACCCAAACACGCACACACACGCTCCAGTGGCTTGCATAATTAATTGTGATTGATATAAGAAATTATTCGCCGGTGGCCAAACAGATGGCAGTGCCGAGTCAGGCCAAGAAAAGCCAAAAAGGGCGCAGTGAAAAATCATCTCGCAAACTGTGCCAAAAACCAACGCCCAAACAGACATTTATTCCAATCCACACGTATGCAAATACAGTTGCGGGTAAATTGATGGTGCTATCTATGAGAATTGTTAAAAAAAGGTGTTAAAGTCTCTTTGAATGTTTTTATTGAATTTAAAAATATTTCATTTCATCTGTTATGCCTATGGCTGTGCAAATTCGTACATATTTTAACTATTAAATTTTATGTTCACTAAAATATGTTAATAAATATTTTTTAACTTCTGTTTATTTAAAAATGTAAAAATCCATTTAAAAATCAAGTAATACCCCGATTAATTCTAATATTCGTTTGTACTAAACAACATATATGTAATACATTTAGTCTTTTTTAAGAATTGATAAACTCATTTTAAATTATAGTTTGTGTATTCAAATTTAAAATTACCAATTATTTGATTAAAATTCAAGAAGCATTTAAACACATTCCTAAAAATTTCTTTAAACCACAAAATATGTAAACTATATTTTTGTGCCCGCTGCTGTTCATATGGGACGAGTGATCCGCACACCTGCACACGGCAAATGGGACATCATAAAGAAACTCAATTTGTTGCCGCTCGAGCGATTTGTTTGCCACGCAAATGAACAAAACGAGTGGCGGTGTGTGGGTGTGTGGGTGAGCGGATGCAGCGGAAAAAAGGGAAACAAACGGAAGAGCAGCGTTGGCCATTTTAATTTATGTCGGTTGGCAGCGCTTTGCTAAGCTGCTTAACGCCGCAAGCGGAATAAGAACCGGCAACCAGAAAGCAGCAAGAAATGCCGGGAAACTGCTGGCAAAATGCTAGCCAAATGGAAATGGCAGTGGAAAGGCCGCGGACTAGGGTCTGCAGAATAACCTTAAAATATAGCAGCCGGCTTAAACAATGGCTAAGGGCGAGGCCATGTCCACATACATACATTCATATACACATGTGCGAAGAAGGTGGGGGTGTCGGAATAATTCGCTAGCAAATTGAAAATAAACGCTCGGCGCTAACTAAAAAAGCTCTGAACACTTTTTCCTCGTTTGTTCAAATGTTTTTGTGTGAGCTTGGGCGGTCGGTGCTTACTTTTCAACTAAATGGGACACACACACTCGCCTCCGCCAAGGTATATGCGTACTAATATGTGTGGACCGGATTCGGAATGTGGCTTTCTTTCTTTCAAATTTGGCCAAAGTGTAACATGGATTATGGGAAAAAGGGACACTTTTGTTTGCTTAATCTTTCAATTTCAAAAACTTTAAAAAGGCTTTACAATAAGAAATAATATAATAAAAATTTAATATTATAAATAATAATAAATGTTTTAAATTTATAAACGAAATAAAATATTAAAAAATTCGATATAAGTAAATAGTTTTAGATTTATTGTCATCTTCTTTTACCCATAAAATGTATTAATCTGCTAAGTTAATTCGGAGTTCGAACTGTTCCAGAAGTTCATGCTCCAACTCGTCTACTCCAACATCTCCATGAATAACAGAAACTAGTGGGTTAGTATCTCCGATATCCTGACTAACTAGCATTAAAGCCGGTAGCTTGTCCAAAACGATTCCTTTGGCCGTACTCGATGCTTCAAGGGAGATAAGACTTTTCAGTCCATCGAAAAATTTAACAGCTGGGGTTTTCTTAGTCAGATCCACGCCATATACGATAAAGTTGTTTTTCAACACGTTTAGGATTTTCTCAGCCTTCAGTACGCGATGGCAGAAGATGTTTGTTAGAATGCTGTCATTGTGGTGCAAGTAAATTGCCAGGATTTTTTTCTAAAATAAAATATTTATAATTAGACTTAAATGGACGCTAAGATTAAAGTACCAACCTTGTCATATGGCTCGGAACAGCACTGTTTAAAGGCGTCGCCTAGTTCGCCCGCATAAAACCCTGGAGTGGGATCACCGAAACGCAGATTGTACTTGTAGGCAAAGGAATAGCTACCTTCGATCAGGGAATTTTGTGATGGAGACGATGCAGGAACAATCGGAAAATGAGCTTCGAAGGAACTCAAGCCCGAATCCGACTCTTCATCCGAGCAACTATCCGATAGCCTTTCACTCGACATGGAACCAGTGCTATCTAGGAACGGGGACTGCAGGCTGCGAACTGTAATCTCATCATTCATTTTTATTCCGGCTTGCTGCAACGTGGCTTCGTCCTTTTGGTTATTTAGCCCATACCAATCCTGGTACCTCACGGGAATGTCGCAAATGCAATACACATACTGTTTGAGTTCATGAATCCGCATGAGATTGGACAAGTTCAGGTGCGTTTTGCGACCATTGTGTTTTTCCAATAAGCAAATGGGAAAGTTATATTCCATAACCTCCTCTACAGTGAGGTAGTTTTGAGATGATATCTTCAGGTTGCTTAGACGCTTATCTGGAATTTCCTCACTGGTACTGCCATGCAGGCCACATCCGTGAAAGATCTGCCTACTCGGGGGAACTTCAAATAGATTTGAAATATACTCCTCCAGTTTGTCCAACGTCTCTTCGTAGGGCAGGGTAATTTTCTCAATCTTGTCCTTGCATTTTACATGGAATGTTAAAACACGTCCGGAGCTCTTCTTCTTCTCAACTGGGTTTACTTCTTGGCGATCGATTTTAATCTTTTTTTCAGCAGCTCCTTTTTCCAAAATCTCTGCGGGTCTCACGTTTCTTACAGGTTCTACATTTTCGGCCGTTTCTGCAGCTTTTGCTGATTCAACGTTTTCTGCAACGTCTTTGACTTTTTCCTCGATGTTTGTTTCTTGGTCGCAGTTGAAAATAGTTTCCTTTGTAATCACCGATGTCGCCGGTTCTTCCGACTTGCACTCAATTATATTTTCCATCTTGCAATTTTCCTATACACGACTAGCTTGTCAGTTTAATAGTAAAATCAGAGCCTACTTGAAATATCAAAAAGTAAAACGAAATTATTCAAAGTGTTTACTTAATAAACATGACAGAAAATATACAACTCAGGGAATTCTATGAGTCAGAGTTGCTAAACTGTCAAATTATTTGGAAATATTTACTCACTGCAGATTAGTGCCCAGTGTTCCCATTCAATCCAAGGGAATGAAAATACAGATAAATGTATAAACAAGTTTTGTAATGTGAATTTGTTAGTATTTTTTAACAAATAATAGTAATAGAGTTTGTTAAAAAATATGACTTCAATTTTTAAAGCGATCTGACCTCGACTTACAATCAAAGACAACTGTTGAATATTATCGAATGAAGGTGTTGAACTCTACTCTGAATTAAACAAAATAAGCAAACGTAGCAGAAAAGCGAAAAGAGAGAGAAAGAAAGAGAGAATATAAAGAGAAAAGTTTTTGCAGTTAAGCAAAATTCGATTGTAAATAAGTTTTGTCTCACCTCCAAAAAAAATAAAAAAGGGCTTCAGAGCGAAATGTTAGCGAGAACATGAATATTAATGTATATAAACTTGGCTTCACGGGAATTCCCTCTTGGAACGTTTCATAAAATATTGTATTCGTTAAAAAGAATAATTTATAATTTGTTTTTCATAAAATGTAATAGTAAAGATACCGCAAGAACAAATTTGAGCACAGAGACACTTTTTTTCGTTCTGAATATGTTTAACATGACTTTGAGTTTATTTACGTACATGAATTTGGTAAGGGTACTCACAGGTATAAGAATGTAACTCGACTTTTTTATTGGTTTCAGAAATTATAATTAGCTATGGTGTTTATTGCTTAGAGATTTTTCAGAAAACCAAACAAAAAGGAGCGATTACCAAAATGTTTCTATAACTCTTTTAGAAAAATGGAATTTTACTTTTCTTTTAGCTCTTACTTTTTTTGGAAACTGTGGGTTAATAGCCGAATTCTGAGATACACATTTTTTTTTTACCCTTTTCGTAGCAGATTTCGTATAGTACACACAACAAAATTTGATTGGTAAAATTGACCTATACGGATAGTTAAAA
>JBAMCF010000582.1:0-13318 GCA_037075285.1 Drosophila lutescens | reverse complement strand
TGCGTTCGACGAAGACAGATCGCCAATTAATCCGAATACTTTTATGGAGTCTTAGTATAAATTAGATCTGAAGTCAGTACACAGAGAAAACTAGAGAGAACGCTATAGTCGGGTTGGTGTCCCGACTATCTAATACCCGTCACTCAGCTAAAGGGAGTGCGAACGCTGTACTTGGGTTGGTGTCCCGACTATCTAATAATCTTAAAAGATGTGGCCTCCAGACACATTTGAAAATCGTTTATGGCGATTGTGGGCGTGGGGGCGTGGCACCTCGATAAAACAAACTTGCGCTGCGTAGGAAGCCCAAGAATATGTGTGTGAAACCTTAACCTTCTAGCTTTTATAGTTTCCGAGATCTCAGCGTTCATACGGACAGACAGACGGACAGACGGACATGACTAGATCGACTCGGCTAGTGATCCTGATCAAGAATATATATACTTTATGGGGTCGAAAACGCTTCCTTCTAGCTGTTACATACTTTTGCACGAATACAATAAAAATGAAAACATTTTAAAAATGCAAAGTAAAATAAAATTTGAATGAAGCGTTCTACTTTTTAAAATGTTTCACTCCTTATTTTGTACCTAAAACTTTTGATAATTTTCTCTGTGTACAGTTAGATTATTTACTTATTTTCAAACCAGTATTATTTAATAGAAAAAGTATTATTTTTTAAATAATGCCAACAAGTACGAAAATAATTGGACATTTAGAAAGATAATGCAATAGAAAGATATATTGCATTCCGATTCTTAAATTATACAATATTAATATTTTGTTTTAGTCAACGCCCCAGGACTTTTTAGACTTTGACTTTTAGCTGTAAGGGAGGTCTTAAAAAGTATAAGGATCTTGAAATCTCTTTATAAATACACTACAATTTGCATCTATTTTTGAATAAATCTGAAAAAAAGGGTCCTTCCAGATCATTGGTAGTCATAGTCATGATCCGGATCCATGGCTGCTTCAGTGGTCCCGTTGGCCTCTATAAGGCGTAGTTCCACTTCATCGACGGCTGGGCCCAAGACATATACATTCACGATGAAAATAAGGAATCCCACGATAATGAGCAGAACACAAACGACGACCGAGTACAAGATACACTGGGCTGTCTGGGTGGAATCCATGAGGGTATGGATTACCGCGACCACGCCTCAATCACAAAACGGCACACTGCAAACTATCTGGAGTGATTTTGGGAATTTTCACGCACTTGGCTCGAACTCATTTCTTTACATCACCACCGAGGATATCCCTTCCGCATATCCATTTCTTCAGCGCTCGACTTTGACTTGATTCCGGGGCATTTAATCAAGTTATTGGCTATTGGGCGGGGATGGTGGGTGGAAATCGCGAGTTAAGTTATGCAAACACTTTGTGGGCCACTCCTTCGGGATGCTTTGCTTTCTCTATTCTTTTTGCGCGCACACACACTCTCACAGCCGCACGCACACAGAGGGAACTTTTATCACACGCACACAGGACAAACTTTTATCCCCTTTGTTCTTCTGTTTTCACTGGAAATTTTCGGTGTTTTGAACTGGGCGGAATGTGTAATTTTCGTTAATCCTGTTAATTCCGATTCTCTGCCAATAGCTGCCTGACATTTTTCGCCCAGACTGAGCTTTCCATATCGGGTATCACTGCAGCAGCACATCACCCATACGCACCGTGGCCAGGCAGCAGGAGCAAGTGTTGCCTACTTTTCGACGCCCGCTCAACACGACGCCTGGCTTATCCACTTCTCCTTTCTTTTCCGGGGCTCCGAAGGACAACGTGGCGCTTTGCGCGATGCTCGACAACTGAAAAGTCATCTCGGTTCCTCCGAAATCCCTTAACTTTGGGGCTTTAAGCTTCGCCGCGGAGCTTTATAAGCTGGTCCAAAGCTGAGCCACGCCTGCGCCCCAGCATGTAAACAAATTCGGTTCACAGGGTCGTGTTTTCCCGCTCTCAGTCGCTCGTGTTTCTCTTTTTTGTATGCCCCTCAGCTGTTTGGCGCCGCACGCGATTCTGGTCAGCTGACTGGCGCCTCTGCCGCTGCGCTGCTGCGACGCCGTCGACGTCGACGTCTGCATCTGTTTGCATGCCAACCACTTGTGGCTCTTTGTTGTTTGTTTGGCTTTCCACGCATGTGATCCGACCGACTTGGCCCCAAAGCTTTCTCGTCGGCTTGACCGACGAACGCTAATTTACACACCGGTTGGTCCGTTTAAGTGATTGCTTTTTAAGCGGTCCGTAATCAGCCGACTGATTTAAACCGCCGAACTTGACAGTCCGATAGCGTAATATCCTCGCTGACTCATGAGACGTTTGTAATTCAAGAAATGTGACTGCGCCTCTGGTGAGCTAGGTCAGTCCACGAGTTGGTGAAGGAAAGTTGTTATAGAAATTACAACGGCATTAGGAAAAGTAGTTACATCAGAGTGCATTTTCAAAAGAAAGTATATTCTTTGACTCTCAGAAATCTAAAAGGTATCAACAATTGGTAATCAAATAATAGAGTTAATTGGTTTTTATACCCGTTACTCGTAGAGTAAAAGGGTATATTGTATTCGTGCAAAAGTATGTAACAGGGAGAAGGAAGCGTTTCCGACCCCATAAAGTATATATATTCTTGATCAGGATCACTAGCCGAGTCGATCTAGCCATGTCCGTCTGTCCGTCTGTCCGTCTGTCTGTCTGTCTGTCTGTCTGTCTGTCTGTCCGTCTGTCCGTATGAACGCTGAGATCTCGGAAACTATAAAAGCTAGAAGATTGGTATTTGGCATGAAGATTCTTGGAGTTCCTACGCAGCGCAAGTTTGTTTCAAAAGGGTGCCACGCCTCCTCTAACGCCCACAATCGCTTATATACGATTTTAAAAATTTCAATATTTCGGAAAAGTAAAAATGCAGTTTTATTGTGTTTATCAATACCTATCGAAATGTAGAAGAAATTTTTCAAATCGGACCATTCGTTAAAAAGTTATGCGTGTTCAAAGTTTCTATCTCCATCTCCCTCGCACTCCCTTTACCTGAGTAACGGGTATCTGATTGTCGGGGCACCCGACTATAGCGTTCTCTCTTGTTTTCTCTTGCTCACATACGTAACAACAAATAAATCATGTTAATAAAGAAAATGTAGTTGTTTAACTGTGTAAACTCTACATCTTTCAGTAGAATTTAATCCACAGAAGCAAAGGTAAACTTATAATTAAGTTACATTAGCTTTAGAAGGTCAGAAACAAGATTTCGAAATTCTAAAAAACAAACAATTATGTATCAGGGATACCACAGAAACAGCTCTCCGCTGAATTCGCGCTGAATTCATATAAATAAAACAAGAGAGAACGCTATAGTCGGGTTTGTGTCCCGACTATCTAATACCCGTCACTCAGCTAAAGGGAGTGCGAGGGAGATGGATACATAACATTTTTTTGATTGCGAATAACTTTTTAAATTTGAAAAATGTCTTCTACATTTCGATAGGTATAAATATACACAACAAAATTGCATTTATACTTTTCGGAAATCTTTAAAGGTGTGGGCGCCAGACACATTTTAAAATCGTTAGTGGGCGATTGTGGGCGTTAGAGGGGGCGTGGCACCTTTTTGAAATAAACTTGCGCTGTGTAGGAAGCCCAAGAATATGTGTAGAAAATCTCAACCTTCTAGCTTTTGTAGTTTCCGAGATCTCAGCGTTCATACGGACAGACAGACAGACGGACATGGCTATATCGACTCGGCTAGTGATCCTAATCAAGAATATATATACTTTATGGGGTCGGAAACGCCTCCTTCTAGCTGTTACACACTTTTGCACGAATGCAAAACTTTCGATTGGTGTATTACTTATTACGATCGGACAATCACAGCAGACTTTCATTTCTTCCTGTATATATAGTAGTCGCCTTCGCACACTCTCCTGGGGCGCTTCGTCACTACGTGGACTGCCGTCCACAGTGATACCCTTTTACTCTACGAGTAACGGGTATAATTAAAGAGTAAGTATTAGCCTATTTTTAAAGCAGCGTAGTAATAAAATGTAAAATGATTTTACCATGGAAGCTGTAAGAGAGTACACATAATATAGTTATACTTGTTGTTTGGTACATAAGTTTTTTTTTAGAAAAACCAAGGCAATCTTCTTTGCAACAGACGCTAACCGTGCACTCGACAGAAGCTTTGTTTATTGTTTTCCTCACGTCCTAACAACGCCTAAGTCTCAGCAGAACGAATCTTCATGCTGCCAAGCCAAACTAATCTAGCTAAAACGAATTTTAAAGAATGTTCCCATTCACAGCCCAACAAACGCTTATCGAGGGGACACACCTTCGTAGAAGCTGCATGCAAAAGTCACAACGGCAACCTTGACCCGGTGGGCGAAATCGCATTAAGCCGAAGACCCGGCGAGGGGGCGGGGAAGGAAAGTGAAATCAAATCTGCACATGCTCAGGTTGAAAGCCAAAGGCAGAACCACTCGGGCGGAGGCACAAAGCAAGTTCTGACTAATGTCCCATTCGCAACGCCAGTGGCACTACTAACCCAGCTAATTCGCAGCGCTGATGCGTAAAGCATGTCGAGTGGGTGGGGAAGGGTCGGGCTTAGCAGAAACTACTTATGAATGAAAAGAAAAGTGGTGCTGCCTTGAGCGAAAATGGTCCGGATTCCACTCAAAGGCGGAGCGGAAAAGCGGAAAAGCTTCTGTAAGCTCGGCCCCAGCTTTTCGGGCCGATTGCGGCGAACTTTGGCCAACATTTTCGCTCCAGCGCTCGGTGTTTGTAGACCGTTCTATTTCGTCGGGCTGCTGCAAATGAAACTTCAAAGAGCTGGCCACAAAATCCCCACATTAATCATCCCAGTTTGCTATTTATTAAAGTTCCGCGGCCGCGTGCAATGATATTTTGTGTTTACACAGCGCCCAAACAACAGAAAACCAAGTGTAAGTGCTGGCTGGCCACTTGGTCGACGGGATGAAAATGTACACCTGGAAAAACAGATCCCAGGGAAGTCTTCGTGGGGCTCTGGCAGTGCCAGCTTCCGCCACAATGAAACGAAACGAAAGTGAAAAATAGGCAAAATATCTGAGCTCCCACTCGTAGATACTGAGGGCCCTGTGTGTGTATCCACATTTTGCGTGTGATTTTGTTTAAGGCAACTAACTGCTGGATTATTGTTATTCGACCGCCTAATTTGATTGAGTCGCTTGTTGGCCAAATTTATATTCGAATAAATTCCGTTTTAATTGCCCCTCCGCGGTGGGTCGATGGCGAGCCATAGATTAGGCAACATCGCCACAGTTTATTGTGATAAAAAAATAATTGCTATGTTGGCAAACAGATTTAATCGTCATCCGGAAAACGTGAAAGTTCTCCGCACCCCAAGAACCAATTTGTTGGAGGGAGTGGGATGGCGCGGGTTGATGGCACAGCTGCCCCGCTGTGCTCTCCGAATTCCATGGTCCTAGTCGGGGGAAGAGGTCCCCGTTTCCGGCCTTCACTCATCTGCTTCCTTCCATCACTGCTAGCAAGATGAACATATTTGAGCAGATGGGTGTTGCCATGCCGCTCTGCTGAGCCGGATTTCGCTGAATTCCCGACCCGCAAAGTAGCTTGGCCTAGAGAGAAGTTATGAATTTCTCATTTCCTCCTCTGATGTGATGTTTTTGGCGGAATTCTTGAGCTTATAAGCCCTGTCTAAGCTGAAGTTTGGGGGCGCAAGGAAACATTTTCGGTAATTGTTATGTCAATCAATCTGATTAACTGGAGCTGTACATTCATTGAATGGGGTCTACCCCTAAGCTCTCCGCGGTGTTTCACTCAACTCATTAGTATGGCCATGACGTATAGCCCTAAGCCTAACTAATCAGCAGAAACAAAACATTTGAATAACAATAAACAACGAATAAATAACTCACTGGGTATTCCAAAAATAAGTTTGGATGAGCCAAACATTTAATAAATAAATAAGCAGCACTTGTGAAGCGCTATTTAGAACAAAACTAATTGAATAACTTTAACGATTTATTCTTAATATCTATACACTTATATCTCAATCAAAAACATATTAATAAAAAAGAGAATTTATGTCTACCGTGAACAGATTAAATTGAAAGCCTTTTAATCGTAAAGATACAAAATTTGAAATCGTGCACATTGTATATTATAATTGCGAAATTCAAATATTATCTATAAGTTCAATCCGATTTCATTGCTAAATATACCAAGTTTTTAGGTTGTATCCCAAATAATCTTATTTAAGCCAAGAAAGTTTGAAATCGAAAGTCGACTTGGAACTTCTTTGGGAAAACTTTCAAGAATCCTTCAAACAAAAGCCCCCTTTTAAACTTTTACGTTTCGCCTCCATGAAACTTGTCAAGCAATGAAAGCATTTGCCTCATTCCTTTGTGATCTAATGTGAAAATGTTGGTATGGGTTCTTTTCATTCGCAATGCAGCCATTATGAACAGATATTAGAGAAAGATATCATAAAAAGCATAAAAGCGTCGACTACAAAAATCGTTAAAAGTGACAACTTGAGTTGGTACATTTGGAATGCGGACACCAGGGAGAAATGTTTATTGGAAGTATTAAACAGACGACTTGCTATCTCGCCAAGGGGTGGAAATATTAGGCACGATACAGAGTAATGTGGGGTAGTCGACCGACTTTTCATGAATATTTTATACCCAGCTAACCGCTGCCTTGGTCGTTCTGACGATATATTTTTTGTATCTTACTAAAAGCATAGTTCACCGTAAGCAATTTGAGAATTAATTAAATTAGTCGGGTGTCACGACTATCTGATAGCCGTCACTTAGCTAGCACTACGAGGGAGATGGAGATATAAAGCTTTGATTGCGAATAACTTTTCAATGATTTTAAAAATTTCTTCCACATTTCGATAGGTCTTAGTAAACACTATAAAATTGCATTTATACTTTTTTGAAATCTTTTAAGATGTGGGCGCCAGATACATTTTAAAATCGTTTAAGGCGGCTATGGGCCCTAGGGGGGCGTGGCATTTCAATGAAACAAACTTGCGCTGCGCAGGAACCCAAGGAATCTGCATTATTAATTAATTAATTAATTTTATAGTTTCCGAGATCTCAATGTTCATACGGACGGGCAGACGGCAGATCAAAAATATATATACTGTTGAGAAATAGATCGGTCATTTATTATTGTATTATTTCCTAATCGCACCTAGTTAAATGCTCATCATTGTATTATTTCCTAATCGCACCTAGTTAAATGCTCATCATTGTATTATTTCCTAATCGCACCTAGTTAAATGCACATCATTGTTCTGCATTCTACATAAAAGCTTTAAGCTCACACGCATAGCCGAAACTGCAGTCGATCCGCATTAGTATTGGAATATCATGCGTTCTTTTGCATTATCTTTCTGCACGTTTTTTTGGCAGTCATATAGAAGTCATCTAGTTGAATTGTACCCGCAACCGCTCGCTAATCGAAAACCCGCTTAAAACCTATTGTAAACCGCTTATTATTAATAAAAACCTCAAAACCTATATAAACATTAATACAGTCCACTTCATTTATAACCATAACAAATTTTGGTCCGTTCGAGTAGCCGGATAACTGCGTGTGAATTTGAGTTTATTTGTGAATAATAAAAGACAAAATAGCCGCTGCTTTTCGCCATGAACATGCATCGGACAATTCAACAACGTGGTGCCTGCAAGGGGCAAATAACTCGCACCCTTAATGGTGCTTCGGAGTTTTCGCAGGAATGTGATAGTGTGGAAACATTGCAATATAAGCTGGATCGTCTTGTAGCCACCTTCAACCACTTTATGGACCTATCCGAGGATTTAGTGGCATTTAACATGGAGGAGGGATATGAAGACCCTGGATTGGATATAGCTGAATACGAGGACAAGTTCTACAGAGCGCACTCCATTTTTAGTAAAGCCATAAAGGAGATGGGTGGTCAAGATCATGGACAGGACCAGTCGAACCTTTTGCTATCAAGTACAGTGGAACGTCTATTTGAGGGACAAAACCAACTTCTGGAACAAATTCATACCTCATCTGGAGCAGCTAATTTAAGGTTTGAGAAAATTCGAATTCCCACATTTTCTGGCAAATACGAGGATTGGAGCCAGTTTAGTGATTTGTTCTTAAGCTCAGTAGATAATAACGAAAAGCTCTCCAAGTGCCAAAAATTTCATTATCTAAAATCTTATTTAGATGGAGAAGCCCTTTCCTTAATTAAACATATTGCCGTTTCGAATGATAATTATCAAGACGCGTGGGAAAAGTTGCAAAATCGTTATAACAAAAAAACGCTAATCGCTCGATCATTTGTTCAGAATTTTCTTTCATTGCCAACCGCTACCAATTCGAATATCGCCGAGTTACGTAGGGTAATTGACTCTGCCGACGAATGCATTCGAGGCCTACACGCGCTGAACTGTGACAGCCGCGATGTGTGGTTAATTCATATATTGCTATCAAAATTAGGTCCCGAAATCAAACAAGCTTGGGCTAACAGTAGTGTGTCGTCCAAGAAAGACGTCACCATAAATGATTTATTCACTTTTCTTTTCGCTCATTGTGATACTTTGGAGTCTTGTCAGGATATACACGTGATGCAACCCTCAAGACCAGCCCAGAGTAGACGCCGCCAAGTCGCTTATCATGCAAGTGGATCAAATCAGTCTTCTCGCGACTGTATATATTGTCAAGGACAGCACAATATATACGCATGTACTGCATTCAAAGCCCTGGATGTCGTACAACGCCGTACTTTCGCCAGGGATACTAAGCTTTGTTTTAATTGTCTAAGTCGATCTCATCAAGTCAAGGATTGTAATTCTTCGAACACTTGCCGTCAGTGCAACGCTAAGCATCACACGCTAGTCCACCCGGAAGAGTCTAGATCGATTCCGATGGCCTCCGCCCATATGTCTGCGGCTGAGGTTAATATAGTTCCTTTAATTGATCATGATGCTGAAATAAATACTGCTGCTGTCAGCCATCATACTGTGGACAGGGCCAACAATCAAGCCCTACTGCCAACTATTCTGGCCAATGTAATTGACACATGTGGCAACAAGACCTCATGTAGGTTATTGCTCGATACTGGATCAACAATAACCATGGTAGCAGAGTCGTTTATCCAAAGGATCGGAATTCCACGCACGCATGCTCGCATCTCAGTTGTTGGACTAGGTGCTAACCCTGCTGGAGTTAGCCGAGGTCGCGCTAACTTCACCTTGCTGTCAAGAACCACAACTGCATCCTTGGAGGTCTCCGGCCTGATTATGAGTTCTCTGACCTCCTTGATTCCCGCTCAGCAGGTCAAGTCCAGCACTCCTATCTGGAACAAGATTCGCAGCTTACCGTTAGCTGACCCGACGTTTGGATCACCGGGAAAAATCGATGTTATTTTGGGCGCTGATCAACTCTGGAACATATATACTGGACATCGCCGAGAGTTTGGTATTGAATACCCCATTGCACTACATACTAATTTTGGTTGGGTTATTACAGGCAGCTATAATGATTGTAGCGAACCATCTACGCACGCACAAGTCCACCACGCTTACGAAGATTTGGATTCCTTAGTTCGCTCCTTCATGGACATGGAGCAGGTGCATCCGACCAAAGCGACGATCGACGCAAGTGATCCTGCAGAAAAACACTTTCTGACCACGCATGCTCGCCGAGAAGATGGTGTGTACATTGTCCAGTACCCATTCAAGGAACCCATCATGCCACTTGGCTCTACGTTGCCACAAGCTCTCAACCGCTTTGCCGCCCTAGAACAGAAATTTCGAAAGTTCCCTGCACTCAAGCAAGAGTATGTAACGTTCATGGAGGACTACTTAAAAAGAGGACACATGGCACTGATACCTGCTGCTGAAGCGTCTGAGGATACAGGACGCTGCAACTATTTGGCACACCACGCAGTGTTTAAGCCGGATAGCACCACCACCCGTTGCCGAGTTGTATTTGACGGCTCAGGAAAGGACTCTAAGGGTCATTCGCTTAACTCACGACTGCACATAGGCCCACCTATTCAAAGGGATTTAGTTGGAGTCTGCCTTCGCTTTCGTCAGCATCCTTATGTATTTTGCGCTGACATTGAGAAGATGTTTAGAGGCATTTTGGTATCAGATGAACACACGCAGTATCAACGCATAGTTTGGAGAAAGGAGGAGAACGCTACGCTGGATCACTATCGACTGCTGACCGTAACATATGGTTTAGCTTCATCGCCATTCCTCGCCGTTCGAGTTCTTAAGCAGCTCGCGAACGACTATGCCGAAGTGCATCCGAGCGCTGCTGCCGCTCTAAACAGAGACGCGTACGTTGATGATATTCCCACTGGATGTGACCAAATTCAGGATCTTATTGCCCTCAAAGATGAATTAATTTCTCTTCTAAGTAAAGCTCAATTCAACCTTCGAAAGTGGAGCTCAAACTGTTACGCCCTATTGAAGTCGTTGCCCAAGGAGATTTGTGAGTATCCGCTTGAAGCTTTAGAGAAGGACAGTTCATTTCGATTTGTTAAAGTACTGGGATTGTATTGGGATCCAAAAGCTGACTGCATTTTCTTCAAGCTAGAAATCCCCGGAATTACAACCGCTCTTACCAAACGCATTCTGCTTTCGGAACTAGCCAAGATCTACGATCCGCTGGGTTTGCTTGCACCCACAACTGTGTTTTTAAAGATTCTTTTTCAAGATAGCTGGCTGAGTTCTGTCGATTGGAATGAGGTACTACCTCCCCAATTATGTACACGGTGGCAACAGTTCGTATCTCAAATGCATTTATTGGAAACTTGTCGAGTTCCTCGCTACATATCAACACCGCTTCAAACAATGGAACTGCACGGATTCGCAGATGCATCGTCCCAGGCATATGCTGCGGTCATCTATAGTCGCGTCGAAGTCAACAATGGATATGCTGTTAATTTGATAATGGCAAAGACCCGCGTGGCACCTATTAAGTCTGTCTCCATTCCACGACTCGAGCTTAACGCAGCCCATTTGCTCTCTAAGTTGATTTCCCTGATCAAGCAATCATTAACTGTTCCTATTTCCAGAATCAACTGTTGGTCAGACTCTGAAATAGTTTTGCATTGGCTATCATCTCCTCCCCGTACCTGGAACACTTATGTTTGCAACCGTACTGCAGAAATCTTAGAGACGTGCCCACGTAGCTGCTGGCAACATATTCGAAGTGGCGATAACCCTGCAGACTGTGCATCCCGAGGAATACTTCCAAAGGACCTCTTGGACCATCCAATTTGGTGGAATGGACCAGCTTGGCTATCCCAGTCACGCTCAACTTGGCCACCCGTTAAGGCTAAGTTTGTTCTGTCGACAGAAGAAGAGGCATCCCTGGAGGTAAAAGCCGATCCTAAGGTTAACCTACACATTTCCGACGACGGAAATTCATTAACCTGTCTGATCAACAAAACCTCTTCATGGTCTCGTTTGGTGAGGATACTCAGCTACTGCTTTCGCTTTGTGCATCGTCTTCGTGGGAGAAACCAACTTTCGCCGTTTCTGTCGGCGTGGGAGCTACAATATGCCCGGTCTCGGATATTCACCCATGTTCAAAGGGAGTTCTTTAAAGTGGAATACAAGCAGTTAAGCACCGGACAGCAACTAAAAAGGAACTCGAAGTTGATCCGCTACACCCCTTTCTTAGACGAGCAGAGAGTAATACGTGTTGGTGGTCGTATCGATAATTCTATGGCTAATTATGACGCAAAACATCCCATAATCCTGCCATAATAGCTGCTCTATTAGTTCAATATCAACATGTTGCATCGCTACATGGTGGAGTCGAATACACTTTTCATAGTCTACGACAACGGTATTGGATTCTAGGAGCTCGAAACCTCGTCCGCAAAACCGTATTTAATTGCAGAACTTGTTTCTTGCAACGACGACACACGAGTTCTCAACTTATGGCTGATCTACCCGAGTTTCGAGTTCAACCCACCCGCTGTTTTCTTCACACTGGATTGGATTATGCTGGACCTGTGACGATCAAAGCCTCTACAGGTCGGACACCAAAATTTGGCAAAGCTTGGTTTGCCATCTTCGTTTGTCTATCAACAAAGGCTATACACCTTGAACTCGTCAGCGATTTGACAACATCCGCCTTTATAGCCGCTTTCAAACGCTTTTGGTCTCGACGAGGGCCCATATCGGACTTATACTCGGACAACGGCACAACTTTTCACGGAGCCAAACGAGATTTATCTGAAATGCAACGTATCGCGATCGCCCAGGCTCATAGCGAAGAGATTTCGAGCTTCTTGTCAAGTCACGAAATCAATTGGCATTTCATCCCGCCCTCAGCGCCCCATTTCGGAGGTATTTGGGAGACTGGTGTGCGATCTATAAAGTTTCATCTTAAACGAGTTATTGGCAGCAGTGCATTAACATTCGAGGAATATTCGACCCTGTTAATTCAGATTGAAGGACTTCTGAATTCTCGACCTTTGTGTGCACCCAGCGATCACAGCCTTAACCCGCTAACCCCTTCTCATTTTCTAACAGGTCAGCCCCTTACTTCCATACCAGAGCCATCGTTTCTGGATGTAAACATCAACAGACTGCAGCGCTGGAGACAATTGCAGGCCAAAGTTCAAGGGTTCTGGAGACGATGGAACTTAGAGTATCTCAGTACGCTTCAAACTCGCATGAAATGGCAACAAGATGCTCAGAACGTTGCCATGGACACCCTGGTTGTGCTAAAGGAGCCGAATCAACCGCCAAGCAAGTGGCTGTTGGGACGAGTCGTACAACTTCATCCTGGCCAGGATCAGAGGGTCCGTGTGGTCACAGTTAAAACTGCCAGAGCAACCTACAAGCGCCCCATTACGAAACTTGCTGTGCTTCCTTTGAACTGAACCGTCGTTCAGGGGGGCCGGTATGTTGAGAAATAGATCGGTCATTTATTATTGTATTATTTCCTAATCGCACCTAGTTAAATGCTCATCATTGTATTATTTCCTAATCGCACCTAGTTAAATGCTCATCATTGTATTATTTCCTAATCGCACCTAGTTAAATGCACATCATTGTTCTGCATTCTACATAAAAGCTTTAAGCTCACACGCATAGCCGAAACTGCAGTCGATCCGCATTAGTATTGGAATATCATGCGTTCTTTTGCATTATCTTTCTGCACGTTTTTTTGGCAGTCATATAGAAGTCATCTAGTTGAATTGTACCCGCAACCGCTCGCTAATCGAAAACCCGCTTAAAACCTATTGTAAACCGCTTATTATTAATAAAAACCTCAAAACCTATATAAACATTAATACAGTCCACTTCATTTATAA
>JBAMCF010000581.1:0-31171 GCA_037075285.1 Drosophila lutescens | reverse complement strand
TAAGCAAACCTCGGTTTAAGAGAATCTAGGGACTTCTCAAGAATTAAATAAGAGAAAGACTCAAGAGAGTCGGAATAAATTGGGCGATGCAATTATTGGTTTGATTGTGGAAATCGATTAAACAGATTACTCTGCAATTTTGGGCCTCGCTGGGTGCTGACCGGAAGATAATGTTTACATTTGGAAGACCCGGCTTAGTTTACAGTAGAAGGCCCGCGGCGCAAATGTTTATATTAGAAGGACCGCGGCGCAAGCGCAATTGTTTACAGTAGATGGACCGCGGAGCATTTGGAACTTAATAACGAATTCTTATTGGAGTGGTGAAGATAAATAAGAGCTCTGGATTTCGTGGGAAAGCTGAGTAAGAAGTTCCCAGCTAGAAGTTGTTTACAAACTGGGTAAGGAGCCTGGGATCTTGGGTTCGATAACTCCCCCCATCCTAAATTGGATCGTCCCGATTCATTGGAACTGATGGATAAAGCGAATTTAAATGATTGGTCAACTCGACTACAATTTCATCTTCAATGGTATTTGCATTGTTGGATATAATATTTTCGGGTTCTGCTTCAATATGAGCTTGTCGTGGTTTGCATATTAGATATTTTTTTAATTTTAATAAAATTGTGATAATTAAATATATTAAAGTAAATATGATCAATATTAACGTTATTGGGATTTGAGTTTGTTTAATTTGAATAAAAGGGTTTAATATGTTAATGTTATCAAAAGTAAGTTCCGAATCGTTTGACATAAGATATTCGGATATTAAGAAATTATTATATTGTTTAGCAGTGATATATTCCAATATCTTATGGTCTACATTAGTGTAGGAAATATTATTTATTAAAGTAGTGCCATTAAAGGTAATTAAAAATTACCCATTTAAATGAGTATCATTTACAGTATTATGACCATTAATAAAAATGGCTCCTTCTTGGATTACATCAATTTTTTTATTATATTCTCTGATTTTATTACATCGAGATTTTTCTCCATTTAGTAGTCTGGTAAAACAAGTGCTGTCTGGGCTTAAAGTGCCATAATTATTAAATACTTCTGTCTTAAAATTAGAGATTACATAATACTTATTTTTACATTTAGCGACCTGATTATCAATTAAGAGTTTTCCATCATAGTGTGAGATGGATCGTGCGTTATACACTTCGCAACGGTTTGTAATAATGGGGTATTTTATATATGTTATAATTAACTCTTAGTGTATGGCGATTTTAAATTTAGAAATATCTAATATGTCTGTAATTACTACAGGTTTTTGTTCGTGTTTAAAAATTTCCTGGATGTCTTCAGTGTTTAGAATTTTAGTGTTGAAAACATCTATTTTTATACTCTTGCAGAGGGTATTATAATTTAGTCAGATATTGTAACGCAGTGAAGGAGACGTTTCCGACCACATAAAGTATATATATTCTTGATCAGCAATAGCCGAGTCCATCTAGCCATGTCCGTCTGTCCGTCTGTCCGTCTGTCTGTCTGTCTGTCTGTCTGTCCGTTTCTATGCGAACTAGTCTCTCAGTTTTAAAGCTATCGCAATGAAACTATCCCAAAAGTCTTCTTTCTATTGCAGGTAGTACATATGTCGGATCGGACCACTATATCTTAAGGCTCCCATACGAATAATCAAACAAATATAAGAAAATTCATTGTAACTTTGCAGGAAGTAGGCGTTTTGATTTCTGACAACTTAAAAAGGTATTTCTTTTATCTGCAAGGGTAAATAAGCTTCGGCTGGCCGAAGCTAGCTTCCTTTCTTGTTGCTAATGTTATTGTATCCATTAAATTCATAAGATCGTAAGTTAGCAGACGAAGGCGGTGTTTTCTAAGCGGGAATTCTTGATTTAAAAGTACTGATTGAAGATTTTCAGTTAGGGTTTTTATTTCTTTGAATAATTTTGAATTAATTACAAATTGATCGTTATTATTACGGATTAAATCATTAATTTTATTACGAACTGCTATGAAATCATTATGATCTGGTGTTCCTGCTATCCATTTCCAAAGTGTACCTAATTCGTTGATTCCCCTTTTAGCTCTATTGGGTGTAATTTGTGAGATAATGTCTAAGTTTTATGAATTTCCCACTGTGAATTCTGATTGCTTATTTTTAAGTGATTATATTCGAGTTGAATTCGAGTGAATTAGTTTTATATAGACTTAGATTAGTTAAATTAGAACGTCTTTAGTATCCTTGTAAATAAAAAAATCATGGTTCGTATAGTCCATTATTTCGGAATTGGTGGCGACTATCATCAACAATACGTATATTTATACCCGTTACTCGTAGAGTAAAAGGGTATATTGTATTCGTGCAAAAGGAAGCTTTTCCGACCCTATAAAGTATATATATTCTTGATCAGGATCACTAGCCGAGTCGATCTAGCCATGTCTGTCTGTACGTCTGTCTGTCCGTCTGTCTGTCCGTCTGTCTGTCCGTCTGTCTGTCTGTCCGTCTGTATGAACGCTGAGATCTTGGAAACTATAAAAGCTAGAAGATTGGCGTTTTGCATGCAGATTCTAGGAGTTCCTACGCAGCGCAAGTTTGTTTCAAAAAGGTGCCACGCCCCCTCTAACGCCCACAATCGCTTATATACGATTTTAAAAATTTCAATATTTCGGAAAAGTAAAAATGCAGTTTTATTGTGTTTATCAATACCTATCGAAATGTAGAAGAAATTTTTCAAATCGGACCATTCGTTAAAAAGTTATGCGTGTTCAAAGTTTCTATCTCCATCTCCCTCGCACTCCCTTTACCTGAGTAACGGGTATCTGATTGTCGGGGCACCCGACTATAGCGTTCTCTCTTGTTTTGAATTCATTTTCTGTAATTTAAAACAAATTGTGTTTAAAATTTGATGTTGTCTTTATGAATAGTACGGTTCTTATTATTTATAATAACCTTATTGGGTAGATTTTCCTTAACTACTTGTCTTTTATATCGAGAATTAAGCTTGTTTCTTTCCCCATGCTTCTTTTCAAAAATAACTTCCCCTACGAGATAGTTCTTCTCCTTTCTGTCCTTGTTATGTCCCTCTAACATTTTCTCTTGAGTAGTTTTTAACAATAGAGGAATAGTATCGTGCTCAATTTTATTATAAAGTATGTCAAAGGGTTTTTGGTTGGTTGTTGAATGAATGGTTTTATTATATTCTTGCGCGGCTCGTATTACAATTTCGGTATAGTCGGTTAAATTAAATTGCTCTTTAAGACAGCGGGCTAATTCTGTTAATGTCGAATGTGCCCTTTCGACTTGACCGTTAGAGGTACTGTGTCTTGGGTCTGCGTAATGTAAAGTTAAACCGTTCCTTTGTGCAAAGGATTTAAGCTCGGTTCATTATCGGTCATTATTACCTTGGCTAGAGGGAATTGTTGAAGTAGTTCCATTACTTTATTTTCAATATTTAATTTATTTTGGATTTCTTTAACTACTAGAAATTTTGAATAGGCGTCAATACAAGTTATAAAAATGAGACTTTGCGCATAATATATATCGATATGTAAATTTTCGCCCTCTTTAGATGGAATTGGGGCTTCACCAATAGGAATTTTAATTGGGTGTCTATTACATTTGTTTTCATTGCAAATATTACAGTTTTTAATATATTCTTTTAATTTTGAAAATAACTTGGGCCAGTAATACAATCTACATATTTGTTTGTAGTTTTCGTCTAGTCCTCGGTGAGCTCTACTGTGTGTTTCTTCTATTATAATAGCCTTGTCTTCATTGTTTTTTACATCTTGAAGAAATGTCCTTGTGTAAAGGAATTTATTAACGAAGTTTTCTTTTAAAGGTTTTTAAATTATATAAAAGTCTTCAAGTGTACAATGTATACCGACGGTGACATTTGGTTGTAAATATTCTCTTAGAATTGAAATCAAATTTTCCGGAGTGTCATACTCGACTATATGTCTGGTATTATTAAATACGTTAACAGATTCAAGAACTGTGAACCTAGCCTTTGTTATTAATAATTGAATCATAAACTGGTTTAAGGGTTTTTTTGTTTCTTCAATTACATTTTCGAAACTACTTTCTGCTGAGTGCAAAGTATTTTGATCGGACTCGGATGGTTCCGACTGATCGCTATCGGACAAATTGTTAATCTGTATTCGTGATAATGCGTCGGCAACTACGTTAGTTGCGCCTGGTTTATATATGACTTTTGGAGTGAAACTTTCTTTTACCAGCGTTTCATTTCTATATTTGGATTTTAATACGAAATTGCAAAGGATAATGGTTGATGATCGGTTTGAATTTCAATTCCAATCACTCCGTATAGGTAATTTCTCAAATTTTTCAAAGCCCACACTATTGCCAATAGTTCCTTTTTGTTAGTTGCATAGACTTGTTCAGTTTTAGAGAGGGTTTTTGAAATAAATGTTATTGGTTTACCTTCTTGGGATAATACCGCGCCAATAGCGACGTCCGAAGCATCTGTGGTTAATGTAAATTTTTTACTATAGTCTGGTTGAACCAGTTCTATTTGAGCAATGAGACTTTCTTTTAGCTCGTTAAAAGCTTTAATAGCTGGGTCATCCAGCTGAATTAACGTTTTTGTAGACATTCTTTTCGAGATTTTACCATGATGTCCTCCTAAGTATTTAGTTAGTGGTTTAGCCTTGAAGGCATAATTCGGAACAAATTTTCTATAATAACCGGTAAGGCCGAGGAAACTTCTTAGTTCCCGAATATTTTTTGGAGGCGGATATTTAATAATGGTGTCAATTTTTTCCGGATCCGTCTTGATGACGTTATAGGATACAATGTATCCTAGATAACTGGTTTCGTTTTTAAAAAACTTTGATTTCTCCAAAGATGTTTTCATATTAGCTTTAAATAATATATCAATTATTTTAGTTAAATCGACATAATGTTCTTCAAGTGTATTAGAGAAAATAATTATGTCGTCCATATAAACATGGCATGTTTTACCTACTTCTTCCCTTAGAATGTCGTCCATTGCTCTTTGGAAGATTCTTGGTGCATTGGTCAATCCAAATGGCATCCTTAAGAATTCATACTTCCCGTTATTTATTGAGAAAGAAGTCTTTCCCACATATGATTCTTTTATTAGAATCTGATGAAACCCTGATTCTAAGTCTATGGTTGAAAAATATCTAGCCTTTCCCAAATTAGCTAGAATTACCGACGGGTCTTGCATGGGATATCTGTCCGGTATGGTTCTTTCGTTCAACTTTTTATAGTCAATAACTAGTCTTAATTTAGGACTTCCGTCCTCGTTTTCGCCTTTCTTTGGTACCACCAACACTGGAGAATTGTAAGGACTCCGACTAGGTCGTATTATTCCTTCTTTAAGCATTCTACTGATTTCGTTATTAACGAAATCGGCGATTGACAACGAGTACGGATATTGCTTTCCGTATATAGGTCTGTCGTGAACTAAAGTGATTTCCCCTTTTATATCTGTACGAAATGGGATTTGCATGTTGATTTTCGAATGCTCAGTTTCAACTTTCTTTAATATTCGGTATCTCATATCAGAACTGTTTTTGCTGATTTCACAATTGAGATTGTTTAAATTATCAGTGACGGATAATTCAACGTCAGCGTGTTCAGGATTTTTGTATCCCAAACTATTAATAAAGACGGATAATTCAACGTCGGCGTGTTCAGGATTTTTGTATCCCAAACTATTATTAAAGACGGATAATTCAACGTCGGCGTGTTCAGGGTTTTTTAATCCCAAACTTGTACTTTTGTCGGATAATTCTACGACGGCGCGTTCAGGATGTTTGAATCCAAAACTTGTTGTACTTTGATTTGCCTCTTCAGAGTCAGTTCTGATATGGGCTTTTTCATCAAAGTATTTTTTGATAATAAATTCTTTCAATGGAAGAATGGTTTTTTCTTCAGATAATGAATGTTGGTTGCAAGAGCTGTCGTTATCATAAATCAATTTTTCTTCTTTATCCCCATATTTCATTACCCCTTTTTCGGTGTCGATTACAGCTCCGATTTTTTTCAATAAATTGTAACCTATTAGTAAGTCTGATTTTAACCCCTCGATTTCATAAAATGTGTATCGAGTATCGAATATCGTTACCATGTGATAATAGAGTATCCATTAACCGTAGATACTCTTTTATATATTGAAAGTTCGTTTTTATTTTTATAGATCCCCATTCTGATGTAGCATGAAGTTGCCCCTGTGTTAATTAAAATTTTTAGTTTTTTTATTTAGCTTACTATCTTTTCGTAATATGTAGGGTAATCCTACTCCGGATTCTCTCCTAAAAAATGGTCCTCTTCGATGTTATTTAAACGCATTGTTTTATTAGCCGATTGATTAACTGTCCCTGTTGGTTGTCTTTTATTTTGTGGTTGATCTTGCTGAGTTGTTTGATTGTTGTTATATGTTGGCCTATTCTGAACCTGTATGGATTCGTCAACGTCCATCGGTTCTGGTTTGTTCTGTTGAGGTTTATAGGAATTCCATTTATTTTGACTATTTTGTTGAGGATAATACTGTCTAACCTGATTCCAATTTTGATTTTTATTCTGATTATAATTATTTGTATTCTGATTATCGGGTTGATTAAACCTCAAGTTGTTGGTATTCCTATAATTATTATTATAGTTATTATAGTTATTTTGCCTGGGTTTATTATTTGAGTTTTGTTGCCCATATTGGTTTGACTCATTAGTCTTGCGTTGTGAAATTATATAATTGTTCGCGAATTGGGCCCTCAAATTGTTGCTTTCTAGTTCTTGTACTATTACCATCGCATTAGGTAAATCTGGTGGAATCATAGAAAATATTACATCTGAAATATGGCCGTTAAGGCCAATTATGAACACTCGTAGTGCTGTCTTTCTATGTTTTTCATTAAGTTCAGATGTAATTGGCTTATTCCTCCCATGTGTCATAATGGTTTTGTTAATAAGGAGAGTTAATTTTTTATTTACTAAATTATAAAATTCCATAATCGACAGTTTCCCCTGACTTATTACACTTAAGTCCTGCTCTAAAATATGTATTGGTCGTTTGTCACTGAAAACAAAATCAAGTCTTGCCATTATGGCATCAAAATTCAATACGGTTCCATTATGGGTTAGGGCATCATTGGCAATGCCTGTAATTTTATTTCGAAGAATTGATAGTGCCGAAAAGTATTTTTCACTTCCCCTTTTGTATTGTCCCATTGCTACTTCCGACGATTCTCTCCAACTAACATAGCTATCTTCTTCGCCTTTATATTCTCGGACTGACTTAATGATTTCATAAGAAGTATCGCACTTAACGTTTGGATCAACAGCTTCTACTTGAAAATCCTCAACTTTCTTTATGTTGTGATTTAATTGTGTCTTTAAACTCGCGATCTCATTCTTCAAAGGATTCAATTCATTATTAACTATTTGTGCTATTAAATCGCTTACATTAAACGTCTGGGTATTAACTTGGCTGCAAGAAGCCACTGCAGGTAAGGGTGGAGTCATGGTGAGAATTTTTTCAAAGTCGTTGATTAACTCTTCCACCTTGATTTTAGTTAATTTTAACTTTTTGAAATAAATTCATAAAAATATAAAACTATAATTAAACAGCTCACTACTTTTCTTCATCCTTTGATATGGGATGTCTTCTTGCGCTTGATGATCCTGTTTGGGGTCGTCGTATAGCGAGGGATGGCCCTCAGCTCTTCCTTCAATTTATTTCTTTCTAGCGAGGGATTGCCCTCAGCTCTTCCTTTTTTTGTCGAATTCTTTTTGATTTTTTATTTTAGATTTTTTTTTAATTTTCTTATTTTTATTTCTGTTGAGTTGTATTTGATTTTTTATGTTTGTTGAATTTGATGTTTAATTTTTTGTTCGTCCGTTTAATTTTTTTATTTTTGCTTGAAATTCGGTTTTGAGAGTATTAGTTTTTAGAGCAGCTTGTCTTTTTTGTTACGGTCACTAATTAACGAGTTGTTGTAAACAAAGGGGGATTATTATATTTATTGATTTCCTCCTTTAGCTATTTTCACGATGCAAATACTTTTTATTATGTCATCGGTTAGGTTTTTGAGCGGCGCGAATTCCCTTTTGTTTTTGAAAACTGTTTTGTTTAAAAACTTCTTTCAGGAATTTTTAAATAGCACCGCCCCAATTTTAGAAAAAAATATTTTTTTATTTTTATACCCTTGCAGAGGGTATTATGATTTCAGTCAGAAGTTTGCAACGCAGTGAAGGAGACGTTTCCGACCCCATAAAGTATATATATTCTTGATCAGCATCACTAGACGAGTCGATCTAGCCATGTGCGTCTGTCCGTCTGTCCGCCTGGTGTCTGTCCGTCTGTCTGTTTCTACGCAAACTAGTCTCTCAGTTTTTAAGCCATGTGCGTCTGTCCGTCTGTCCGCCTGGTGTCTGTCCGTCTGTCTGTTTCTACGCAAACTAGTCTCTCAGTTTTTAAGCTATCGGGATGAAACTTTCCCAAAAGTCTTCTTACTATTGCAGGTAGTATATAAGTCGGAACCGACCGGATCGGAAAACTATATCCTATAGCTCCCATAGGAAGGATCAAAAAAAAAAAGTTTAAAACAAGAAAGGAAGCTAGCTTCGGCAAGCCGAAGCTTATATACCCTTTCAGATCATTCTATTAATTTACAAATCGCAAAAATGTTAAATTTCCTATTATTTCACATACATTTTTCGTTGCTTCGGTGTTTTTTGAAGTATTACCTTCTAATCTTGGAAAAATTATTTTTTATATATTTCTGAATTTCGAATTAAATATTTAAAAAATCGGATCACTATATCATATAGCTGCCATAGGAACGGTCGAAAAAAATAAATGGAAATTATTAGGAAAAAAATTATATCTTTGTTGATTTTTATTCCATTCTCTTTTACTCTGGGATATGACTATTTTTAAATATTTCCGAATTTCGATTTTAATTTTAAAAAGTTCGAACTACTATATCATTTAGCTGCCATAGAAACGATCGAAAAATTAATGTGAAATAATAGGAAATTTAACATTTTTGCGATTTGTAAATTAATAGAATGATCTGCAAGGGTATATAAGCTTCGGCTTGCCGAAGCTAGCTTCCTTTCTTGTTTCCCTTCTCTTATTCACTAGTTTACAAAATTTATATTAGTGCCGAACTTAATTCTCACAGCTCACAATACTCTATTGGGTCGACCGATCAATTCGGATGCAAAAACGGACTGCCTGATCAAGGGCCGATTATCTGATAAGCAAACCTCTGTATAAGAGAATCTAGGGACTTCTCAAGAATTAAATAAGAGAAAGACTCAAGAGAGTCGGAATAAATTGGGTGATGCAATTATTGGTTTGATTGTGGAAATCGATTAAACAGATTACTCTGCACTTTTGGGCCTCGCTGGGTGCTGACCGGAAGATAATGTTTACATTTGGAAGACCCGGCTTAGTTTACAGTAGAAGGCCCGCGGCGCAAATGTTTATATTAGAAGGACCGCGGCGCAAGCGCAATTGTTTACAGTAGATGGACCGCGGCGCATTTGGAACTTAATAATGAATTCTTATTGGAGTGGGGAAGATAAATAAGAGCTCTGGATTTCGTGGGAAAGCTGAGTAAGAAGTTCCCAGCTAGAAGTTGTTTACAAACTGGGTAAGGAGCCTGGGATCTTGGGTTGGATAACTTGCATGCGACAATATCGAAAGCAAGTTACTAAACCGGAAGAAAAGATGCATAATTTAGAAAAATAAAGTTGTGAGAAGCAAGAAGAAAGTTATTGAAAAAGGACAGTGTGAAAGAAAGAGAGAGAGAGATTTGTTGTTAGCGAAGCCTTGGATGTAATTGGGCTCACATTCTGCCCACCCTACCTATGACCAACTGCCGCTAGAGCATAACTCTGGTGATCCCTTGTATACCCTAAAACCGCAGAGACATCAGCCGAGTTCAGTTAGTTAATTGTTAAAGCTCCCATTTTAATGATTATTTCATTGACAGATAACATATTTAATTTATCAAATAATTTACAACAGGGTGAAACAATTTCCCCGAGAAAAATAAGAAATAATAAGTATTGAACCGCATAGGTAAATACTGGGCTTCACAGGTGTATATAATTATAAATGTAAAGTATATGTGTATAATGGGTGTATAAGCATGTATAGAAAATTGTTATACCCGTTACTCGTGGAGTAAAAGGGTATATTGTATTCGTGCAAAAGTATGTAACAGCTAGAAGGACGCGTTTCCGACCCTATAAAGTATATATATTCAGGGTCACTAGCCGAGTCGATATAGCCATGTCCGTCTGTCCGTCTGTCTGTCTGTATGAACGCTGAGATCTCGGAAACTATAAAATCTAGAGGATTGGTATTTGGCATGAAGATTCTTGGAGTTCCTACGCAGTGCAAGTTTGTTTCAAGAAGGTGCCACGCCCCCTCTAACGTCCACAATCGCTTATATACGATTTTAAAAATTTAAATATTTCGAAAAAGTAAAAATGCAGTTTAATTGTGTTTATTAATACCTATCGAAATGTAATTTTTCAAATCGGACCATTCGTCAAAGAGTTATGCGTGATTAAAGATTCTATCTCCATCTCCCTCGCACTCCCTTTACCTGAGTAACGGGTATCTGATAGTCGGGGCACCCGATTATAACGTTCTCTCTTGTTAAAAATAAGAATTGTATAAAAGTTCGTAAAATATAATGGTTCAATAATAGTTTTAGGTGCAAAAGAAATTCAATAATTTTCCTTTATACATATTAATATTCATTCTTGTTTCATCATTCATTAGGGGGTCGCTAATTATTTAATTTTTTTGTTTATTTAAATTATTTTTTTTTCAATGAAGAAATTCTTAGTGTAAATTGAAAGAATTCATTTTAGGTTTAATTCATTTTTGCCATAGTTAAATTTTAAGTAATGGCTTTCTTAAATTTTTGGCATTGATATTTTTTCTAACGTTTATGAGGATTTAATTTGCACAGATATTTTCATTTGTTTTCTGGTAAATTAAAATAAAGGTAAAACTACTCACGCTGGAAAAGAAATCAAGGCATTCCTGCTTTGACACTTATAAACGTTTCATTATTTTTTTTTTTTTGAACGAAAGTCAAAACGAATTTAAAAAACGAGAGATAACCGTAAATTGGCCGCGCACCAAATGAACCATAACTTATTTTAATCTTATTAATTTTTTATCCATGATATAGTTGCTTCATTATTAATTCTCTTATTTTTTTTTATAAATTTTTTGTTTGATTTAAGTTAACACATGTTCAGTAATTTCTCTCAGTGTAGCCAGGTTCACTATTTTTCACGTGGGATTTTTCTCGCCAGCTTGATATTTTTGAGGTTACAAATAAGGTTAAGATCGTTGCCCAAGCGGTAAATTCACATTTTTTTGAAGATTTGGGTTAGGGCCGATCTAGATGGGCATTTTTTTGTAATTCACTGGATTATTTGGCCGAGGAAATTCCTCGTCGAGTTTAACAAGGGTGCTCCCTGATGCAGCTGCTGATCACTGAGAAGTTAGGGGTGCTCCCGAAGGCACTGCCGTTCGCTGGGCAAATAGGGCTCCCTAAGACGATTTTGAAGGCTGATAAATTAGGGTACTCCCCAAGGCAGCGCAGATCGCTGTCCGAAGGGGGTTTTCCTCTGCGCTACTTGGATTTGTGGCCGATGCGGGTGCTCCTCTGGGCAACTCCGAATCGCCGGTCGATGTGGGTGCTCCTCAGGGAAGATTAGGACTGCCGGCCGAGGTGGGTGCTCCCCAGAACAGCGGAAGAAGATTAACTGGATACCTAGCGAAAAAAAAACGATCTACGTGTTAAAAAAAAAACCTTCGAACACTGAGAACTTTTCTACCAACCTTGCACCTTGCAAATGCACTCGCGCTGCTGGTTTGCCGTGGCGGCCGTATCGGAAATCGTAAATTTTCAGCCTTAAAAAACCCAAAATTTTAGCACACGAACTTATTTGGCGCAAAAGAAAATAACTCACTTCTTTGATTGTTAAGAAAAATAACACTTTTAGCTAAATTCGTTATGCCGCGTGGTTTTATATCTCAAAACTTTATCGAATTCGTGCGAACAAAATTTTCCACGTCTGACTGCCACGCCGGTTCAATTAAGAAGGAAGTTCAAAAATCATGCGGCGTTGGTTTCGACCATTGCCGGAAATTTCAGACAGCTGAGAAATCCGCCATTTCGGCTTAGAACAAGCTTTTCAGTAACAGCTGATTCAAGCCCGACCTGGCATCACTCCCAAAGATACTAATTAGTATTTATACCCGTTACTCGTAGAGTAAAAGGGTATATTGTATTCGTGCAAAAGTATGTAACAGCTAGAAGGAAACGTTTCCGACCCTATAAAGTATATATATTCTTGATCAGGATCACTAGCCGAGTCGATCTAGCCATGTCCGTCTGTCCGTCTGTCCGTCTGTCTGTCTGTCTGTCTGTCTGTCCGTCTGTCCGTCTGTCCGTCTGTCTGTATGAACGCTGAGATCTCGGAAACTATAAAAGCTAGACGATTGGTATTTGGCATGAAGATTCTTGGAGTTCCTACGCAGCGCAAGTTTGTTTCAAAAGGGTGCCACGCCCCCTCTAACGCCCACAATCGCTTATATACGATTTTAAAAATTTCAATATTTCGGAAAAGTAAAAATGCAGTTTTATTGTGTTTATCAATACCTATCGAAATGTAGAAGAAATTTTTCAAATCGGACCATTCGTTAAAAAGTTGTGCGTGTTCAAAGTTTCTCCATCTCCCTCGCACTCCCTTTACCTGAGTAACGGGTATCTGATTGTCGGGGCACCCGACTATAGCGTTCTCTCTTGTTTTTTTTGTAAAACACTAATTTGGAGATGCATCTGACTAGTCTCCAAAGGTCACTTACTACCAAATTGGAGCATACTTCCAGGCTGAACATAACCGAGAACGTTCTTCAGGCGCCGCTACAGTGTTCAGTATTTTGAATCTCAATTGCAGCAGCACGTGCTGCAGCATAAGCCACCGCTGCACTATAGGCTGGATTACCACTTTTTGTGGCCTAAATTAGTGACTTAAAAATGAAGCAACATTTACAAGTTTTTTTATTTGAATTGAATTTATAATATAAAAAATATGTTTTTGTTTGAAAAATGGCCGTGTTCACGCCTTTTTTAAGAAAAAAAAAATTTTTTTTTTGCTCAAACATAATTTAAAAAAAATATTTTTTTTTAGTTCGGTTTATAATGAAAAGAATATAATTACCCAAAACAAATTGAGTGCCTTTTTATTTTTTTGTTAGGTGTAATCGAATTTTTATTATTAAAATACACAAAATACTTTTTAACAGAGTTATTGTTTTGAAAACATAATGTAAAATATTTTTTTAATTACTAATATATAATTAGAAAGATACCTGTATACCGTTCTTTAGAAACTTCATCGTAATTGACATTTGTGCACCAATTATGCGTGTGTTTTACCGTTTTAGGTCTAGGCCTTTAAATACAGATTTAAGAAAAAGTCCGCAAAAGTGCACCTTCAAATAACATTCATATGAACAAGAATTGAATTCCCTACAACCCAGTATAAATATTAAGGTGAAACTAGGTCACATTCTCTTTGTTTGTCTTTGAATTGTTAAAATATAAAGGGCTATAAATAAACTGTCAATTGCAAAGAAACCGCATTTTATTTTAACACTTAAAATATACAACAAATTAGTTTAATCTACCCTCTTTCGATGCCGTAAAGCACGTTCTAAATTGCGATTTGAATTAATTTAAAAGTTCTTGTTTTTTCCAATTATTTGCTCCACGTGCGCCCGTCACCGCCAACAGCTGTTTTAACAGCCGGTACCTTAACAGTGCGAGCCTCTGCTAAGATTTCTGGTACGTAACATTAAAGGTTGTTGTTATCCTAACAGAATGACGTCATTGGATCTTTATTTTAAGGACTTTCAAGAAATGACTTTTGGCCACCTAAAGTGGTTATCCAGCCTATAGTGCGCTGCCTTCGATGCTGCGAGTCGTTGTTGAATAGCATCAGAACGCTGAATTGCAGCAGCTGCATGAGACTTTTGCTTTATTATTACTGCATGGGTTTGCTTTTCCGTAGCTATTCTCTGTTGAAGCCATTTATGCCAGCATTTTTGAATTTTTTCCAACTTTTTCAATTTTAACGAAGTGTAGCTTCCAAACTACTGAATGGATCTCAATGCTGTATATAAGAAAGTTATAGGGCATTCTATTACCTGTAAAATGATTCTTTGATGGCCGAAATCGGTTTATCAAAACTCAAGTTAAAATTCAAAAAAGTGTCAAAAACGTTTTTTACATTTAAAAAAATTTGGTACCATACAAAAAATTGTAAGTGCCCTTTTCTTAATTGGAAAGGTTTCCTTAAGTGCGTCAAAGTCAAAATTTATAAAAAAATTCATTTTATTCAGACAAAAAATAATTTAAAAAAATTGTTTTTTGTTTTGTTTCTTTTTGAATTCTTTAATTTTTAAAAATTAAAAAAAAAAACTTGTAACATGTTATATTTTATTTTTGTGAATAAATTCTGAAAATAAATTTAAAAAATGTTGTTGTTTTTATACCCGTTACTCGTAGAGTAAAAGGGTATATTGTATTCGTGCAAAAGTATGTAACAGGGAGAAGGAAACGTTTCCGACCCTATAAAGTATATATATTCTTGATCAGGATCACTAGCCGAGTTTATCTAGCCATGTCCGTCTGTCCGTCTGTCTGTCTGTCCGTCCGTATGAACGCTGAGATCTCGGAAACTATAAAAGCTAGAGGATTGGTATTTGGCATAAACAATTTTGGAGTTCCTACGCCGCGCAAGTTTGTTTCAAGAAGGTGCCACGCCCCCTCTAACGTCCACAATCGCTTATATACGATTTTAAAAATTTAAATATTTCGGAAAAGTAAAAATTCAGTTTTATTGTGTTTATCAATACCTATCGAAATTTTTCAAATCGGACCATTCGTTAAAAAGTTATGCGTGATCAAAGTTTCTATCTCCATCTCCCTCGCACTCCCTTTACCTGAGTAACGGGTATCTGATAGTCGGGGCACCCGACTTTAACGTTCTCTCTTGTTTCATTGTTAAAATCAAACTAATTTTCAGTCCAAACATTTATGAAAATAAAATGAAACTTATATTTCTTTAAAAATAACAACACAGTAACGGATTTCCTGAAAAAAGGGCTTGATTTTACTAAGGATGCTCCCAAATACAACATCTGGATCCACGTCTTTTTAACTTCTTTGGCTTAAACAGCTTAAACTTTCCAAAGATCAAGAAGAATGTTCAAAAAACATTTTAGGAAAGTGTGAGGAGTCGTAAAACTCCCCACAAATCTAGAGGCAGGAGAGCCCCTAGCAACAGCGAAGGCAGCGAAATGCGGCAGAATCCAGGTCCACCGGTAAATACTGGACCTTGGACCCGGTCAAAGCGGAGAGACCGTGAAATAACGGTGCCGCGCTGGACCTTGGACCCACGCCGCCAAAGGGCAATGAGGTCGAACGGTAAAGCCGTGGACTTTGAACCGGCGCAAAGAGGATGCACCGTGAATTAACGGGACATCTTGGACCTTGGACCCGATGCGTGCCGTGTGCAAAGGGAACTAACGGGACACCCTTGGACATTGGACCCTAGTGAGCCGTGTGCAAAAAGGGAAATAACGGGACCCCGCCGCTGCCTATAAAAGGGACGGCGCAGGCGCAGCTCGGGACAGTCAACCAAGATACGCAAGTGGAAGTACAAGTGCAACAAGTGAACAAGAGATCAAGAATACAAGTGCGAGGAGTACGTGGCCGTGAGAGTACCGAGTAACCGAGTGCTCAACGCCCAGATCAAGATACCAGAGTCAAGACGCTAGGCCAAGGCTGAGACTGCAACGGTGAGATCTGTAGGACACAAGGATTGGAGTGGAGACGAGTGCAGGACAGGAGCAGAGTCGAGAGAAGGACGAGCTACCGGCAGGGTAAGCGCGAACCAAGAGTTTGTGCCAGGCGTCGGGGTTACGGTGAACTGACGATAAGGCTGAATCCTCGGATTTGACCTGTCGGGACATTTGTTTCTCAGGCTAGAGCCAGACCGACCCCAGGGAACACGACGAAACAGGTGATCCCCGGATCATTCTGGTCGGACCCGAAAGGAAGGTTGTACAGACTTTTGAGTCCTACAAGCCGGGTGGAACTGGAGAGACGCCGTTGGAGAACGACGCCGCAAGAGTCCACACGTAGCACGAAGGAATACGAGAGCAGCGACGCCGTCGAGGAGCACCGCCGAGAAACGCACGAAGTGAATCTTGAGCCGAGGAAGGCACGTCGCTGACCGGGCGAGCCGCAACAGCCAGCTGACGAAGAACCCAATTCCAGCGAAAAGAAAGACTTAATAAAGTTTTCCGATTTGTCCCAATCGGATATCACTGCATTTTCTTGGGTCACGGGCAGTCACTCTGAGCTAGTCGCGGCGTTTACGTAGCGATCCAACAGTTAAAAACAGTTCGTTACAAAAGTATAAAAAATATCAAAACGATTTAGCGTCGCTTGTGAACGGTTGTGTTTACTTTTGTGCTCTGAGTTATTTGTGTTTTTCAGTGATTTTTTGCGAGTGTCTTTTGTTTGTTTATAAAGAAAGCGTAGCCTAACAATTGTGTAAGTGTTTTTAACTAGATCTCCCAATTAACGGGTGCATTGTTCTAGTTATTTTAACATTTCTATTTGGATTTGTTTAATCGCTTGTCTTTGTTAGTGTAAATTATACGCTCTAAACTTGCTAAAACTCTTGTAATCTCTCTTCCACTCTCCCACTCTCACTCTCTCTGAACTTGCTGTACTTCTATTTCTCTCTCTCTTGCTTGCTTTACATTTGTAACTGTTCGTGTGTATAGTTGTTGGTGCCCCACAAGCCACGCTCAGTCGATAGAAGCTTTTTTCTCTCGCGCTCTCTTGTTTTAATTAAACTCGCGATCTCGCGCTCTTATACTTTTCGTTTGTTTTGTGTCTTTGCGGTTTTGCGAATTTGATCCCAGTGCCAAATTTACTTGAGGTATATTTTCCACATTTTATTTTCTATTTCTTTGAATAACCTTTTTTTCCTATAAAATGGCCCTTATCTGTACAAAGAAAAGTTGTTCTCTTCCGATGTCAACTAAAGATTCTTTTATTATCTGTTGGCTCTGCGAATCGGTCATGCACGTCAAATGTGCAGGATTTACTGGCAGAGTTAAAGACTTCATTGAAATGCATACCGGTCTCATGTGGGCATGTGAGTCCTGCAAGGAAATGACGGTCGAAATGAGCAGCTTTATGAGGCAGACTCGAGACGGACTATTGAACCTTTCACGAGTTTTTAAACAGCTTAATGACGGGTTCAACTCAGTTTGTGACCAATTTAATAATAAGAAATTATTATTAACCGAGTCGCCTAAACGCAAAAAAGCCAGCTCAGGGGCAGTTAATAAGACCGTGAAACAAAATAAAGCATTGAACTCGGTAGCTGCAGCAGTTCCTGTCGGCACAGGGGTAAGCGAGCCACCTGTGCCTATGGTTACAGCCACTTCCGGAGGTGACACTGTTTCTGGATGCCAACCTGAGGCACAGAAGTCGGTGCTGACCGTAGATACAGTAGGAACCGCTTCTGGGTCCCAGCCGAGTTAGGTTCAGACTGCTGCTGGGGGGCGTAAGAAACTTTCAGTTGTTCCACATAGGAAGCAATTGTTTGTTTCTAGATTTACCCCGGATACCAAATCTGAGGATGTTTTGGAATTCATACGTGAAAAATTCCCATCCGAGGACATTGAAGTTGAACAATTTCGATTTTCGTACGCCCGTAGGATATCTTCTTTTAAAATATTTGCTCCGCCTGATGTGTTTAATGTACTCCTTTCTGAAAGCTTTTGGCTTAATGATGATTTGGTAATTAAAGAATTTGTTCCCAATAAACCGAGAACAAATAACAGGCCTCCCACTGTGCCTAATAATCGGCTTTCCACTGTGCCTAATAACAGGCCTTCCACTGTGCCAAAAAACTAACAGGTTTATTTTTGGCTTAGCAAAATGTTAGAGGACTAAATATGAAGCTACCAAAGCTTTATGCTGACTCCTCTGCATTTACTGAAGATATTTTGGCTTTTACGGAAACTTGGCTGAAACCAGAGATATCTGACTCTGAAGTTTTGTCAATGAACTTTAACACCTACAGGACCGATCGCTCCCCGCGTAGGGGGGGTGGTGTACTGATTGCCGTTACCTCTAGTTTAACATCGGAGAGACTTAACATTCATATCCCCAACGATATTGAATTTGTTAGTGTTAAAGTTTCCATTCAATCCTTATCTATTTTTGTAACCTGTTCTTATATTCCTCCTGGCTCTGATTTAATAATTTATGAGCACCATCTGTCTGCTATAAAATCTGTTCAGTCCTTCCTTTCCAACAGAGACCTTTTGATTGTTTTGGGTGACTTCAATCTCCCTAATATCTCTTGGTCTCTTCCCACTGACTCACTTGTAGCTACACCTTTATCTACCCATGATTTTGTGGATGGCCTTTTAGAATTATCGTTACAGCAAGTAAGCTTTATACGAAATTCATTAAATAGACAATTAGATCTAGTATTTGTTTTAGATCCGCATGAAGTTACGGTATCTAGAATTGACGCACTTGTTGTACCTGAAGACCGGTATCACCCAACATTGGAATTGACAATTGGCCTCCCCTGTACTAATACCCTTTCTCCTTTAGTTCCTCAAACTAAAATTAGATGCTTTCGTAAATGTGACTATACTAAACTAAACTACATGATTTCGCAACATAATTGGACTGATTTGTACAATTGCATGGATATTGAATGTGCAATTGAACTTTTCTATAGCGTTTTAAACACTTTTTTTGACGAATGCGTTCCTGACAGGCTTCCTCCTAAGCTAAACAGGCCTCTTTGGTTTAACAATGCGCTTCAAAGACTTAAAAATCTTAAATCAAACACTTATAAAAAGTATAAAAAATCGGGTAAGCCATCTGATTTTTCGAAATACGTGGTGGCTCGTTCAGATTTTAATGTTCTCAACAGTCATTGCTATTCCATGTATTTAAATCGATGTAAATTCGAATTTTCAAATGATCCGAAGCAGTTTTATAACTTCGTTAATGCCAAGCGTAAGTCTTCGGCATTGCCTTCATCGGTACGTTTAAACTCAAAAGAGGCATCGTCGGATTTTGAAATTGCGGATTTATTTGCCGAGTTTTTCCAAACTACTTATAGTTCGGCTGCTTGGTCAAACCCTACCTACCCTAACCCCTTAAATAGGGCTAATTGTATTTTTACCCCTGTAATTACCGAAAGTTCTCTTTTAAAGGATTTAGCAACAACAACGCCAACGTATTCTCCCGGTCCTGATGGACTCCCTGGGAGTGTGCTTAAGTTTTGTGCTTCAACCATTTGTAAACCGATTCTTAAACTTTTTCATTTGTCTATTTCATCATCAGTTTTTCCAACTATCTGGAAGGACTCTTTCATTATTCCACTCCAAAAAAAAGGGTGCGAAGGCGGATGCCCAGAATTATAGAGGCATTTCTAAATTGTCGGCAATTCCTAAAGCATTTGAACGTATTATTACTTCTCATTTGCAGCATTTATGTTCCTCGCTAATATCACCGTGTCAGCATGGTTTTGTTAAGCGAAGATCAACCACCACCAACCTTCTTGAATTGTCATCCATTGTAATAAATGGATATAAGAATAACATGCAGACAGACGTTATATATACAGATTTTAGTAAGGCCTTTGACTCTGTTAACCACTCTCTCCTTTTATTCAAATTAGATCAGCTTGGGTTTCCATGTAATCTATTAACTTGGATTTCAAGTTACTTGAATGGTAGGACTCAGAGGGTTATATTTAAGAGCGCTGTTTCTAAAATGATCAACGTGACATCTGGAGTTCCTCAAGGTAGTCATTTAGGCCCTTTGCTGTTTACTTTGTTTATTAACGATCTTCCCTCTATCGTAGCACATTCTCGTGTACTAATGTACGCTGACGATGTTAAGCTTTGTTTATCATATAAAGATGTAGGGTCAGGTTTCAACTTACAGTCAGATATTGATTGTTTTCAGGGATGGTGTGAGTACAACCTTTTAAATCTGAACTGCCTTAAATGCAACGTTATGACTTTTTATAGGGGTACTCCTACGTTTATTAGTTATTCTCTTCAAAATACACCACTCGACCGTATATATTCAATTAACGATTTAGGTGTTCTTCTCGACCCAAAACTTAAATTTGATTGCCACATAATGGCCACTGTCAATAAAGCTATGAGTGTTTTTGGGTTTATAAAGCGTTGGTCAAAAGAATTTGATGACCCTTATACAACCAGATTATTATTTACCTCCCTTGTCCGTCCTATTTTGGAATATTGTTCTTCAGTTTGGAGTCCACAATATCAAGTGCACATCGACCGTATTGAGTCGGTGCAAAAAAAATTTCTTCTTTTTGCCCTTCGTAGTTTGAACTGGGATCAAAACGTAAGGCTTCCTTCCTACCAGAGTAGATTACTATTGCTTAATTTACCTACACTTGAAAACCGTAGAATAATGCTTGGTACTATTTTTATGCATAATCTTATAAGAGGTGATATTGATTCTGTAGAACTGGTAAACCGTTTAACTTTTAATGTTCCCGCTAGACTAACACGAAATTATTACCCTCTTAATTTGCCTCGATGTACATCAAATTTTACTCTGCATGAGCCCTTTCTTGTTCTATGTAAAAATTATAACAATCTTTATCATTTAATTTGCACTTCAACATCTATCCCCGTATTAAAAACTAAAATTTTATCTCATTTGCTTCAATCTTAGTTGTAGTATTTGTTTCATGTATTTTCCTCGCGAACTCGCATTTTTGCCCTAATTGATAAAGGGTCCCGCGCGTAACAAGCACGTGCTTGGTATCGTTGGGCCACTTGTTTGTACTGCTCGTAGTGCATCAACGTCCATCAAATATATCATTTTATATTTTTACCCGTTACTCGTAGAGTAAAAGGGTTTATTGTATTCGTATGTAACAGGGAGAAGGAAGCGTTTCCGACCCTATAAAGTATATATATTCTTGATCAGGGTCACTAGCCGAGTCGTTATAGCCATGTCCGTCTGTCCGTCTGTCTGTCCGTATGAACGCTGAGATCTCGGATTCTATTAAAGCTAGAAGGTTGAAATTTCACACACACATTCTTGGGCTTCCTACGCAGCGCAAGTTTGTTTCATCGATGTGCCACGCCCCCCTAACGCCCACAATCGCCATAAACGATTTTCAAATTTGTCTGGAGGCCACATCTTTTAAGATTTTAAAAATATATAAACGCAATTTTACTTAATGAACACACCAATTAAGGAATCCAAACATCAAAGCCGTTTGATACTTAGTTTTTAAGATATTCCACCTAGAAGTGGCCTAAATTAGCTAAAAATTGCGAAAAATTGGTCAACTTTAAAGGGGCGTATCTTTAAAAAAAAAATTGTTATATATGGGGGTTACATATTTGAAAAGAGGGATCAATTATCTGTCGATTGGAATGCATTACAAGTTTCTAGGCCAAAATCGAAAATTTGATTTATTGCACGTTTTTTGGCCCAAGGCGCCACTGTGCGTCGCCGCGTTTTTAACACTGCTGCTGGTGCTGGAAAAAAGCTGCCAGGTCTAAAAGAGCCCCGAATTCAAATGGATTATTTTAACTATTAGTCCTGGTCACTCTAGTTCCTAATATGTTAATGCAAAATCTAAATTATTTGAAATGGGACGCGCGAAAAACATACAGGAAGCCATTTTTATATTAAAGTTGTTAACCTGAGTAACGGGTATTTATACCCGTTACTCGTAGAGTAAAAGGGTATATTGTAGTAGTATATAAATGGGGGTTCTGGATACAAAGGCTGGATACAAAAGTGGAGGGGGAGGTAATTAATTATGCTAATTAGGGTAATAAATTAGGACAAGGTGACAGGTGTGGGGGTAATTAAAGTTAATGGGTGCGTGACGAGTGATCGTTGATTAGGGTAATAAATTAGGTCAAGGTGACAGGTGACCGTTGCTTATATCCAGAAATCCGATCCAGAAATCGGGACTCTTATTAAGCGGGAAGAAGTTACTGGGGTGTGACGGGTGATCGTAAATTAGGGTGATAAGTTGCTTATATCTAGGAATTGTATTCAGGAATTCGCTCCCCCGAATTTCGTTTAAGAAATCGGGACTCTTATTAAGCGGGAAGAAGTTACTGGGGTGTGACGGGTGATCGTAAATTAGGGTCCACAATAGTTATATCCAGCTTTTGTATCTAGGAAATGGGGTGAAAGAGGGGAGGCATTCTGCTTAAGTGGTTGACGAGTAGGTTGACGGGATCGAACGTGGGAGAAGTTAGAAAAATAGGGTGAAACGAGGGGAGGGAATCTAGTTAAGCGGGTGAGAAGTTACTGGGGTGTGTCAGGTGATCATAGCGATATATTTGGGTTATCCTAGTTAATGGGGAAGAAGTTACTGGGGTGTGCCGGGTGTCCTTTGCTTAGATTAAGAAAGTGTGGTGCTCACACGGGTACGTGTTAGAATGTCACGGGCTGTTGTCACGTCCAAAAGAAACAGCTGAAAGCAAGCACCCTTGAAAAGGGATCCCTTTGCTTGCCACTGAGAAACAAACTCCCACCCCAATAACAAAAAGAATATGTAAATTTTAAATTCAAGTATATTTTTTTATTTTAACTTTTGACCTGAAAGAAATAGCTGAAAAAAATCACCCATCCCCCAAACAAAAGAAGATGTTAATTTGAATTTAGGTCATGAATTTAGCTCATGTTTATTTGGAAATTTGTAACAGGCTTTTCTTATACACTAATTATGATGACATTAGTTTTAAGGCTCCATCTAAAATATATAAAAGAGTTCTAAATAAAGTCTCCAAATTTGCATAATTAATTAGGTAAACAAAATATATCAAGTTGGCTGGTGGTGGTTACTGGAGTACGACGGGTGTTCGTTACTTAGATTCAGAAAATACGAGGGAACTAAATTTAGTGGTGGACAAAAAATGTTCACGGGCCAAACATGTGTAATCAAAGTGGCAACAGGTTGTTGATAGCAAACGACCCTTTTAGTTGCTCAGTGACTGTTTTACACGTGCACGGGGTCACTTAATTATCATACTGGATAATATCACGGGATGGTGGGATCAGACAGAAAAACAAGTTGTTGAGAGCAAGCGACACAAACACCCTTAAATAGGGGATCCCTTTGCTTGCCACTGAGAAACAATCACCCACCCCAAGCAAAAAGAATATGTAAATTAGAATTTAGCTCATGTTTATTTGGAATTTTGTAAAAGGTTTTTTTTATACACTAAATATGAAAACATTAGTTTAACTCTTAAGTTAAAATATATGAAAGAGTTCTAAATATAGTCCCCAAATTAGTAAAATTAATTAGGGAAATGGATTATGAGAGTTGGCAGGTGGTGTTTCCTGGAGTACGGCGGGTGACCGTTACTTAGATTTAAAAAATACGACGGGAGGGAATTCTATATGCTAATATGGTGTGATCAGGGTGGCAACAGGTAGTTGTTAGCGACCCTTTTAGTGGATCAGTGACCTTTTACTTAGCATAAGCACTAGAAAATGTCACGGGCTGTTTACGTCACAGGCTGTTTACACGTTCACATGTGATCACTTTGGTCACTTAATTAGTATAACCAAGAACACCCTTGAACAGGGGTTTGCATGGCATTGAAAACATTTATAGAATTTTTTAACTGAAAAGAAACAGCTGAAAGCAAACACCCACCCCAATAGCAAAAGAACATTCAAAAGAAATAGCTGAAAACAAACACATCCCCCAAACAAAAAAATATACAAATTTGAAGTTCAAATATATTTTTATTTTATTATTTTTTTTTATTTCGTTTTACAAATATATATATAGCTATAGATTTTTTAAATTATTTATTTCTTTAAATTTAAGGTTAAGTTTATTGTATTTGTTTATTAAATCAATAGCTTTAATTCTAAGGTATGGTGCCTGGTGACATTGACAAGTATCCGGGCCCTCTCTTACGTCATCGTCGGCCCAGGGACATGATACCATATGTACACCATATTTAGATTCTCTCTCACCGACTCTGTCCATCCTTTGAAGTTTGGAGAAAATCATCTCCAGGGACTGCCGATGATCCTCAAAAATGAAATCACCATTTTCTTTGAGGAAATTGGTGATTTCATTACACACGTGGTTGTTATTCATGATGTTTTGTTGTTTAACTGCTGTTTCTTGATGATGTAGTTGTTTCTTGATGATATAGTTGTTTCTTGATGATGTAGTTGTTTCTTGATGATATAGTTGTTTCTTGGATATAGTTGTTTCTTGATGTTGTTATTGCTGTTTAACTGATGTTTCTTGATGTTTAACTGTTGTTTATTCCTTGTTGTTTAACTGATTACTTGTTATTAGCTGTTTGTTGTTTAGCTGATTAGTTGATATTAGGTGTTTGTTGTTTAGCTGTTTAACTGTTGTTTTTTGCTTGTTGTTTAACTGATTAGTTGTTGTATAACTGTTTTTTGTTGTTTAACTGATTAGTTGTTATTAGCTGGTTTCTAGTTGTTTAACTGTAGAGCTGTTTTGTTGTTTGTTGTTTGGTTGATTATTGATGTTTGTTTGTTGCTGATGTTGCTGATCCAGTGGTCTTTCAGTTCGAACTAAAGTTCCTTCACAGGAACTTCTCACAGTAATCCCCCTTCATATGGGGGATCATGCTTCTCCACGACCATCCCTTCCTCGCAATCATCCCCTTTAAGAAGTTTTAGACAAATGCTAAATTTGTTAGAAACTTTTCCTCATTATGAGTAGATTAATATTCAACTAGGCTTTCTATGTAGGCCACACACCCACGTGAGAAAATGTCAGCTCACCTTCCACCCATCCACCACATGTCATCGAACTGAGTTACTCTCTCCGATCCAGAAATCGGGACTCTTATTAAGCGGGAAGAAGTTACTGGGGTGTGACGGGTGATCGTAAATTAGGGTGATAAGTTGCTTATATCTAGGAATTGTATTCAGGAATTCGCTCCCCCGAATTTCGTTTAAGAAATCGGGACTCTTATTAAGCGGGAAGAAGTTACTGGGGTGTGACGGGTGATCGTAAATTAGGGTCCACAATAGTTATATCCAGCTTTTGTATCTAGGAAATGGGGTGAAAGAGGGAGGCATTCTGCTTAAGTGGTTGACGAGTAGGTTGACGGGATCGAACGTGGGAGAAGTTAGAAAAATAGGGTGAAACGAGGGGAGGGAATCTAGTTAAGCGGGTGAGAAGTTACTGGGGTGTGTCAGGTGATCATAGCGATATATTTGGGTTATCCTAGTTAATGGGGGAGAAATTACTGGGGTGTGCCGGGTGTCCTTTGCTTAGATTAAGAAAGTGTGGTGCTCACACGGGTACGTGTTAGAATGTCACGGGCTGTTGTCACGTCCAAAAGAAACAGCTGAAAGCAAGCACCCTTGAAAAGGGATCCCTTTGCTTGCCACTGAGAAACAAACTCCCACCCCAATAACAAAAAGAATATGTAAATTTTAAATTCAAGTATATTTTTTTATTTTAACTTTTGACCTGAAAGAAATAGCTGAAAAAAATCACCCATCCCCCAAACAAAAGAAGATGTTAATTTGAATTTAGGTCATGAATTTAGCTCATGTTTATTTGGAAATTTGTAACAGGCTTTTCTTATACACTAAATATGATGACATTAGTTTTAAGGCTCCATCTAAAATATATAAAAGAGTTCTAAATAAAGTCTCCAAATTTGCATAACTAATTAGGTAAACAAAATATATCAAGTTGGCTGGTGGTGGTTACTTACTTACTTTAGGTGGACAAAAAATGTTCACGGGCCAAACATGTGTAATCAGAGTGGCAACAGGTTGTTGATAGCAAACGACCCTTTTAGTTGCTCAGTGACTGTTTTACACGTGCACGGGGTCACTTAATTATCATACTGGATAATATCACGGGATGGTGGGATCAGACAGAAAAACAAGTTGTTGAGAGCAAGCGACACAAACACCCTTAAATAGGGGATCCCTTTGCTTGCCACTGAGAAACAATCACCCACCCCAAGCAAAAAGAATATGTAAATTAGAATTTAGCTCATGTTTATTTGGAAATTTTGTAAAAGGTTTTTTTTATACACTAAATATGAAAACATTAGTTTAACTCTTAAGTTAAAATATATGAAAGAGTTCTAAATATAGTCCCCAAATTAGTCAAATTAATTAGGGAAATGGATTATGAGAGTTGGCAGGTGGTGTTTCCTGGAGTACGGCGGGTGACCGTTACTTAGATTTAAAAAATTACGACGGGAGGGAATTCTATATGCTAATATGGTGTGATCAGGGTGGCAACAGGTAGTTGTTAGCGACCCTTTTAGTGGATCAGTGACCTTTTACTTAGCATAAGCACTAGAAAATGTCACGGGCTGCTTACACGTTCACATGTGATCACTTTGGTCACTTAATTAGTATAACCAAGAACACCCTTTAACAGGGGTTTGCATGGCATTGAAAACATTTATAGAATTTTTGTAACTGAAAAGAGACAGCTGAAAGCAAACACCCACCCCAATAGCAAAAGAACATTCAAAAGAAATAGCTGAAAACAAACACATCCCCCAAACCAAAAAATATACAAATTTGAAGTTCAAATATATTCTTATTTTATTATTTTTTTATTTCGTTTTACAAATATATATATAGCTATAGATTTTTTAAATTATTTATTTCTTTAAATTTAAGGTTAAGTTTATTGTATTTGTTTATTAAATCAATAGCTTTAATTCTAAGGCATGGTGCCTGGTGACATTGACAAGTATCCGGGCCCTCTCTTACGTCATCGTCGGCCCAGGGACATGTTACCATATGTCCACCACATTTAGATTCTCTCTCACCGACTCTGTCCATCCTTTGAAGTTTGGAGAAAATCATCTCCAGGGACTGCCGATGATCCTCAAAAATGAAATCACCATTTTCTTTGAGGAAATTGGTGATTTCATTACACACGTGGTTGTTATTCATGATGTTTTGTTGTTCAACTGCTGTTTCTTGATGATGTAGTTGTTTCTTGATGATATAGTTGTTTCTTGATGATGTAGTTGTTTCTTGATGATATAGTTGTTTCTTGGATATAGTTGTTTCTTGATGTTGTTATTGCTGTTTAACTGATGTTTCTTGATGTTTAACTGTTGTTTATTCCTTGTTGTTTAACTGATTACTTGTTATTAGCTGTTTGTTGTTTAGCTGATTAGTTGATATTAGGTGTTTGTTGTTTAGCTGTTTAACTGTTGTTTTTTGCTTGTTGTTTAACTGATTAGTTGTTGTATAACTGTTTTTTGTTGTTTAACTGATTAGTTGTTATTAGCTGGTTTACTAGTTGTTTAACTGTAGAGCTGTTTTGTTGTTTGTTGTTTGGTTGATTATTGATGTTTGTTTGTTGCTGATGTTGCTGATCCAGTGGTCTTTCAGTTCGAACTAAAGTTCCTTCACAGGAACTTCTCACAGTAATCCCCCCTTCATATGGGGGATCATGCTTCTCCACGACCATCCCTTCCTCGCAATCATCCCCTTTAAGAAGTTTTAGACAAATGCTAAATTTGTTAGAAACTTTTTCCTCATTATGAGTAATTAATATTCAACTAGGCTTTCTATGTAGGCCACACACCCACGTGAGAAAATGTCGCTCACCTTCCACCCATCCACCACATGTCATCGAACTGAGTTACTCTCTCCGATCCAGAAATCGGGACTCTTATTAAGCGGGAAGAAGTTACTGGGGTGTGACGGGTGATCGTAAATTAGGGTGATAAGTTGCTTATATCTAGGAATTGTATTCAGGAATTCGCTCCCCCCGAATTTCGTTTAAGAAATCGGGACTCTTATTAAGCGGGAAGAAGTTACTGGGGTGTGACGGGTGATCGTAAATTAGGGTCCACAATAGTTATATCCAGCTTTTGTATCTAGGAAATGGGGTGAAAGAGGGGAGGCATTCTGCTTAAGTGGTTGACGAGTAGGTTGACGGGATCGAACGTGGGAGAAGTTAGAAAAATAGGGTGAAACGAGGGGAGGGAATCTAGTTAAGCGGGTGAGAAGTTACTGGGGTGTGTCAGGTGATCATAGCGATATATTTGGGTTATCCTAGTTAATGGGGGAGAAATTACTGGGGTGTGCCGGGTGTCCTTTGCTTAGATTAAGAAAGTGTGGTGCTCACACGGGTACGTGTTAGAATGTCACGGGCTGTTGTCACGTCCAAAAGAAACAGCTGAAAGCAAGCACCCTTGAAAAGGGATCCCTTTGCTTGCCACTGAGAAACAAACTCCCACCCCAATAACAAAAAGAATATGTAAATTTTAAATTCAAGTATATTTTTTTATTTTAACTTTTGACCTGAAAGAAATAGCTGAAAAAAATCACCCATCCCCCAAAGAAAAGAAGATGTTAATTTGAATTTAGGTCATGAATTTAGCTCATGTTTATTTGGAAATTTGTAACAGGCTTTTCTTATACACTAAATATGATGACATTAGTTTTAAGGCTCCATCTAAAATATATAAAAGAGTTCTAAATAAAGTCTCCAAATTTGCATAACTAATTAGGTAAACAAAATATATCAAGTTGGCTGGTGGTGGTTACTTACTTACTTAGGTGGACAAAAAATGTTCACGGGCCAAACATGTGTAATCAAAGTGGCAACAGGTTGTTGATAGCAAACGACCCTTTTAGTTGCTCAGTGACTGTTTTACACGTGCACGGGGTCACTTAATTATCATACTGGATAATATCACGGGATGGTGGGATCAGACAGAAAAACAAGTTGTTGAGAGCAAGCGACACAAACACCCTTAAATAGGGGATCCCTTTGCTTGCCACTGAGAAACAATCACCCACCACAAGCAAAAAGAATATGTAAATTAGAATTTAGCTCATGTTTATTTGGAAATTTTGTAAAAGGTTTTTTTTATACACTAAATATGAAAACATTAGTTTAACTCTTAAGTTAAAATATATGAAAGAGTTCTAAATATAGTCCCCAAATTAGTCAAATTAATTAGGGAAATGGATTATGAGAGTTGGCAGGTGGTGTTTCCTGGAGTACGGCGGGTGACCGTTACTTAGATTTAAAAAATTACGACGGGAGGGAATTCTATATGCTAATATGGTGTGATCAGGGTGGCAACAGGTAGTTGTTAGCGACCCTTTTAGTGGATCAGTGACCTTTTACTTAGCATAAGCACTAGAAAATGTCACGGGCTGCTTACACGTTCACATGTGATCACTTTGGTCACTTAATTAGTATAACCAAGAACACCCTTTAACAGGGGTTTGCATGGCATTGAAAACATTTATAGAATTTTTGTAACTGAAAAGAGACAGCTGAAAGCAAACACCCACCCCAATAGCAAAAGAACATTCAAAAGAAATAGCTGAAAACAAACACATCCCCCAAACCAAAAAATATACAAATTTGAAGTTCAAATATATTCTTATTTTATTATTTTTTTTTATTTCGTTTTACAAATATATATATAGCTATAGATTTTTTAAATTATTTATTTCTTTAAATTTAAGGTTAAGTTTATTGTATTTGTTTATTAAATCAATAGCTTTAATTCTAAGGCATGGTGCCTGGTGACATTGACAAGTATCCGGGCCCTCTCTTACGTCATCGTCGGCCCAGGGACATGTTACCATATGTCCACCACATTTAGATTCTCTCTCACCGACTCTGTCCATCCTTTGAAGTTTGGAGAAAATCATCTCCAGGGACTGCCGATGATCCTCAAAAATGAAATCACCATTTTCTTTGAGGAAATTGGTGATTTCATTACACACGTGGTTGTTATTCATGATGTTTTGTTGTTTAACTGCTGTTTCTTGATGATGTAGTTGTTTCTTGATGATATAGTTGTTTCTTGATGATGTAGTTGTTTCTTGATGATATAGTTGTTTCTTGGATATAGTTGTTTCTTGATGTTGTTATTGCTGTTTAACTGATGTTTCTTGATGTTTAACTGTTGTTTATTCCTTGTTGTTTAACTGATTACTTGTTATTAGCTGTTTGTTGTTTAGCTGATTAGTTGATATTAGGTGTTTGTTGTTTAGCTGTTTAACTGTTGTTTTTTGCTTGTTGTTTAACTGATTAGTTGTTGTATAACTGTTTTTTGTTGTTTAACTGATTAGTTGTTATTAGCTGGTTTCTAGTTGTTTAACTGTAGAGCTGTTTTGTTGTTTGTTGTTTGGTTGATTATTGATGTTTGTCTGTTGCTGATGTTGCTGATCCAGTGGTCTTTCAGTTCGAACTAAAGTTCCTTCACAGGAACTTCTCACAGTAATCCCCCCTTCATATGGGGGATCATGCTTCTCCACGACCATCCCTTCCTCGCAATCATCCCCTTTAAGAAGTTTTAGACAAATGCTAAATTTGTTAGAAACTTTTTCCTTATTATGAGCAATTAATATTCAACTAGGCTTTCTATGTAGGCCACACACCCACGTGAGAAAATGTCGCTCACCTTCCACCCATCCACCACATCCCCATGTAACAATATTGATCACAAGATGTCAGAAAAGGGACTCGCACAAGGGTACTTAAACCTGTGCACCTGTTACAGCTCCCGACCGCAATAAAAGACACAAGCCTCAAGGCGCGCGCTCATTGATAAGATCATAAACGTTACGCCAATGCCCAAGGCTAGCTCTAACACGTGCCATAATAGGGGTTGAAATCACGATCCCGCAATTGGTCCATTCTCCATGCTCCAAAAAGACTTTGTTTAATTTGTAACACAATAATATATTTATTCATTTATTTTGGGATTCTAAACATATTTCATTATATATTGAAATTCATTTTCTGGCTCCATCCCGACGATTTGCATAGAAGTGGCAGGCGCATGTTGCTGGTGTCAACTCGGGATTACAGAATGTAAAGTGTTCACCATATTTCATAGTTTTAAGATCATATCCACCTTGATTCATGAACATCGTTTTTGTGTTTAGGAGGAATTGAAAGTGGTGGCCTATTACCTCCCCTTTAAAATCTTGAATAAATTTTAAAATAATGTATGCATTGTTTAGAGCACAAACCCCGCCCTTAATATGTGTTTCACAATATGGAAAC
>JBAMCF010000580.1:0-70800 GCA_037075285.1 Drosophila lutescens | reverse complement strand
ATCCTACTTAGCAACTAATTAGTTTTACTTTTATGTATCTTGACTATTCGTATTTTGACCCGTATGTATTTGTAATTGTCTATTGTGAAATTGTTCTTCTTTTGTCCGCGATTTCGTTTACTCGCCCAAAACGGTGTAGGGCTCCGCGGGTAACAAGCTTTGCTTGCGTCTTAAGAAGGCCACTTGTTTGTACTGACCATAGTGCATCAACGTCCAGAAAAATATCATTTTGGCACCTTTTTGCACGTTTCTTCTAAAAAAAACTTTGTCCAACAACTTATAAAACTTATAAAATAACAAGAGAGAACGCAATATTCGGGTGCCCCGACTATCAGATACCCGTTACTCAGCTAAAGGAGTGCGAGGGAGATGGAGATATAAAACTTTGATCAGCACAAACTTTTTAACGAATGGTCCGATTTAAAAAAATTTCTTCTACATTTTGATAGGTATTGATAAGCACCAACTGCATTTTTACTTTTCCAAAATATTCAAATTTCTAAAATCGCACAAAAGCGATTGTGGGCGTTAGAGGGCAGTGGCACCCTTATGAAACAACTTGCGCCTGCGTAGGAACTATCCTAGAATCTCATGCAAAATGATTAATCTTCTAGCTTTTATAGTTTCCGAGATCTCAGCGTTCATACAGACAGACGGACAGAACAGACAGACCCTAGAACAGACGCTGACAGACAAGACGGACAGACAGACGGACAGAGACAGACAAGACGGACAGACACGGATGACAGACATGGCTAGATCGACTCGGCTAGTGATCCTGATCAAGAATATATATACTTTACAGGGTCGGAAACGCTTCCTTCTACCTGTTACATACTTTTGCACGAATACAATATCTTTTACTCTACGAGTAACGGGTATAACAAGAGAGAACGTTATAGTCGGGTGCCCCGACTATCAGATACCCGTTACTCAGGTAAAGGGAGTGCGAGGGAGATGGAGATAGAAACTTTGATCACGCATAACTTTTTAACGAATGGTCCGATTTGAAAAAGTTCTTCTACATTTCGATGGGTATTGATAAACACAATAAAACTGCACTTTTACTTTTTCGAAATATTTAAATTTTTAAAAATCGTATATAAGCGATTGTGGGCGTTAGAGGGGGCGTGGCACCTTCTTGAAACAAACTTGCGCTGCGTAGGAACTCCAAGAATCTTCATGCCAAATACCAATCCTCTAGCTTTTATAGTTTCTGAGATCTCAGCGTTCATACGGACAGACAGACGGGCTATATCGACTCGGCTAGTGACCCTGATCAAGAATATATACTTTATAGGGTCGAAAACGCTTCCTTCTAGCTGTTACATACTTTTGCACGAATACAATATACCCTTTTACTCTACGAGTAAGTGGTATAAAAATTGTTCAAAAGGCTTAAATATAAAGAAGCAGGACCTCCGTTAAAGCTAAAATTGGCATCTGCTCTTAGAAAATATTTCACTTTTCTTGTAAATGTTGGCCTTTATTTTTTTTACAAATTTCAAAAATTAATGAAAACCGAAATTATTTTATTGTCTTACCAATTGAAATACAAATTTTTTTAAATCCCTGCCAATTAATTTGTTTATGCGGAGTTGGAGGTGGAGGAAGTCAATGCATTGCCATGGTCCGATTCTAGAAAGCAACAAAAACCAAAATTTCACCTTAACCTTAATCTCTGAAGATTATAAAATAATAAAAGACTGATTTTAAAGGGGATCCGTCCACAGCCCAAACCGTAAGAGCTAGAGCAGCCAAATTTTTGCAGAGTATTCCATTGGGGGCCTAAACGCCCACCAAGATCCGAGAGCAACGGCCGAGAGAGCAACATCCAAGGCAATTTAAGTTAAAATTTGTTTTGGACTTAAAATATTAAACTGCTGCTCCGATCAATATGATTTTCGATCAATAGTCAGTTCTGTGGATCAATTGCTTAGGTTTTATTTTTCAAAAAGTATTTTTCATTTTGTAGCCGAAGTAAGAGCCCTAATTAATTTCCACCATGGAAGAAAATAGAAAATTACTACAAATTCTGTAAGCAAAGCCAAAATGATTCCAAGTTAATAATTAATCTTAATATTCGAACTTTTGACCAAATACGTATGAACATATGTATATTTGGATATGTTTTGATTTGCTTATATGTACAATACATGTACAATACTATACATACACACAATGTGTTTGTATGTTTATAATTAAAAATAGATAAGGTGTGTAAATACAAATAAAACAAGAGAGAACGCTATAGTCGCTATAACAAATGGTCCGATTTGAAATTTTGAATTTTGAAATGTGTGGGTAATCCCAACTTTCAAGCTTTTATAGTTCCCGAGATCTCAGCGTTCATACGAACGGACAGACAGACAGACGGACATGGCTAGATCGACTCCGCTAGTGAGCTTGATCAAGGATATATGTACTTTATAGGTTCGGAAAGGCTTCCTTCTAGCTGTTACATACTTTTGCACGAATACAATATACCCTTCTACTCTACGAGTAACGGGTATATATTTATATAGAGGCGTGGGAAGTTAATTTATTCGCTTAAATTAAGCTGGATATGCTTCTACTCGCAATCAATTTGGTGACAAAGACACGTAAGGTTTTTTGGATTAGAAAATGTATCCAATGGCTTTTAAAAAATTTTTTTTATTAAAATAGTTTGTATATCTATACACTACTATAAAATAGGACCTATAAAAAACGGTCAGTAGCAAATTTCACCCAGAACGGATTGACAAAAAAAACTAAAAAAATCACATTAATTCCCAAAATAATTAGCAGCGGCGTGTGAGGTACAAATTAGAACAATGAACGACCCCAAAGTGCCCCAAAATTCGATTTGTTTTTTTTAACTCTTTCTTTTGCCATTTCTCTGTTATATATGTTGTTAAAATGGTTTAAAAATGTGATGTTCATAATATTATGGCACACATATGTATGGACATATGTATGTCCTGCTGTCGCTCTTTAAGTGTGACCGCGCAAGGAGAAAATTAAAATACCACAGTCATAACACATTTAAAATGCGCGGTTAAAAATCTTTTCTTTTGCGCCTTTTTTTTAGGTCAACCTTAAATTTTAAAATATCGGTAGACTTACAGAAATTCAATTAAGCTGAATTTTACAGTCAAAATTTTCATAAAAATTGCTTTTATTTTAAAAATGAAAAAAACCCGATCAGCAAACTATTTATTAGTTTTCAAAAGTTGAGTTATTGACAAATTGTTGATTTATAAAAAACATTAATTCGCTCCGCTGCACACACACATGGACGAAAAAAATATAAGCCACAAAATTAGATTTTTACAAACACAATCCCTAGATATGTGCGTATGAGTGCATTGCAGCTGACTAAGGATATGAGATTTGCTTAAATTCAAATTCATGATAATACTTATATCCATTACTTTTTTTTTTTTTAATATTTCATTTACATTTCCACAAAAGATTTAAAAAATTTTCTTACAGATTTTTGTATTTTAAATTTGAAATCGCATTGAAAATATTTGAGGGAATGACCGTTACAAACGCAGAGACTGAAAAAACACACGAAGTCATCTAATCAGCTTGAGAGTTTATTAGCGACTTACTCGCATTATAACTTTGTCTGTGTTACAATACAAGACTCATTGTAGAGATACGAGATGCATTGCTTCGAGTGAATAACATTTTTCAACACTCCTCCTCAATGCAAGTGCGTTATAAATATTGCTAGTAAAAATTCAACATTCTTACAAATTCATGGTGTTTTTTCTTCGCCAAATTCTTGGTCAATACAACTGCAATCATTACCTCAGTAGAAGCATATTTAAAAACAATCTGACCTTCGTTTAGTATCTGACGTACAAAGTGATATCTTATATCTACATGCTTCGTCCTAGCATGATGCACCGGGTTCTTTGCCAATTGTTGGGCACTTAAGTTGCCGCCATACATGACCGTTGGAATAGTCGCGTCGCCACAACCAAGCTCGATAATAAGCCGTCTCGTAGCAACTGCCTTCTTACACGCCGTCGACAACACCATGTACTCAGCTTCGGTGCTGCTGAGAGCCACGCTGTGCTGCCTCTCCGATTTCCATGAGATTGGGCCACTGGCTAGGAAGAAAACGTAGCCAGTGAACGATTTTCGATCAATCCTATCGCCGCCCCAGTCGGCGTCAACATAGCCAACGAGAGCTTGTCCTGTCCGTTTGTAGTGCAGCTTGTAGTTTATCCTAGCCATGGTTACCACCCGCTAAGTGCTCGCTGTGCGGATCCTTGTTTCGATGTGCTAATTTCGCAACGGAATGCAAAATATCGGGTCGGGCCGTGAGAGCCAGCCACATCAGCTCACCAACTGCTGATTGATACGCTGTTTCGTCCACTTTAGCGCATTTTTCGTCACACGCAACCTGATACCCTGCGTCCAAAGGCGTAGATGCAGGTCTGCAACACTGTAGATCATGTTGACGCAAAAAATCCTGAATGAATTGCGTCTGCACAAGAGTGATTTCTCCCAGTTCATACTCGCGTTCTATCTCCATGCCGAGGAACAGTCGTATTGCGCCTTTATCAACACATTCGAAAGCCGTCGAAATCGATGTCTTGATTTCAATCAGATCTGGTTTGCTTTGACATGCTATAATTAGATCATCAACGTAAACAAGAATTAACGCAATATTACCATCGCCAACTCGTTTATATAAGCAAAGCTCATTTTCCGTTGGGAGAAAACCAGCCTGCTTCAGTCCGTATATTGCCTTTTTCAGCAATAGCACCTTTCCCGTCTTGCTGCCGTCTTCATAACCTTCGGGTTGTTGCATGTGCACTGTTGAGGTACGCAGTGCATACATCCATCTGGTGAACGTAGAGTTCCATTTCAGCTGCCATGGCCAAAATCAACCGGATGCTTTCCAATCTGCAGACTGGTGAATATGTCTCGCTAAAGTTTACACCATAACGCTGGGAACAGCCTTTCGCCACTATACGAGCCTTGAACCTATCAACATTGCCAGTTGAGTCACGCTTCACACTGTACACCCACTTACAACCAATGGGTTTCTGGTTGTCAGGTGGATCGGCTACATCCCAGGTCTGATTCGTAATCTTATTCAGAACGCATCGCTTCGCGCCACCGGGTAGAAAGTGCACCGCTGACCGCTTCATTGTACGTCGATGGTATTTGTATTTCACTCGCAGCCAAATTTCCAAGTGTGTTACACTGTTTCCTTGGGCGACCGGGTCTGCCCGTACGTAAAATCTTTGGCCTGCCACGTCCGACTCGATCCACTTCCAGCTCCAAACCGCCTTCGTCCTCAGTACCCAAGCAGTCCATATCCTCACTATCGCCGCCGCCTTCATCTTTGATGCCGTGTTTATCAGAGATGCCCTCAGCCAGCTCAGAGGATTTTTGTTCGATGTCCTCGCCATAACTGCTTGGTATTTCCGCGGCCCGCTGCCAATCAAACGAAATCGTCTCATCTCCAGAAAGCTTCTGTCCACTGTCATTTTTGTCAAAGAGAACATCTCTCTTCTCGACCACCTGCTGCTTTTTAGGGTCGTAAAGCCTGTACGCCTTGGCCGCTCTCGAATACCCAACCATGCGATACTCCGTGCCCTTGGGTTGGAACTTCCTTCTATGTACGCCTTTGTCTAGCGCCACTGCAACGGAGCCAAAAACTTTGAGATGACTGACAGATGGCTTCTTACCAGACCACGCTTCCCTAGGCGTCATGTTGGCCAGAGCAGTTGTAGGTGACCGATTGCGTAAGTATACCGCAGTGTAAACTGCCTTTGGCCACAGTGCCTCGCATAGTCTAGAATGCACTAATAAACACCTGGACATCTCTACCAAAGTCCGGTTTAAACGCTCAGCAACTCCGTTTTGTTGCCGCGTGTAGGGAACTGTCAGCTGCCGTATTATCGCATTTGATCTCAGGTAATCATCAAATGTCCGATTCACGTACTCGCGACCGTTGTCGCTTTGGATGCAGAAAAGATTCTTTCCCGTGTGTCGCTCAGCCATATTTTTAAATTCAACGAATTTATCAAACACTTCGTCTTTGCGCTTCAGGAAATAAATGAACACGCGCCTCGACTTGTCGTCTACGAATGTTAGGAAATATCTTGAGCCACCTAGCGAACTTGTTCCGAATGGTCCACACACGTCAGAGTGAACTAGCTGTATCAACTCCTCTGCACGATTTTCCGTTTGAGATCGAAAAGGTTTCACGAAAACCTTGCTCACCATGCACGTCTTACATGGCGATCTGCGCGAAAAATCGGCGTTTTCCAATCCATTCACCAACTTGGTTTTACTGAGCTCCGTAAGGCTTGAGTAATTTAAATGTCCGAGCCTTCTGTGCCATAAAAATGCGTCAGGCTCATGTGCAGCATAGCATTTATTTTGCGATTCAGAAAATAAGTACAAGTTTCCGACTTTGTTTACATTTACATGGACGTCATTGTACTTCTGCACAACATTTGCACCGTATTTACCGAACGTAACTAAACAGCCATTATTTGCTGCTTGGCTCACGGACATAAAAGTACTTTTTAATCTCGGTACATACAGAACATTTGATAGTTTTAGTTGACACTCTCCTAATTGCAAATTCACTTCGCCCTTTCCTTCCGCTCTTAACAGGCCATCGTCAGCGAGTCCAATCATTTCGGTGTGCTCTTTAAACTCTGTGAAAATGTTTCTCTCACAGCACATGTGGCTAGTTGCGCCATTATTGAGACACCAAGTCGATTGATCAAGAGAACCGCTGTTCAGTGCGCCTTAAAGAGAACAGTTCAGAGATTTCGTTCGGCCGTTACTCTCCAATGCTGGTCGATTATTTGGACATTTTCTCTGTATGTGGCCGCGTTCGCCACATTTATAGCACTTTACCGTTGGTTTGCTTTTTCTCGGCCGTTGCCTGGCAACTAACGCTTGTTCACTCGTTGTGTTTTCACTGTCTCTTCTTTCTCCTTCTTCCTTCAACTTTATGCACAGATTTTCGAATGCCGGTAAATTGTCACGCGTTTCTATGGCAACAACAAAACTTTCGTAGTCTTTTGGGAGACTGGAAAGTAAAACAAGAGAGAACGTTATAGTCGGGTGCCCCGACTATCAGATACCCGTTACTCAGGTAAAGGGAGTGCGAGGGAGATGGAGATAGAAACTTTGATCACGCATAACTTTTTAACGAATGGTCCGATTTGAAAAATATAAAAATAAAACTGCATTTTTACTTTTCCGAAATATTTAAATTTTTAAAATCGTATATAAGCGATTGTGGGCGTTAGAGGGGGCGTGGCACCTTCTTGAAACAAACTTGCGCTGCGTAGGAACTCCAAGAATCTTCATGCCAAATACCAATCCTCTATCTTTAGCGTTCATACGGACAGACAGACGGACAGACGGACAGACGGACATGGCTATATCGACTCGGCTAGTGACCCTGTTCAATAATATATATACTTTATAGGGTCGGAAACGCTTCCTTCTAGCTGTTACATACTTTTGCACGAATACAATATACCCTTTTACTCTACGAGTAACGGGTATAATGATCGCTCGCAGCTCTTCATTTAAATCAATATTAATACTTGCAAGTTGATTTAGGATTTCGACAAAAAGACTTATGTATCCGGTAATTGTCTGTCCATCTCCCATCCTGGTACTTAACAGGTTCTTTTAAAGCGATACCTTGCACCGGTCCGCTAGGCTGATGCACTTCTCTTAATCTCGTCCAGGCCTCAGCGGAATGTGAACAATGCTTAACATATCCCAACTGTGAGGGCTTTACACTTACACTCCCTCTGTAGCAGATTCCTGTTTTAACTGCCCTGATACGACTTCCCACAGCTCAGAGTGCACCAAAACACTACGCATCTGGACGCACCAAGAGTCGTAATTCTTTTCGTCCAGCTTTTCAATTTGGTACATCGCACTCATTTTTCTGTTTCCGATATCAGCAGTAAAAAACAAAACGAGCCACCACTCAAACTATAATTCTCTTCACATGCATGTCTGGGTAACCTGGGCCCATAACCTATTTGAGGGAATCACCGTTACAAACGCAGAAAATGAAAAAACACACGAAGTGATCTTATCAGCTTGAGAGTTTATTAGCGACTGACTTGCATTATAACTTTGTCTATGTTACAATACAAGACTCATTGTAGAGATACGAGCATGCATTGCTACGGGTGAATAACATTTTTCAACAGAAAATTTAAAAAAAAAAGAAATATTCAAATCAATTGATTCTCTTGCTCTTCCTTACACGTGCCTCATATTGTTTAAACAAATGGAAATGTTTAAACATTCCACCTGCCTTCCTTTTCTATCTATACACTACTATAAAATAGGACCTATAAAAAACTGTCAGTAGCAAATTTCACCCAGAACGGATTGACATAAAAATCTAAAAAAAATCACATTAATTCCCAAAATAATTAGGAGCCGCGTGTGAGGTACAAATTAAAACAATAAACGACCCCAAAGTGCCCCAAAATTCGATTTGTTTTTTTTAATTCTTTCTTTTGCCATTTCTCTGTTATAAATGTTGTTAAAATGGTTTAAAAATGTGATGTTCATAATCTTATGGCACACCCGCAAATAACTGCATTTAAATTTTTTGGAAATTCAGCCTCCTTCACCAAGTCCCCAATATTTCCAAATTTTGTTGTGCCATTCTGACGTCTCTGCCTGCACATATGTAAGTTAACCTCCTGCCTCTCGGGCAGGAGCCATCATTACCTAAGCATAGGTATCCCCATTCGGTTCCCTGCTCCTTCCCGGTATAAGTCCAGTAATGAGACCAAGATTTAGGGGCAACATTATAATATTTTTATTAAGTTTAAGTGTATATCAGTATTCTATAAATTCAATCGGATGGTTCGCCGTCCAGCTCAAGTCGAACTCCCTCAGCTTTTCCTCGATACCGGCTAGCTTCGTTGGGCTCTCCGTTGACGTCGCTGCCGGCGTCGTCTTGTAGTTCTGCGGTCGTCTGCGCCGGCAAGGTGTTGTTGTCTCCAGCGCGTTGACTGCAGCGGTGACGCTGCGCTGAAGCTTTGTCGCCGGCGATTGCAAGCGTTGCAATTTCCATAGCTGCACAGCTCTGCTGTTGTTGGCCCAGTTCTGCTGACATTCGGCCGTTGGGCCGGCACCGGATATAGTGAGAGTCAACGGCACATAGAATGCTGACTCTGCACACGGGGCCGGAGGGAAGCGAGACTTGGGTGCTCAGCAGATATTTCGCCGGCATGTACGGCGATATTTGTGGATGTGGGGCTCATCGAGGTGTCGATGATGGTAGGGGGAATAGTTGAATGGCTGTGGTGTTAACTTGTATGTGTGTATGTTCTACTGGCGCACTTTGCATAAAGTTGTACATGTATGTATGTCCTGCTGTCGCACTTTAAGTATGACCGCGCAAGGGGAAAATGAAAATTCCACAGTCATAACAGTCAAAAAAGGCGCGGCTAAAAAATCTATTATATCCCAAATCTTTTCTTTTGCGCCTTTTGTTAGGTAAACGTTAAATTTTAAAATATCGGTAGACTTTCAGAAATTCCATTAAGTTGAATTTTACAGTCGAAATTTTCCCAAAAATTGCTTTTATTTTAAAAATGCAAAAACTCGATCAGCAAACTATTTATTAGTTTTCAAACGTTGAGTTATTGACAAATTGTTGATTTGAAAAAACCTGTATTCGCCCAGCTGCACATACACATGGACGAAAAAAATATAAGCCACAAAATTAGTTTTTTACAAACACAATCCCTAGATATGTGCCTATGTGTGCATTGCAGCTGACTAAGGAAGTGAGATTTGCTTAAATTGAAACTCATGATAATACTGATATCCCTTTCCTAAAAAAATATTTTATTTACATTTCCACAACAGATTAAAAACATTTTCTTACAGCTTTTTCTGTTTTAAATTTCAAATCGCATTGAAAATATTAAAAAAAAAAAACAAATATTCAAATCAATTTATTCTCTTGCTCTTCCTTACACGTGTCTCATATTGTTTAAACAAATGGAAATTTGATTCACGGCATCCCCTTCCACCTGCTTTCCTTATTATTAATATAATTCTAATCAAGGTGAAAAATTAATGAAAACAAAAATACTGAAACAAAATATCAATGGTAAAATTTTCTTAAATTACCCACCGGGAAAATTTCTCTGGAAAAATAACATATTTTCATCAGGTTTCTCCACACAAGCGGAAGGAACTAAACCTCATTCATCCCTTACATTTCTTCCATGTCTGGTTTCAAAATACACGGTGGTGACACAAAAAGTAAGGGGGAAATGAGGTTTCTATCTGGATCTCTGGCAGTAGAATGCAGGCCAAAATCCACTGGTTTTTCGGATTATAGATTTTCCACACGTACTCAGTTATGGTTTTCCTCTACTTGCAATATCTGCTTTTCCACACCCTCCCAGTTTTGGTTTACTACTACTTTGCAGTACCTGATTTCCCACAATAAAAATAACTTTTTTCATGTAATATTTGTATGTGTATTTATTAATAATATTTAAAATCGAAGTATTGGAATTAAAAATTGTTAATGTCTGAAGCATTCCCGGTTTTTGCTTGGCCGAATGCATGTCTTAGTTATCCATGTCTTGTAAGCCTGTCTTCTAGAAATATCAAAAATAATTAAGATATGAATGTAAGACCAGGAATAATAATAAGAGTAATTACCATTATTACATATCCATACAAAATTAAGGGATCTCTCCAGAAATTATGCCTAGTTTGCCATGGCTGATCATTTACCCTCTAATCAGCTGTTTTATGTCGAGGATGAGAACTATGAGAAGAAAAAATCATATACGGGAAATGCAGGCGCAACAGTTCTGATCCCAAGAACGGCTGATCGGCGTGGCTGAAATAGATGTAATATTTTGATTAAGTTAAACAACTAAGTTAGTACTGAAGTACTATTCATACAACCATTTAAGGAACACCGCACACCATTTACCACTGGTGAAGATTAAAAACATTTCAAGTGACACTGAAATTCAGATTTTGTGTTGAAGATAGCATCTGGAGGCTTATATTTATTAATGGCGAAAATATCTGTGGTACTAACCTCTGTAACGCTGAAATAAAGATTATTAAACCACCACATTTATTTTATCAGTCACCTTTTTCTTGTTTTTTATATTAAAATTAAGTATTTTCACTTTTTTTAACTTTTTGCACGAAATTGAAACTGATAGGACCGTGCATCATATATTTGCTAATACCAACATTCCGAAAAAAGATAATAATTGGTCATAATTTCGTTGTAACTTAAGGTCATTCTTTGCCTGCGAATAAATATTTCCTTTAAATAATATTTTTCAGGGAACGTAATCATTAAAGGTTACGTATATTATAGGTATAGTAGGCATTTTTCGCCAATTCGATTTCATGTTAAGTGTTATCAATACTACCCAAACGAATTTTTATTTTTTAACAACACTTAAAAATGGCTTAGACCACGATAGGACGATCAAATTATTTTATTTCATAGAATATGTTTAAAAATGTAAAAAACAATATTGGTTTTCTATGTAAGTTAATGGCAATCCAAGATAAATTTGATCAAATATTTTGATCGTCTGGCCTTGGCTTTATTCTATAGTTTTTTGAGTCCCGTCATCATTCTTATTATTATTTGTATTATTTATTCAATATTTATGAATATTTTAGAAAATCCTGGTTGTAGCTTTGAAATCAAATTGGCACAGAATCTTATTCAAAGGCCGTGTGGCACGGAAAATAGTTATTGTTATAGTTAGTTATTGAGTTTAATTAATTTGATTAAAAATTATTAATATTTTTTCTTCGAATTTTTAAAATACTACAAATTAAAGATAAATGCGAGAACAAGACTTTTGGGTTTGTTGTAAATCATAGGATTTTTGAATACTAAAAGTTTGTGATTTTTTTGTTTAAAAATATTATAATCGGGGTGCCAGAGAAATCACACAGCGCAAAAGTGGCCTGATATAGATGCTATTCCGATGCCACGAAACTGAGCGATTTGAGCGCAAACAAGGAATAGGTTCTTTATTCTTTAACCATTTAATTTTTAATTTACGTTAACACCAACGAATTTCTCGGGCACAATTTCTTTCTGCATATTTTTTTTTTTTGCTTTTATGGATTTATCCCCTTCTCTTTTTCTTACTTTTTTTGTCCTTTTTTTGGGATTTAAAATTTTACATAAAACGAAAGATTTTCGCTTACCAATCAGTATTCTTGACTCCCTCGTAGAAAGCGCTTTCGGAGAGGTGGCCCTGAAACGCTGTAGAAAGGATTCTAAAAAAATGTTTTTACACTTTATTTCACATAAAAAAAATTGCCCTGAGTCGCCAGCCAGAAAATCACTCAAAACCAAAAAAAAAAAACACTCAAATCTTCTCCATTCTGCCTTATTGCCGTCTTTCATCATCGTTATTTCATTCGCACGCCATTTTTTTTTTTGGAGCAGATTACCTAATTTAACTTATATTTTTTTTACTTAATGCTGTTTTTACTCTGCTTATTTGAATTACTTCCACTTAACTGAATAGCTTTAATTTACTGCATGGAATTACTTTACTTTTTTAAGGCATTAGAATTACTTTACTTTTTAAGGCATTAGACTTACTTTACTTTTAAATTAAAAAATTAAAATTACTTTTCCTTTAATTTTCCTATCTTTTGACGATGAACCAGGCAAAATTGGACGCAGATGGAGGTTATATGCTTTTCTCGCGGGTTTTTCCCGCTTTTCACCACACACACATAAAAACGATTTTCCTCTGGCAGCGATTTCTTTTCGGCGACACACAAAACCCACTCGTTCGGATTTCTTTGAGCGCTTTCTTGGGCAGCAGCGCGATTACTGATGCGCTCAGAACTGTTAAACGCCAATTCCGCTCAATTTCAATTCCACTCGTTCCCGCCGATGATGCGGTAGGTCAGGTCCGCCAATATTTCCCTCTTTCGCTTTATCGTCCCTCTCTTTTCTCTTGTACTCTGGATTCGATCTCGTAACTTTAAAAATTATTTGTAAAGCGCCAAGCCTATATCCAAAAACAAATTTCCCTCATAAGAAATCCAACCGGATTATTCTTCGACTTCCCAACTCACCCAATTGGACTTAGCGCGGAGCTAACTTTTGATGGCTGCACGCCGAACTTTCACTTTCGTATAATTTTTTTTTCCTTTTACTTAGGACTTTGGAGGACACTTGAAAGAAAACACTTCTGGTCAGTACGATGGTCGAAATCGGAAAGACCGACTATGCCGCCATAGTTCTGGCGGTAACCCATGGCGAATCTGGGAGATGCCCCAAAGCTGGTTGACGTTAGGGTCGGTTACTCTCCTCCCCCTTTCTATATGCCCCTCAATATAGTTCCCTATATGAGTCCTAGATGGCGCCTCCCAATTTACGATAATACTACAAGCGCTACAAACATTGCTTCGCATAAATATTGATTTCACTTATTAGAGTTGTCTACTGTGGATACCTTCAACCCTGTATGACATTCTACATTTAAACAATATAATTTGGACAAAGTACTAATGTTGTGAAGAAAATTAGTGTAAGGATTTGTGTCAAAAAATGAATTTATTTGTTTCTGTTCTGTGCAGCTGATAACTTACGCAAGCAATAAGAATTTTAGAAATTTTTTCGCAAGTTTTTTTATATTTCATAAGTAGTTTGTTTGTTAGTTTGTTTTTGGGGAAATTAAGGAAAAATTTTTTGATAAAATCTTTTCTCGGCTTATAGGCTAAATATAAGGAATTTTATAAATTTAAAATAAGTAGCAAATATAAAGGTATGCTTAATTTTCAATTTTAATTTCCGCAGGACTTTTCTGGACTTTTATCGACGATTATCCTGGGAGTCTTCAAGTTGACTCGAGTAAATCGGAATTATTTTTGATGAAGTGTCGCCAGTTGACTACTTTAAATTTGAAATCTTAAATCTACGACTATCCTGGAAATCGCAAAGTTGACTCCAGTAAATCGTATTTTTAATTGTAGTTAAATAAGTAAGAAGAATCACCGTGTTGACTACTTCTACTTATGAATTGTTTAAATATTGGAGTCGCCAAGTTGACTTCCATTATTTTCGCAACAGATCGCCAAGATGATCACTTACTCCATAACACAATGTTCAAGTTGTTCGGGAAATCGGTCGGAATTTTAATCGAGCCTGATTTCCCTAGTTGTTTTCTGTTGATCAAATGATAAAAACCGATTTAACACAACTTTTAAATCTAGATGATTCGATCGCCAAGTTGCTCGGGAATCTGTCTAGTTAGTATGTGCAGAAATTAGTCACCAAGTTGACTATAATTTCATGCTCTGTTCGGGGTCACCAAAATGTTCGTAGAATTACGATTTTATTATTTATATTTTTAGGTTGCCCCTAGAACATAACCTAGTGACAGTAGACCACTACACTTGAATTGGGTTAACACGGAGTAATTGAATACACAATGATTTTATTTGGGAATATCTGGGGCTTATATACACGTTTCAGAGTCAAGGGGGCTACAATAGCGAAGGTATCGTATGGGGGTTTGTTAGTTATAAATACATTGCATTGCTTAGGTTCTAAGATATACAAAAGTACAGAGTCATACAATTTGTCTCCCATACAAGGGATTAATAGGATAGGGTTAGTAAAAATAGAATTCTGTAACGGCAGGTAGCGGGGTTTGAGCTGGCGCTGTACTGTGGCTGCTGTTGAGATCTTAGGGACTGAAGTGCAGACGCTAACACTCTCATCATCAGAGTTCTCTCTCTCCACCTCGAAGTCTCCACTATCTCATTCTACACTTCTCGGTAACCAAACGCTCACTCTCTGCTTCTCGGTCTCCAAACTCTCTCTTTGTCAAAACATTACCTCAGAATGAGAACTACTTGGGTTTCAAAAGGTTCGGTCTTCATTAAATGTCCTTACTGACATATTTTGTTCTGTCGAGTCTACATTTCCAGGCCTCAAACTTGTAAGCGAATCTCCTTGAAAAAATTCCCAATAATCAACTCAACGTTGAACTCAATGCCCAGCAATGCATCTGAAACAGCATTACCTAATGCCTCAAACAATGATGACCCAGATACAGCTCTTAAAAATACTGCTAACGTTCCTGAATCCAACGCTTCTGCAAATATTCCCAATCTCGATGAGTTGACGCTAATGCCTGTTGCTCGCACATCTGAATTACCATTGCGCTCAGTCAAACTTCAGAAAGCTATATTTGTGTCCCGCTTGTTACCTGACTTTACGCCGGAAGCCGTCAAACATTATCTGTGCTCCAAATGTAATGCTACTTCTGATTATTTTATTATGAACAAATTTAATTTGAATTTATTTTGAGCAAATTTCATTTGAACCACGCTCGTTTCCTCATTTAAAATTTTTTCTTCCAGACAGTTTTCAACCAGAAGCTTTGAATCCCATATTATGGCCAATTGACACTGTTGACTGTAACCAGACTTCCAATATTTCCGGTTCAAAAAAATTGGTTGCTTTTTATACCCTTGCAGAGGGTATATTTGATTTTAGTCAAAAGTTTCCAACGCAGTGAATAAGACGTTTCCGACCGAAAGTGTATATATTCTTGATCAGAATCACTAGCCGAGTCGATCTAGCCATGTCCGTCTGTCTGTCCGTTTGTCTGTATGAACGTTGAGATCGCGGAACGCCTTAAACGACCTTAAAATGTTCCTGGTGCCCAAATCTTTTGTAAAAGTGTATGTTTTGTTTGGTTTAGTAATACCTTCCAATATGATTTTTAAATCGGACCACTAATTAAAAAGCTATGAACAAATAATGAATTTTCAGCTAGCCCCACTTCAATCGACTGGCTGGTTTGCTACGTGCATATCTCCATATTTCTCAAGCTCATGTAGCTGAGTAGCGGGTATTTGATAGTCGAGTCACTCGACTATAGAATTCTCTCTTGTTTTTATACCCGTTACTTGTAGAGTAAAAGAGTATATTGCATTCGTGCAAAAGTATGTAACAGCTAGAGGGAAGCGTTTCCGACCCTATAAAGTATATGTATTCCTGATCAGGGTCACTAGCCGAGTCGATATAGCCATGTCCGTCTGTTTGTCTGTCCGTCCGTATGAACGCTCAGATCTCGGAAACTACAAAAGCTAGAAGGTTGAGATTTCCCACACATATTCTTGGGCTTCCTACGCCCACAATCGCCCACTAACGATTTTAAAATGAGTCTGGCGCCCACACCTTTAAAGATTTCCGAGAAGTATAAATGCAATTTTGTTGTGTATATTTATACCTATCGAAATGTATAAGACATTTTTCAAATCGGACCATTCATTAAATAGTTATGCGCAATCAAAAAAATTGTATATATCCATCTCCTTCGCACTCCCTTTAGCTGAGTGACGGGTATTAGATAGTCGGGACACCAACCCGACTATAGCGTTCTCTCTTGTTTTCATTTAATATGGTCTTACTCGGGGGTGTCACAGAAACCGGGGACGGATTTGGGGACGGTTGGTTTAGAAACCAACCGATCAAAACCGTAGGTGTCACAGAAATTCGAGAGATTTCCTTTTTTCGGAAAATTTACCGAAAAACGACCAGGGCTGGATACACACACTAAATATCGAATATTCATTAATTATCGAGTTTTATTTGTCTTGTTTTGACTATTTTCCAATAAGTTTATAACTTAATTAATGTTTTTCTTGCCAAATTACAAAAAGAATACTTGTTTAAAGCGCATATTGTACACAATAAAAGAAAAATATGAAAAATTTGAAATTCCCGCCAGGCTACCTCTATTGCAGCCCTGAACAGCTGTTTGCAGCGGCTGCGTTTGTTTATTTACGTTTATAAGTTGGCAAGAATTTTAAAGCAAAATGCCATCTGCAAGAACTCTTGCTCTAGAGTACTTGTGAAGGCATGAACTGCGAGAGGCTAGGATGCAGAGGTGAATCCCTTGAAGCTGTTTTACATGGTAGTCCGTGGGGATTTAACTCATTGGCCAAGTCCTTCCAAGCAGTGGTCACAAGAACGCGGCCGCCCTGAGTAAATCCTTTGGCAATGTCGATATTATCGCGAATGAATCGAAAGAATATAGCGTCTTACGCTGGTGACCTATGTTTACCCCTGAAAACTAGCAAAAAAAAAAAAAAATTAATAATAAACAAAAATTGTTTACTTTTACTTATATGTCTTCTTCTTCTCCACACCCGGCGTTGTTTCGGGCAAAAATAGGACATTTTTCACGACAGTGCTGCCACCTTTTTGCAAAGGCGGCATGTTTTTATTAATTTCTCAATAACAACAACTTCTTTTACCATGACATTTTTACCAGAAATAAGTTTCATTTTTAACTACAATACTAAGTACCTTTGAATAAATAATTCTTTAACACAACATTTCGATAACCACTCCGAAATTTGGTATTTTAAAGTTCGAGCTAGTTGGTACCACTGTCAGGTTGGGCGGTTTTCCGACGGATTTTTTTTAGCTTATTTTTTTGAGAGTTTTTATAAAAAGCATATTTTTAAATACAACCCGAAGTAAATATAAAAATCGTAGTATGCAGATAGTTCATAAAATTCATTAGAGTTATCTTAAATAAAGTTATATTTTTGGGAAACATTTGTAAGTTGGTTGATTTTACCAAAACGTCCGGCAAAGAACGGGGGATTTAGAAACCGTCAAAAATGACGTCTGTGACACCGAGATTTGCTATTCGGGGGAAATTTGGTTGGAATGGTTTTCTGTGACACCCCCGACTATACTGGTTTCGTTTAATCAAAATCATATTTAGTCATAAACCAGGCGTTAACTGCAAGAGTTTACAAATTTCGGTTGGTTGAAGCTAGCTTCTTATCTTTCTTTTCATGTTATATATAATATAATAAAATATTATTATTGTTTATTGCAGGCCTTTCAAATCACTACGCTTATTCGAGAATATTCTGAAGCTGCAAAAGAGATGAAGTAGATAAAGGTGTTTTCCATACAAAATATACAGAATACGTGTAATTACCATAAGCTGTTTATAAATAAATAATAAATAAAATTGTTGTATCTTTGTTATGTAGACATATTAGTGATCCAGTTATGAAAGGACTTGGGTAGAGGGAGCATGGAATGTGGGTACAACATAACCAGAATAAATATTAAATGTTCCTGAAAAATAAATAAATAGTATTCGTAGAGTTCGTCTGTCATCATCCCGCATTGACCCATTAGCATCGCTTGATTGTCACTCGACCGGCAAAGTTTTATATTATACAAGCTGTGTCTCGTTGTGTCGCTTTTACTTACTTTTGACAATATAAATTTCTGAAATAAATGCTCGATTTTATGTATTGTATTTTTTTTAGTGTATAACATTAAAAAATCTAGCACAAGAAACCAAACTGATTGGACTATTACAGTCGATGATATAGCAAAAAAATTATTAGTCCTATAGCTTCGGTTTTTTTATACCCGTTACTCGTAGAGTAAAAGGGTATATTGTATCCGGCAAAAGTATGTAACAGCTGGAAGGAAGCGTTTCCGACCCCATAAAGTATATATATTCTTGATCAGGATCACTAGCCGAGTCGATCTAGCCATGTCCGTCTGTCCGTCTGTCTGTCTGTCTGTCTGTATGAACCCTGAGATCTCGGAAACTATAAAAGCTAGAAGATTAACGTTTTGCATGCAGATTCTAGGAGTTCCCACGCAGCGCAAGTTTGTTTTAAAAAAGTGCCACGACCCCTCTAACGCCCACAATCGCCCACTAACGATTTTAAAAAATTAAATATTTCGGAAAAGTTAAAATGCAGTTTTATTGTGTTTATCAATGCCTATCGAAATGTAGAAGACATTTTTCAAATCGGACCATTCGTTAAAAAGTTATGCGTGATCAAAGTTTCTATCTCTATCTCCCTCGCACTCCCTTTACCTGAGTAACGGGTATCTGATAACGTTCTCTCTTGTTTTTTTTACTTTTATAGAAAAAAATTACCTTATCGCTGAAAAAAATATGTTTTATTTTGTGAGTATTCGATATGTTAGACCGAAATAACATTTTTTTACGTCGATTTATTATAATTTAACATAATACAACATAATTGAATAAACTTACTAACTGTTTTTGCATTTTTGTTCTCCGCCACTTACTTTACTTTGTTACTTTAAACAAGTATATATTTGTACATTAGCTCCTGAAACACGTGGCTAACGAATCCTGAATTGGTAATAAAGGCTGTGTGTTTCTTGATCTCCTCTTTTACAGCCACGTGCAAAAACGCGTTCGCCAAGTCCATGACGATAAAGTACTTCAGAAAGCAGTTATTCAACACCGTCGAATTCATACATCTTGCACAGCAATAGCTGCTTCCAGACATTTTTTAGACGTATGGTCCCCATTGTCAAAAACATTTACGTGAAGCCCGAAAATCCTTTCGAAATTTTCACTGGATCCGCAATTAAAACAGTAACTCTTTCTTCTGTTGCCTTCGTGCTTTTCTTTTTGACTTCTCGTCCAGTTAGATTCCTGTGATTGAAACGGAATCGGGCTCATCGCGGCGACGTTTTTTAAAAATCCAATAAGGCTTGTTCAGCTCTCTGAAGTACTTGCAACTGTAAAGCGTGTACTTGAAGTCACTTCTCAGGTTTAGGACATCCACGATGTAGCATATGACAGACCGCGCATCTATGTTTTTAAGGAAAGATAACCGCGAAATGTTTCCTGAACGTATTTTTCGATCACGGAGCAGCTCATGAACGTCGCACAGTGGCGCCTTGGGCCAAAAAACGTGCAATAAATCACTTTTTCGACTTTGTCCTAGAAAGTTGCGACCCATACCAATCGACAGGTAATTGATCCACTATTACAAATATGTAACCCTTTTTCAAATCAAAAAATTCTAGTGGGCTTTTTCTTAATGTCAAAACATTACCTCAGAATGAGAACTACCTGGGTTTCAAAAGGTTCGGTCTCCATTAAATGTCCTCACTGACATATTTTGTTCTGTCGAGTCTACATTTCTAGGCCTCAAACTTCCAAGCGAATCTCCTTGAAAAAAATTCCCAATAATCAACTCAACGTTGAACTCAATGCCCATCAATGCATCTGAAACAGCATTACCTAATGCCTCAAACAATGATGACCCAGATACAACTCTTAAAAATACTGCTAACGTTCCTGAATCCGCTGACGCCGATCGTACTCCACTGGATTCTAATTCCCCACTTACTGAAGTGACCGATGTTGCTCCTAGCACCTCTAGTTTCACCATGCCCCCCGTCTGGAACTGCTGGCAACACCAACGCTTCTGCAAATATTCCCAATCCCGATGAGTTGACGCTAATGCCTGTTGCTCGCACATCTGAATTACCATTGCGCTCAGTCAAACTTCAGAAAGCTATATTTGTGTCCCGCTTGTTACCTGACACTACGCCGGAAGCCGTCAAACATCATCTGTGCTCCAAGTGTAATGCTACTTCTGATTATTTTATTATGAACAAATTTAATTTGAATTTATTATGAGCAAATTTTATTTGAACCACGCTCGTTTCCTCATTTAAAATTTTCAACCAGAAGCTTTGAATCCCAAATTATGGCCAATTGACACTGTTGACTGTAACCAGACTTCCAATATTTCCGGTTCAAAACAAGAGAGAACGTTATAGTCGGGTGCCCTGACTATCAGATACCCGTTACTCAGGTAAAGGGAGTGCAAGGGAGATGGAGATAGAAACTTTGATCACGCATAACTTTTTAACGAATGGTCCGATTTGAAAAATTTCTTCTACATTTCGATAGGTATTTTTAAACACAATAAAACTGCATTTTTAATTTTCCGAAATATTTAAATTTTTAAAATCGTATATAAGCGATTGTGGGCGTTAGAGGGGGCATGGCACTTTTTTAAAACAAACTTGCGCTGCGTAGGAACTCCTAGAATCTGCATGCAAAACGCCAATCTTCTAGCTTATATAGTTTCCGAAATCTCAGCGTTCATACAGACAGACAGACGGACAGACTGACGGACAGACGGACATGGCTAGATCGACTCGGCTAGTGATCCTGATCAAGAATATTTATACTTTATGGGGTCGGAAACGCTTCCTTCTAGCTGTTACATACTTTTGCACGCATACAATATACCCTTTTACTCTACGAGTAACGGGTATAAAAATAGGTTGCTTTTTATACCCTTGCAGAGGGTATATTTGATTTTAGTCAAAAGTTTCCAACGCATTGAATAAGACGTTTCCGACCGAAAGTGTATATATTCTTGATCAGAATCACTAGCCGATTCGATCTAGCCATGTCCGTCTGTCTGTCCGTTTGTCTGTATGAACGTTGAGATCGCGGAACGCCTTAAACGACCTTAAAATGTTCCTGGTGCCCAAATCTTTTGTAAAAGTGTAAGTTTTGTTTGGTTTAGTAATACCTTCCAATATGTTTTTTAAATCGGACCGCTAATTAAAAAGTTATGAACAAATAATGAATTTTCAGCTAGCCCCACTTCAATCGACTGGCTGGTTTGCTACGTGCATATCTCCATATTTCTCAAACTCTTGTAGCTGAGTAGCGGGTATTTGATAGTCGAGTCACTCGACTATAGAATTCTCTCTTGTTTTTATACCCGTTACTCGTAGAGTAAAAGAGTTTATTGTATTCGTGCAAAAGTATGTAACAGCTAGAGGGAAGCGTTTCCGACCCTATAAAGTATATGTATTCCTGATCAGGGTCACTAGCCGAGTCGATATAGCCATGTCCGTCTGTCCGTCTGTCTGTCTGTCCATCCGTATGAACGCTCAGATCTCGGAAACTACAAAAGCTAGAAGGTTGAGATTTCCCACACATATTCTTGGGCTTTCTACGCAGGGCAAGTTTATTTTAGCCGAGCGCCACGCCCCCTCTAACGCCCACAATCGCCCACTAACGATTTTAAAATGTGTCTGGCGCCCACACCTTTAAAGATTTCCGAGAAGTATAAATGCAATTTTGTTGTGTATATTTATACCTATCGAAATGTAGAAGACATTTTTCAAATCGGACCATTCATTAAATAGTTATGCGCAATCAAAAAAATTTTATATATCCATCTTCCTCGCACTCCTTTTAGCTGAGTGACGGGTATTAGGTAGCCGGGACACCAACCCGACTATAGCGTTCTCCCTTGTTTTCATTTAATATGGTCTTACTATACTGGTTTCGTTTAATCAAAATCATATTTAGTCATAAGCCAGGCGTTAACTGCAAGAGTTTACAAATTTCGGTTGGTTGAAGCTAGCTTCTTATCTTTCTTTTCATGTTATATATAATATAATAAAATATTATTATTGTATATTGCAGGCCTTTCAAATCACTACGCTTATTCGAGAATATTCTGAAGCTGCAAAAGAGATGAAGTAGATAAAGGTGTTTTCCATACAAAATATACAGAATACGTGTAATTACCATAAGCTGTTCATAAATAAATAATAAATAAAATTGTTGTATCTTTGTTAAGTAGAAATATTAGTGAGTTTTATATTATACAAGCTGTTTCTCGTTGTGTCGCTTTTACTTATTTTTGACAATATAAATTTCTTAAATAAATGGTCGTAATGCTGTATAACTTTAAGAAATCTAGCACAAGAAACCAAACTGATTGGACTATTACAATCGATGATATAGCAAAAAAACTATTAGTCCTATAGCTTTGGTTTTTTTTTTTACTTTTATAGAAAAAAATTACCTTGTCGCTGAAAAAATTATGTTTTATTTTGTGACTACTCGATATGTTAGATCGAAATAACATTTTTTTCACGTCGGTTTATTATAATTTAACATAATACAACATAATTGAATAAACTTACTAACTGTTTTTGCATTTTTGTTCTCCGCCACTTACTTTACTTTGTTACTTTAAACAAGTATATATTTGCACATTAGCTCCTGAAACACGTGGCTAACGAATCCTGAATTGGTAATAAAGGCTGCGTGATTCTTGATTTGCTCTTTTACAGCCACGTGCAAAAACGCGTTCGCCAAGTCCATGACGATAAAGTACTTCAGGAAGCAGTTATTCAACACCGTCGAATTCATACAACTTGCACAGCAATAGCTGCTTCCACACATTTTTTAGACGTATGGTCCCCATTGTCAAAAACATTTACGTGAAGCCCGAAAATCCTTTCGAAATTTTCACTGGATCCGCAATTAAAACAGTAACTCTTTCTTCTGTTGCCTTCGTGCTTTTCCTTTTGACTTCTCGTCCAGTTAGATTCCTGTGATTGAAACGGAATCGGGCTCATCGCGGCGACGTTTTTTAAAAATCCAATAAGGCTTCTTCAGCTCTCTGAAGTACTTGCAACTGTAAAGCGTGTACTTGAAGTCACTTCTCAGGTTTAGGCCATCCACGATGTAGCATATGACAGACCGCGCATCTATGTTTTTAAGGAAAGATAACCGCGAAATGTTTCCTGAACGTATTTTTCGATCACGGAGCAGCTCATGAACGTCGCACAGTGGCGCCTTGGGCCAAAAAAGTGCAATAAATCACTTTTTCGACTTTGTCCTAGAAAGTTGCGACCCATACCAATCGACAGGTAATTGATCCACTATTACAAATATGTAACCCTTTTTCAAATCAAAAAATTCTACTGGGCTTTTTCTTAATGTCAAAACATTACCTCAGAATGAGAACTACCTGGGTTTCAAAAGGTTCGGTCTCCATTAAATGTCCTCACTGACATATTTTGTTCTGTCGAGTCTACATTTCTAGGCCTCAAACTTCTAAGCGAATCTCCTTGAAAAAAATTCCCAATAATCAACTCAACGTTGAACTCAATGCCCAGCAATTCATCTGAAACAGCATTACCTAATGCCTCAAACAATGATGACCCAGATACAGCTCTTAAAAATACTGCTAACGTTCCTGAATCCGCTGAAGCCGATCGTACTCCACTGGATTCAAATTCCCCGCTTACTGAAGTGACCGATGTTGCTCCTAGCACCTCTAGTTTCACCATGCCCCCCGTCTGGAACTGCTGGCAACACCAACGCTTCTGCAAATATTCCCAATCCCGATGAGTTGACGCTAATGCCTGTTGCTCGCACATCTGAATTACCATTGCGCTCAGTCAAACTTCAGAAAGCTATATTTGTGTCCCGCTTGTTACCTGACACTACGCCGGAAGCCGTCAAACATCATCTGTGCTCCAAGTGTAATGCTACTTCTGATTATTTTATTAGGAACAAATTTAATTTGAATTTATTATGAGCAAATTTCATTTGAACCACGCTCGTTTCCTCATTTAAAATTTTTCTTCCAGACAGTTTTCAACCAGAAGCTTTGAATCCCAAATTATGGCCAATTGACACTGTTGACTGTAACCAGACTTCCAATATTTCCGGTTCAAAAAAATTGGTTGCTTTTTATACCCTTGCAGAGGGTATATTTGATTTTAGTCAAAAGTTTCCAACGCAGTGAATAAGACGTTTCCGACCGAAAGTGTATATATTCTTGATCAGAATCACTAGCCGAGTCGATCTAGCCATGTCCTTCTGTCTGTCCGTTTGTCTGTATGAACGTTGAGATCGCGGAACGCCTTAAACGACCTTAAAATGTTCCTGGTGCCCAAATCTTTTGTAAAAGTGTATGTTTTGTTTGGTTTAGTAATACCTTCCAATATGTTTTTTAAATCGGACCACTAATTAAAAAGTTATTAACAAATAATGAATTTTCAGCTAGCCCCACTTCAATCGACTGGCTGGTTTGCTACGTGCATATCTCCATATTTCTCAAGCTCATGTAGCTGAGTAGCGGGTATTTGATAGTCGAGTCACTCGACTATAGAATTCTCTCTTGTTTTTATACCCGTTACTCGTAGAGTAAAAGAGTATATTGCATTCGTGCAAAAGTATGTAACAGCTAGAGGGAAGCGTTTCCGACCCTATAGCCGAGTCGATATAGCCATGTCCGTCTGTCCGTCTGTCTGTCTGTCTGTCTGTCCGTCCGTATGAAAGCTCAGATCTCGGAAACTACAAAAGCTAGAAGGTTGAGATTTCCCACACATATTCTTGGGCTTCCTACGCAGCGTAAATTTATTTTAGCCGAGCGCCACGCCCCCTCTAACGCCCACAATCGCCCACTAACGATTTTAAAATGTGTCTGGCGCCCACACCTTTAAAGATTTCCGAGAAGTATAAATGCAATTTTGTTGTGTATATTTATACCTATCGAAATGTAGAAGACATTTTTCAAATCGGACCATTCATTAAATAGTTATGCGCAATCAAAAAAATTTTATATATCCATCTCCCTCGCACTCCTTTTAGCTGAGTGACGGGTATTAGATAGCCGGGACACCAACCCGACTATAGCGTTCTCTCTTGTTTTCATTTAAGATGGTCTTACTCGGGGGTGTCACAGAAAACCATTCCAACCAAATTTCCCCCGAATAGCAAATCTCGGTGTCACAGACGTCATTTTTGACGGTTTCTAAGTTGTAACGAACACGGCAATGTGTGCGGCTATCTGGCAGCGTACTCTGCCTACAGGGTCGACTGTGCTCAGGGAAAATGGGAGTGGGGTTTTGCTACCTAGAGAACCGCGCCGTCACATAAACTTAAATAGTAGACAGAGTAGGGACTATTGACTAACTAAACCAAAGCCCAAAGAACCTAAATTTATATTAAGTGTGAGGAATTTGAGATGTCATGTAATTCCTTTTCAAAACCCACCCAACCTTGCATAGGCTCGCTTTGCGTATGTGGCCAATGCCCTTAATAATGATGCACAGTTACTTTAGGTGTCCCAATTGGCAAAGAATTACTTCATTTTACTTCAGATTACTTCATTCATAAAAACGTACAAAAAAAACTTAAGGTTAGCTTGCCCATGGCAACTGCTTAGGAGTCAATTAAGGTTAACTAGCCCATGGCAAATTTACCATTTAATGGGTAGACACTTCAGGTATATTCTTCATTCAAAATTCGACGATTGGTTTTTACGTTAGCAATTAAAAGTGAATTAAATTGTTCTCAAAATTTTACTGGGTGGATATTTGAACTATAAGTTATGTAAATTGGTTCAGATTGAGGTTAACTTACGATCGGCTATGCCGTACTTACAACAGGAATTCTTTAAATTTCCTTCCAACGCAGTCGACAGGCCTGTGGACGGTGTATGTAAAGGTGGAGGTGTATGCTGTATGATGTGTGTGTGGGGGTGAACTACAAAGTTTTGTTAGTTAACAGTCAATCTAATGCCAATAATACATACTGTACCCGTTTACTAAACTTATTGTCTACAAAACTTAAATCTATCTATATTTAATACTACAAAAAAAATAATTGCTGATGCAGTCAGATCAACTGCCAAGATCGGTTGGTGAATCCTTAGCTGAGAGGCAGTAGAGTCGACAACGAAAAGGCTCCTGTAGGTCGTTGGAATGACCAAACTACGCTCCGGGTTTAGGCTACGCACAAGTGATCAGGAAAATCTCTGTACAACACGTGTATCGATCTAGAAACTACAAACAAAATGAATAACTGGCCCAGGCTGCGTGAACTAAAGGTAGTTTATTTACCTAGAGTTTCCGTACATATTACAGCGCTCTTGAATTTGCACTAAAAACTACGCGGCTCGGCTCGAGAGGTAGGCCGGCTCCACGTGTGGGCGACCAGAATTCTGCCGTGCAGATTGGCGGTATATATCCTTCAATACGTTGCTGGGGCTCGTCGGTTACGCGTGGCTCGGCTCGAGAGGTAGGCCGGCTCCACGTGTTGGCGACCAGAGTGGCCAAAACGAGCACCTGGCGATTTCTCCGAGGCCCGATCCGCACTTCCTAATAATCACCTATTAGTATTCGTTTATTGAGGGGCTTGATAGGCTCACCTAATTGGTTTTTTTTTGACTTTTTAGTTGGAGGTTAGGTTTACTGCCAACAAAAAAAAACCAGCCAGCCAACGTTGAGAATTGGGATCTAGTTGGTTTCTTCGGTCTCTTAATTCCTGATGCGATGGTTGGGGGGCGGGTAGAAAGCCCGATGTGGTTTATAGATATACGCCAGAACTTAGCAATCACTTATAAAAAACTCGCTTGGAGATCAAACGCGTGTGCTTTGGCCGAAAGATCAGAAATAAGAGAATAAAAAAACTGCAATGGCCGCGGCAAGCTGCTGTCAACTGTCATTGCGACAAGCAGTGTTGGAAAATACTGACATATCGTTTGGTATTTTTCTGGGAGTTGAGGTTGCCACAAAGTTGCGGAACCAGTAACTCTAGTTTTATATTTTAAAATATACAAAAATCCTTTTCCTATAATTCACACCCCTACAGCACAGGATTAATCTTTAGTCTTTACGACAAAGATAAAACCTGAAAAGGGTGTATACTGTTACCAAATATCCTTTGCGTGATATGTTCCTAGTTCCTTGCCATTTAAATCCTCAAGTAAATGGAGTGAGTTTCCTAATCTTTGTTTAACCCGGACTTTTATTCCTACCGGCGCAAGCTTAGCATTAAAGTTGGCGGCGGCCTTGCTAAGGCTAAAGTTTCGTTTAATCACTTCATCTCCTACCTGAAAAGATCGAGGCTTAGATCGGAGGTTATAGGAATGCTCATTCTTTTCATACGCTTTGTCTAAATGCTTTTGGAGATCAAAACGTATTGTAGAGAATTGGTCTTGACGGTTAAGTCGTAAGGAGTTTTCATTAAGCAAATTTAGATTTTTGAGTACTTTATAATCTTTTCCGTGACACATCATATGCTGTCCGAAGACCACAAAGAATGGAGACTCAGCTATTGACTGATGAATATGACGACGCAGGGAACAATTTATACTACTAAGATATCTATCCCATTCTCTCTGATCGGATCGGGTATATGCTCTCAATGCAGCATTGATAGACCTATTAACTCTTTCTGCGGCATTGGACTGCGGCGAATAGGCTGCGGTGCAAGTGTGGGTAATGCCATGCTTAGAGAGAAAGGAAGAAAAGTCATGACTTTTGAATTGCGAGCCATTATCGCTTACTATAACTTCAGGCGTTCCATAACAATCAAAAATTTCTTCTTTCAGGTACGACGTAACGACTTGAGTAGTAAATTTCTTTACGGGTTTGAGAAACGTGAATTTCGATAGATGATCGAGTACTATAAAGATTCCTATATGACCTCTTTTCGTTCTTGGGAAAGGACCAATAAAGTCTATATAGAGTCTTTGAAATACTCGTTCGCTAACAATTTGTTGTCCTATTGGTGGTTTAAGTTTCTGCGTGGGATATTTTGATGTCTTACAAATCTCACAGTTCTTGATGTAAGTGCGTACATCCACAACCATACGAGGCCAGTAAAACTTCCTTCGGATGTTTTCCAAACATTTGGCTATACCGCAGTGAGCGGAAGATGGCTGATCGTGAGCTGACTTGATTACACCCTCTCTTAGCTCGACAGGAACAACAAGCTTCCAGGAGTCATCAAGAGGCTCGGAAGAAGTGTTAGAGAAACCAACCCGGTGATACGGAAAACCATCTATGACTTGAAAATCCGGTAGTTGGGACTGTGTTAACTTTTCTTTAAGTTGTGAATAGCTAGAAGACTGAAAGTATTTGGATTCCACATCAATTTCAGGGAGAACATCGATATCAATCGTAGCAAGGACATCATCCGATTCAAAAGATCTTGAAATGGCATCAGCTACCACATTTTCGCTACCTCGACGATGTTCTATGCTAAAATTAAATCCTTGAAGTTTAAGTGACCACCGAGCAAGTCTTCCTTGAAGGTCTTGCTGTGTCATGAGCCATCGGAGGCTGGCATGATCGGTCACAACAGTAAATGGATGTCCCTCGATATACATGCGGAATCTTTTAATAGCTAAAACTACGGCTAGGCATTCGAGTTCCGTGGTAGAATAATTCTTTTGAGCTCTATTAAGCTTCTTCGACATATATGCAATAGGGCGTTCTATTCCGTTTTCATCACATTGAGCTAAAAGCGCTCCCACACCATTGATCGAGGCATCACACTGCACTATAAACGGTTTATCATAATTGGGATGTACTAATAGTGGAGCAGTGGTCAGATCCTTTTTCAATTGTTCAAAAGAACCTTGGGCGCTGTCATTCCAGTGAAATTCTTTTCCTCGCAACAACTCGGTTAGGTGGAAGGTTCGTTCAGAATATTGGTTAATAAACCGTTGATACCAACCGGTCATCCCAAGGAATCTCTTAAGTTGACGTTTGGTTTTAGGAACAGGAAAGTTGGACACGGCGGTTACTTTATTGGGATTCACTTGCAAAGTTCCCTCTCCAACAATGTATCCTAAGTACTCGACTCTTTTTAAACAAAACTGACTTTTGGCGATATTGATGGTAAGACCTGCCTTGCGAAGTTGTGTAGCAACTTCGGCCAGATGAGAAAGATGCTCTTCGAAACTGGAAGACATGACTAATAGGTCATCTAAGTATACCATCACGTGCGATTTCATTCTATAAGGTATTACTTTATCCATAAGTCTACAGAGAGTTTGTAGAGCATTAGTTAGTCCGAAAGGCATTCGTGTAAATTGATATAAAGGACGGTTGGGTATAGTGATGGCGGTTTTTGGTTTCGATTCTTGGTCCAGACATATCTGCCAAAACGCATCCTTTAAATCAATTTTTGATATGCAGTGTACTGGAGGTAAGCGACTTAGTAAACCTTCAATAAGAGGAGTAGGATATGCATCCTTTGTGGTGACAGAGTTAAGTTTTCTAGAATCTAAACAAATTCGCACTTTGCCTGGTTTTAAGACAAGGACTGCCGGAGAAGACCATGCGGACGCGGGTGCTTCTTCTAGTACTCCCAGGCTAAGCATGCGATCTACTTCTTGGCATAACTGAAGCTCTTTGGCTGGAGATAGGTTGTAATATCTTTGCTTTATTGCCTTCGCTGCACCGGTATCTATATGATGTTCTATTAGGGTTGTTTTTCCTAAACCACTTTTGTCAGACGATGGAAAGAATTCGATAACAGCTTGTGGTGGGCTTTTATTTAACTCACGGTTGGGTTTGTCAAATTCTGGGTTAGGTGTTTTCGAGTCAGGTTGAGAGTTAGATAAATAAGAAGATAGAATATGATTAGCACCTATTACTGATGCGGGGTTTGAAACAGGATATCCACCAGTCAGGATTGATGGACATCCTCTTACGAGTTTTCCGCCGGTGGATTACATTTCAAGCAACTAGGCTTATAAGTGTCAGGACGACCACAACCATAGCAAAATATGCGTCTGGCCTTGAGGCAATCATGATATCTGTGTCCGGTTTCCTCACAATTCCAACACTTAAAGCGCTCAGCATTACGCATCGCATTTATTTCTATGTCATTTAAATTTTGATAATTCTCTTCTTCCCTAAAGTCTTCATCCTGTGCTACCTCATTTACAAATCGCCTGTTTGAAGGAGGTCGGGCTGCCGATCTACCTGCCATGCTATTAAGAAATCGTTCGTGCTTGTGACACTCTGCTCTCAAGGAGGCTATGTTTGGAGTCAAAACATGTAATAGTTCTAGTCGTAATTCAGGTTTAAGGTTCTTTTTAACATTGGTTACTAGTTCACTGTCGGTCATAGGCTCACGCAAAGCATCTGCAATCGTTAGGATAGCATCTAGAAAATCATCAAAATTTTCTCCGCTTTTCTGTTTTCTAAGTCGAAGAGAGTCTTTAATTTCTTCGTCAGTGCGCTGTTCTCTATACCGTTCACGGAGACTTCTGCACAGGTGAAACCAATTCGGTTCACTTGAAGATCTCTGAAAACGCCAGTAAAATTGTAAAGCTGGTCCGGAAAATAATACGTTGGCAAATTGGTATAGCAAATTCCAGTTTGCGTTTAGGCATTGAATGGTTAAACTATTTATCCTATAGATAAAGTCTTCAACAGGTATATCATTGGCCATGCCAGTAAATTTCACACGCCAATTGGAAATAACGCTTGAAACTTTGTCGGGACGAGTTACGGCTTGGGCCATAGGATCTCCTGAAGGCAAACGAATACTAGAGGCTTGATTACTGTCTACTCTGCTTGCATTGGATCGATTTAAGTTAGAAGGATTCTCCACTGGGATTTCATTCCGCGGATTTTGGGAATTATTAGCCAACTGAAGGTTCCGCATCGTTGTACTGATCTCATCAGCCACAGCAGCAACCATGCTGACGCGAAAGGTTTCTAAGGAATCTGTAATTAGCTGCTGTACTCGCGTTTCGGAAATACTTTGACGTTCCGTTGATCTTTGTGTTGGGTTTAGGCCTCTCAAGCCAGAGTGTGCACTTTGATTGGTTGAATTCTGATTGGAATTCGCTCTGGTGTTAGGTCTACGTCGGTTGACCGCACCAGAATGTTGATTGGCAGAAGCACCTCGAGCTTCCCTATTATCATCATTAGTAGATCTACTCGGTTGAGCAGTGGGAAAAGTTATCAGTTGTACTAGGGTACAAGCACTTCGGCAAAGCGGACACGTTTCATTAGTTCCTAACCAAAGTACTACGCATGTTCTGTGAAATTTATGTCTACATGGGGTTTCTGCAAGTTCAGTATCTATAACCATAGTATCATTGCAAATAATACAAAGCGAAGGTTCATCTCCACTAGCGGCGGCTTCAGCCCCGTCTCGATTAAGCTGAACTGACATGTTGTTGTATTATGTATTATTATTATGTTTCTCAAATATTGTAGATTTAAACAAACTCAGTTTTAAGGTTGGGACTACCTTTTAGTAACCGTGCATCAAATGAGATTTAATATAAAATTAGGGTTTCTGTTGAGCAAAATAATTTTAATCTTGGGAAAGCAAGTGCACGCCTGCTGAGTGTCTTGCCAAAAATTTTTCGGCTAAAACCAATCTCAAAGCAGTAGTGAACTTAATGTTTGGTCTCTAAGAATACTATCATGAGTACTTGGCAGAAATTTCAAACAAAGTTAATCTCTAATGACTTTTCCTAGGTGTACCAAATCTAAAAATTAGAGGAATAATGTTGATTGGTGCGAATTCGAGCTTTTCTCAAATTTCACAGTCCGAAACCATACATTTAGTGTTGATAGGGAAATAAAGATTGAGCAATAAAATAATCGAGGTTCAGCACCTGCAAGAACGTGCGATGTGTGAATTCCGTCTGATCACCTTAAGGCTCAAATTAGGAAATTATACAACAATTTGAATTTTACTTTAGAATTTTCTTTTGGTAGCGACACGAACAGTTAAACTCGGTTATCTTCTCCAGATAAGTTATTTTCCTGTTTTCCGTTCGCCCCACGTTGGGCGCCAAAGAATATGTAACGAACACGGCAATGTGTGCGGCTATCTGGCAGGGTCGACTGTGCTCAGGGAAAATGGGAGTGGGGTTTTGCTACCTAGAGAACCGCGCCGTCACATAAACTTAAATAGTAGACAGAGTAGGGACTATTGACTAACTAAACCAAAGCCCAAAGAACCTAAATTTATATTAAGTGTGAGGAATTTGAGATGTCATGTAATTCCTCTTTAAAACCCACCCAACCTTGCATAGGCTCGCTTTGCGTATGTGGCTGTGGATATTTGAACTATAAGTTATGTAAATTGGTTCAGATTGAGGTTAACTTACGATCGGCTATGCCGTACTTACAACAGGAATTCTTTAAATTTCCTTCCAACGCAGTCGACAGGCCTGTGGACGGTGTATGTAAAGGTGGAGGTGTATGCTGTATGATGTGTGTGTGGGGGTGAACTACAAAGTTTTGTTAGTTAACAGTCAATCTAATGCCAATAATACATACTGTACCCGTTTACTAAACTTATTGTCTACAAAACTTAAATCTATCTATATTTAATACTACAAAAAAAATAATTGCTGATGCAGTCAGATCAACTGCCAAGATCGGTTGGTGAATCCTTAGCTGAGAGGCAGTAGAGTCGACAACGAAAAGGCTCCTGTAGGTCATTGGAATGACCAAACTACGCTCCGGGTTTAGGCTACGCACAAGTGATCAGGAAAATCTCTGTACAACACGTGTATCGATCTAGAAACTACAAACAAAATGAATAACTGGCCCAGGCTGCGTGAACTAAAGGTAGTTTATTTACCTAGAGTTTCCGTACATATTACAGCGCTCTTGAATTTGCACTAAAAACTACGCGGCTCGGCTCGAGAGGTAGGCCGGCTCCACGTGTGGGCGACCAGAATTCTGCCGTGCAGATTGGCGGTATATATCCTTCAATACGTTGCTGGGGCTCGTCGGTTACGCGTGGCTCGGCTCGAGAGGTAGGCCGGCTCCACGTGTTGGCGACCAGAGTGGCCAAAACGAGCACCTGGCGATTTCTCCGAGGCCCGATCCGCACTTCCTAATAATCACCTATTAGTATTCGTTTATTGAGGGGCTTGATAGGCTCACCTAATTGGTTTTTTTTTGACTTTTTAGTTGGAGGTTAGGTTTACTGCCAACAAAAAAAACCAGCCAGCCAACGTTGAGAATTGGGATCTAGTTGGTTTCTTCGGTCTCTTAATTCCTGATGCGATGGTTGGGGGGCGGGTAGAAAGCCCGATGTGGTTTATAGATATACGCCAGAACTTAGCAATCACTTATAAAAAACTCGCTTGGAGATCAAACGCGTGTGCTTTGGCCGAAAGATCAGAAATAAGAGAATAAAAAAACTGCAATGGCCGCGGCAAGCTGCTGTCAACTGTCATTGCGACAAGCAGTGTTGGAAAATACTGACATATCGTTTGGTATTTTTCTGGGAGTTGAGGTTGCCACAAAGTTGCGGAACCAGTAACTCTAGTTTTATATTTTAAAATATACAAAAATCCTTTTCCTATAATTCACACCCCTACAAAGTCCCCCGTTCTTTGCCGGACGTTTTGGTAAAATCAACCAACTTACAAATGTTTCCCAAAAATATAACTTTATTTAAGACAACTCTAATGAATTTTATGAACTATCTGCATACTACGATTTTTATATTTACTTCGGGTTGTATTTAAAAATATGCTTTTTATAAAAACTCTCAAAAAAATTAGCTAAAAAAAATCCGTCGGAAAACCGTCCAACCTGACAGTGGTACCAACTAGCTCGAACTTTAAAATACCAAATTTCGGAGTGGTTATCGAAATGTTGTGTTAAAGAATTATTTATTCAAAGGTACTTAGTATTGTAGTTAAAAATGAAACTTATTTCTGGTAAAAATGTCATGGTAAAAGAAGTTGTAGTTATTGAGAAATTAATAAAAACATGCCGACTTTGCAAAAAGGTGGCAGCACTGTCGTGAAATATGTCCTATTTCTGCCCGAAACAACGCCGGGTGTGAAGAAGAAGAAGACATGTAAGTAAAAGTAAACAATTTTTGTTTATTATTAATTTAAACTAATAAACTTTGCTAGTTTTCAGGGGTAAACATACGTCACCAGCGTAAGACGCCATATTCTTTCGATTCATTCGCGATAATATCGACATTGCCAAAGGATTTACTCAGGGCGGCCGCGTTCTTGTGACCACTGCTTGGAAGGACCTGGCCAATGAGTTAAATCCCCACGGACTACCATGCAAAACCGCTTCAAGGGATTCTCCTCTGCATCCTAGCCTCTCGCAGTTTATGCCTTCACAAGTACTCCAGAGCAAGACTTCGTGCAGATGTCATTTTGCTTTAAAATTCTTGCCAACTTATAAACGTAAATAAACAAACGCAGCCGCTGCAAACAGCTGTTCAGGGCTGCAATAGAGGTAGCCTGGCGGGAATTTCAAATTTTTCATATTTTTCTTTTATTGTGTACAATATGCGCTTTAAACAAGTATTCTTTTTGTAATTTGGCAAGAAAAACATAAATTAAGTTATAAACTTATTGAAAATAGTCAAAATAAGACAAATAAAACTCGATAATTAATGAATATTCGATATTTAGTGTGTGTATCCAGCCCTGGTCGTTTTTCGATAAATTTTCCGAAAAAAGGAAATCTCTCGAATTTCTGTGACACCTACGGTTTTGATCGGTTGGTTTCTAAACCAACCGTCCCCAAATCCGTCCCCGGTTTCTGTGACACCCCCGACTATACTGGTTTCGTTTAATCAAAATCATATCTAGTCATAAACCAGGCGTTAACTGCAAGAGTTTACAAATTTCGGTTGGTTGAAGCTAGCTTCTTATCTTTCTTTTCATGTTATATATAATATAATAAAATATTATTATTGTATATTGCAGGCCTTTCAAATCACTACGCTTATTCGAGAATATTCTGGAGCTGCAAAAGAGATGAAGTAGATAAAGGTGTTTTCCATACAAAATATACAGAATACGTGTAATTACCATAAGCTGTTCATAAATAAATAATAAATAAAATTGTTGTATCTTTGTTATGTAGACATATTAGTGAGTTTTATATTATACAAGCTGTTTCTCGTTGTGTCGCTTTTACTTATTTTTGACAATATAAATTTCTTAAATAAATGGTCGTAATGCTGTATAACTTTAAGAAATCTAGCACAAGAAACCAAACTGATTGGACTATTACAATCGATGATATAGCAAAAAACTATTAGTCCTATAGCTTTGGTTTTTATACCCGTTACTCGTAGAGTAAAAGGGTATATTGTATTCGTGCAAAAGTATGTAACAGCTAGAAGGAAGCATTTCCGACCCTATAAAGTATATATATTCTTGATCAGGGTCACTAGCCGAGTCGATATAGCCATGTCCGTCTGTCCGTCCGTCTGTCTGTATGAACGCTGAGATCTCGGAAACTATAAAAGCTAGAGGATTGGTATTTGGCATGAAGATTCTTGGAGTTCCTACGCAGCGCAAGTTTGTTTCAAAAGGGTGCCACGCCCTCTAACGCCCACAATCGCTTATATACGATTTTAAAAATTTCAATATTTCGGAAAAGTAAAAATTATTTTTATTTATTGTGTTTATCAATACCTATCGAAATGTAGAAGAAATTTTTCAAATCGGACCATTCGTTAAAAAGTTATGCGTGTTCAAAGTTTCTATCTCCATCTCCCTCGCACTCCCGTTACCTGAGTAACGGGTATCTGATTGTCGGGGCACCCGACTATAGCGTTCTCTCTTGTTTTTTTTTTACTTTTATAGAAAACAAGAAAGGAAGCTAGCTTCGGCAAGCCGAAGCTTATATACCCTTGCAGATCATTCTATTAATTTACAAATAGCAAAAATGTTAAATTTCCTATTATTTCACATAAATTTTTCGATCGTTTCTATAGCAGCTAAATGATATAGTAGTTCGATTTTTTTTAAATTAAAATCGAAATTCGGAAATATTTAAAAATAGTCATATCCCAGAGTAGAAGAGAATGTAATAAAAATCAACAAAGATATAATTTTTTTCCTATTAATTTCCATTTAATTTTTCGACCGTTCCTATGGCAGCTATATGATATAGTGATCCGATTTTTTAAATATTTAATTCGAAATTAAGAAACATATAAAAAATAATATTCCCAAGATTAGAAGGTAATACTTTAAAAAACACCGAAGCTAGAATTTTTTTAACGTTTTTTTTCCGATCCTTCCTATGGGAGCTATAGGATATAGTTGTCCGATCCGGTCGGTTCCGACTTATATACTACCTGCAATAGTAAGAAGACTTTTGGGAAAGTTTCATCCCGATAGCTTAAAAACTGAGAGACTAGTTTGCGTAGAAACAGACAGACGGACAGACGGACAGACGGACAGACGGACAGACGGACAGACAGACAGACGGACAGACGGACAGACGGACGGACAGACGGACATGGCTAGATCGACTCGCCTAGTGATGCTGATCAAGAATATATATACTTTATGGGGTCGGAAACGTCTCCTTCACTGCGTTGCAAACTTCTGACTGAAATCATAATACCCTCTGCAAGGGTATAAAAATTACCTTGTCGCTGAAAAAATAATATTTATACCCGTTACTCGTAGAGTAAAAGGGTATATTGTATTCGTGCAAAAGTATGTAACAGCTAGAAGGAAGCGTTTCCGACCCCATAAAGTATATATATTCTTGATCAGGATCACTAGCCGAGTCGATCTAGCCATGTCCGTCTGTCTGTCTGTCTGTATGAACGATGAGATTTCGGGAAATTATAAAAGCTAGAAGGTTGAGATTTCACACACATATTCTTGGGCTTCCTACGCAGCGCAAGTTTGTTTCATCGAGGTGACACGCCCCCCCTAACGCCCACAATCGCCATAAACGATTTTCAAATGTGTCTGGAGGCCACATCTTTTAAGATTTTAAAAATATATAAACGCAATTTTATAGTGTTTATTAATACCTATCGAAATGTAGAAGACATTTTTCAAATCGGACCATTCATTAAAAAGTTATACGCAATCAAAATTGTTTATATATCTATCTCCCTCGCACTCCCTTTAGCCCCAATAGATAGTCGGGACACCAACCCGAGTACAGCGTTCGCACTCCCTTTAGCTGAGTGACGGGTATTAGATAGTCGGGACACCAACCCGACTATAGCGTTCTCTCTTGTTTTTTTTGTGAGTATTCGATATGTTAGATCGAAATAACATTTTTTTCACGTCGGTTTATTATAATTTAACAAAATACAACAAAATTGAATAAACTTACTAACTGTTTTTGCTTTTTTTTTTCTCCGCCACTTACTTTACTTTGTTACTTTAAACAAGTATATATTTGTACATTAGCTCCTGAAACACGTGGCTAACGAATCCTGAATTGGTAATAAAGGCTGTGTGTTTCTTGATCTCCTCTTTTACAGCCACGTGCAAAAACGCGTTCGCCAAGTCCGTGACGATAAAGTACTTCAGAAAGCAGTCATTCAACACCGTCGAATTCATACAACTTTTTTAGACGTATGGTCCCCATTATCAAAAACATTTACGTGAAGCCCGAAAATCCTTTCGAAATATTCACTGGATCCGCAATTAAAACAGTAACTCTTTCTTCTGTTGCCTTCGTGCTTTTCCTTTTGACTTCTCGTCCAGTTAGATTCCTGTGATTGAAACGGAATCGGGCTCATCGCGGCGACTTTTTTAAAAATCCAATAAGGCTTTTTCAGCTCTCTGAAGTACTTGCAACTGTAAAGCGTGTACTTGAAGTCACTTCTCAGGTTTAGGCCATCCACGATGTAGCATATTACAGACCGCGCATCTATGTTTTTAAGGGAAGATAACCGCGAAATGTTTCCTGAATGTATTTTTCGATCACGGAGCAGCTCATGAACGTCGCACAGTGGCGCCTTGGGCCAAAAAAGTGCAATAAATCACTTTTTCGACTTTGTCCTAGAAAGTTGCGACCCATACCAATCGACAGGTAATTGATCCACTATTACAAATATGTAACCCTTTTTCAAATCAATCAAAAATCAAAATTCTACTGGGCTTTTTCTTAATGTCAAAACATTACCTCACAATGAGAACAACCTGGGTTTCAAAAGGTTCGGTCTCCATTAAATGTCCTCACTAACATATTTTGTTCTGTCGAGTCTACATTTCTAGGCCTCAAACTTCTAAGCGAATCTCCTTGAAAAAATTCCCAATAATCAACTCAACGTTGAACTCAATGCCCAGCAATTCATCTGAAACAGCATTACCTAATGCCTCAAACAATGATGACCCAGATACAGCTCTTAAAAATACTGCTAACGTTCCTGAATCCGCTGAAGCCGATCGTACTCCACTGGTTTCAAATTCCCCGCTTACTGAAGTGACCGATGTTGCTCCTAGCACCTCTAGTTTCACCATGCCCCCCGTCTGGAACTGCTGGCAACACCAACGCTTCTGCAAATATTCCGAATCCCGATGAGTTGACGCTAATGCCTGTTGCTCGCACATCTGAATTACCATTGCGCTCAGTCAAACTTCAGAAAGCTATATTTGTGTCCCGCTTGTTACCTGACACTACGCCGGAAGCCGTCAAACATCATCTGTGCTCCAAGTGTAATGCTACTTCTGATTATTTTATTATGAACAAATTTAATTTGAATTTATTATGAGCAAATTTTATTTGAACCACGCTCGTTTCCTCATTTAAAATTTTTCTTCCAGACAGTTTTCAACCAGAAGCTTTGAATCCCAAATTATGGCCAATTGACACTGTTGACTGTAACCAGACTTCCAATATTTCCGGTTCAAAAAAATAGGTTGCTTTTTATACCCTTGCAGAGGGTATATTTGATTTTAGTCAAAAGTTTCCAACGCAGTGAATAAGACGTTTCCGACCGAAAGTGTATATATTATTGATCAGAATCACTAGCTGAGTCGATCTAGCCATGTCCGCCTGTCTGTCCGTTTGTCTGTATGAACGTTGAGATCGCGGAACGCCTTAAACGACCTTACAATGTTCCTGGTGCCCAAATCTTTTGTAAAAGTGTATGTGTATAAGTGTATAAGTGTAAGTGTATACCTTCCAATATGTTTTTTAAATCGGACCACTAATTAAAAATTTATGAACAAATAATGAATTTTCAGCTAGCCCCACTTCAATCGACTGGCTGGTTTGCTACGGGCATATCTCCATATCTCTCAAACTCATGTAGCTGAGTAGCGGGTATTTGATAGTCGAGTCACTCGACTATAGAATTCTCTCTTGTTTTTATACCCGTTACTCGTAGAGTAAAAGAGTATATTGCATTCGTGCAAAAGTATGTAACAGCTAGAGGGAAGCGTTTCCGACCCTATAAAGTATATGTATTCCTGATCAGGGTCACTAGCCGAGTCGATATAGCCATGTCCGTCTGTCTGTCTGTCCGTCCGTATGAAAGCTCAGATCTCGGAAACTACAAAAGCTAGAAGGACCATTCATTAAAAAGTTATACGCAATCAAAATTGTTTATATGTCTATCTCCCTCGCACTCCCTTTAGCCCCAATAGATAGTCGGGACACCAACCCGAGTACAGCGTTCGCACTCCCTTTAGCTGAGTGACGGGTATTAGATAGTCGGGACACCAACCCGACTATAGCGTTCTCTCTTGTTTTTTTTGTGAGTATTCGATATGTTAGATCGAAATAACATTTTTTTCACGTCGGTTTATTATAATTTAACAAAATACAACAAAATTGAATAAACTTACTAACTGTTTTTGCTTTTTTTTTCTCCGCCACTTACTTTACTTTGTTACTTTAAACAAGTATATATTTGTACATTAGCTCCTGAAACACGTGGCTAACGAATCCTGAATTGGTTTTGTATTCCTTTATTTAACAACAACAATGACTATCTAAACTAACAATATTGACTAAGCGTGATTAGGGGCGACTTCGCACGGTACCGCCGCAAGGCATTGCTTCGCGCGAAAAATGGCCACCTAAACCGCTGCTCCTCTCCTTTCCCTCTCCAGCGATCGCAGCGTCCGCAGAACGCTTGCTGCAAATGCTGCTGCTGCCTCCCACGTCCTTTGGTTCCCTATCATCAGGGGAACGAGGGTTTCCGGTTGGACTCTTGCCCCGGCTATCTCCTCCAGCACTTGGCGCTCGTGGTTGAACCGGTGGCACTCAAACAGGACGTGCTGAGCGTCCTCCGCAATCCCGCTACCGCACTCCGGGCACCCATCCTCCGTCTCGTGTCCGTACTGCTTTAGGTAGCTCCGGAAGCAGCCGTGCCCGCTTAGCGCCTGCGTTAGGTAATAGTCCACCTGGCCATGCTTGCGATTTACCCACGCCTCGATGCAAGGGATGAGCTTGTGGGTCCACCGTCCTTTGCTCGAGATATCCCACGCTTTCTGCCAGTTGCTGACGCTCTGCATTCTGGAGCGGGCCCTGGCCTCGGCTTTGGCCCTCGGATCATCCTGGATGAGACTCAGGGTGGTGCGGATATCCTTGGATTCCCGTACCAGTTCTCCTAGCGGGACTTGGCCAGCGATGACTAGAACCGCATCGCCGGAGATGGTTCTAAAGGCGCACGATATTCTGATAGCGCACAGACGATATGTCGAGTTGACCTCTCGCATGTAGCTATCCTTAGCCGTGGCCTCCGCCCATACCGGTGCCGCGTACAGCAATTGTGACCTGACCACGCTCGCGAGGAGTATCCTCTTGTCCTGTTTCGGCCCTCTCGTGTTCAGCAGGATCCTGCAGAGCGATCTTGTCGTCTCCCTCGCTTTCTTGTTCGCGTACTCGAGGTGCTCGCGGAACGACAGGCGTGTGTCTAGCATTACTCCCAGATACTTCAGGGCACGCTGAGACTGAACTGTGGTCCCACCGACCAGGATCTCCGCCGTCTCCACCACTCTCCTGCTCGTGATTAGGACAGCCTCTGTTTTTGTGCTGCCAGTTCCAAGCCCGCCACAGAAAGCCACGCCTCCACCGCTTTGATCGCCCTGTTGGCAGTCGCGACTATAGTTGGCACATGCTTGGAAACCACTACCAGCGCCACGTCATCGGCGAAGCCGACTATGCTGGTGTTGCTCGGCATTGGGAGCTTTAGGACACCGTCGTACATAGTGTTCCACAGCAAAGGCCCGAGCACCGAACCCTGTGGGACTCCGGCAGTGACCTCGTAGATCCTTGGTCCGGATGAGGTGTCGACGGACAGCTGCCTTTTGCTGAGGTAGCTGTGGACTACGTTCAGCAAGTACCCGGGGATGTTGAAGGACCTTAGTGACTCCAGCGTCCTTCCCCAATCCGCCGTGTTGAACGCATTCCGGATGTCGAGGGTCACTAAAAGGCAATACTCCTTCGTCCCTCCCTTCCATCTTGCGCCTGCGATGGCTTCAGCCGCAATCCTGGTTACTTTCCCGATCGCATCCAGGGTTGATTTTCCCTTTCGGAACCCATATTGGTTGGGAGAAAGTCCTCCTGCGCTCTCGAGGGCGGCGTTCAGCCTTGCTGCTATGACCCTCTCGAAGACCTTCCCGATGGTGTCCAACAGACAGATGGGCCTGTACGACGAGGGTTCTCCCGCTGGCTTTCCCGGCTTCGAGAGTAGCAGAAGTTTTTGGCGCTTCCACCGGTCGGGAAAGGTCCCTTCCACTAGGCACTTGTTGAACAAATCTGCTACCGCCTTCGTCTGGAGAGAGAGCAGGGCCTTGACTGCTCCATTCGGGACTGAGTCCGGTCCAGGTGCCTTTTTATTGGGTAGGACCCTAGCAGTCGCCAGGAGTTCAGCCTCCGTGACAGGACATATGGAGTCACTGATTCCACTAGTGCAGCGGGGAATGGAGTGCCTACGTCCCGCTGGAAAAAGCGCTTGTACGATGGCTTCTAGGGCCGACGGGTCTGATGGCGATCTATTGCCAGCACTCATACGCTTCACAACCATCTTGTACGCTCTTCCCCAAGGGTCGTTCTCGAGTTCGTCGCAGAGCTTCCAGTAGCATTCCCTCTTGCTGTCCCTGATCGATAGCTTAAGTGCCTTCTTCGCAGCCTTGTACGATTCGTTGAGGGATTCCAGGTTCGGTGTGCCCCTGGCACGCTGGACCAACCTTCTTGCCCGATGGCAGGTCCTCCGCAGCCTCGCGATTTCCTCCGTCCACCAGTACACAGGCGAATGGTCCTTGCGGAATGTCCTTCGTTGGTCCATGCTTTCATCGCAGGCTTCCTCTAGACGAGCTGCCAGCTTGTTTGCTGCATCGTCTGCAGTGTCCCCATCGGAGACCGACAAGCCTTCCAGCGCTCTGGCAAAGGCTTGGGTCCTGAACGTGTCCTGTCGGTAGGCCTTCCTGTGTACAGCCGGCGGCAGTCTGTTGCTCGCTGTGACGCCAATGGTCAGAAGTATGGCTTCGTGATCACTGGCTGAGTACACCTCGCCGATCCTCCAGGATGTTCGGCTGGCTAAGGAGCTGCTCACGAACGTGAGATCAATTATAGATCCACCACTGGCTCTGCTAAAGGTTTGCTGGGAGCCCTCGTTGAGCAGGACAACATCAAGCGAGGCCACGGTGTCTGTGACAGCGCGTCCCCTGGCGTTTGTGGATGGGCAACCCCACTCCTCGGCCCAGGCATTAAAGTCCCCTCCAACCACCACTTTGGTTTTCCCTCGGAGGTCGCTGCAGAGGTCGTCCATGATCCGTTCGAAGTCCTTCACGGATACGCTTGGGGCTAGGTAGCAGCTGTACACCCAGAAGTCTCCAATTTTTGCTCGGACGAACCCATCGCCCGCCCTGATGTTGGTCATCTCGAGCCCGTCTCCGCCGCAAAGCCATAGGGCTGCTGTGCCATTTATGTCAGCGGCCCATCGTCGATCGTTTCCGACCTTGTAAGGTTCGCTCAAAATTGCCACCTCCAAGCCCAGCTCTCGAACGGTCTGCATGAGCAGATCCTGAGCCGCCCTGCAGTGATTCATGTTTAGCTGAATCAGTTGCATGAAGTCGATGTTGTGCTAGCACCACTGCAACCGGAAGGGCATTTTTTGCTGCCTGTCTGGTGCGTCGTGTCCTTTATGCCCGCTGTGGCGCAGGTGAGGCACCGCGGTTCCTTGGAGCAGCCTGCGGCCATGTGGCCCGGCTCACCGCACTTGAAGCAGTTCCCGCTCCTGTCGATAGGGCTCTTGCATCTGATCGCGATGTGGCCTAGCTCCAGACACTTGAAGCACCGCGGTGGACCGCCCAACTCCCGGATCCGGCATAAGGACCAGCCGATCCTGATCTGCCTGTGACTCGTGACCATTTTTCCTTGAGGAACTGGCAGGCTGAACACGGCCGTCTGTGTACCAGAAAAGCTAGGGCGGATACTGCGAATCTTCACCTTTCTCGCATCTATTCCATACTGCTTAGCGATTGCAGCTGAAAGCTCCGTCTCCCTCACCAGCGCGTCGAGACCTCTGACCTCGAAGACCGTCACCTTGGAGTCCTCAGTTATAGCGCGGACCTCGGCGTTGCTGCCAAGTACTTGCGCTATGTTCTCCCTCATTTTGTCTGCGCTCTTCTCGCTTGCTTTGGCCACTTCCAGGAGGAGGTTGCCATTTGCCGTGCGCCGGACCTTGTTCACACAGCTGCCCAAGTCTGAGAGCTGGTTATCATCCCGTCTGGTGACCATCGCCAAAATTTCACTATATGTTTTCCCTTCCGCTTGGACAATGACGGCTTCCGGGCGCTCACGCTTGCCTTTTTTGGTCTTGCCTCTCGCTCTCCTGGTCACGGTGCTCCATCCGTTTTCTGGCCCCATGCCGACGCTTGAAGCTGGTCTGCGTGGTTGTGCGCTGACCGTCTGCTGGACCTGTGGCACTCTCGAGGCCGGTGCCTTGGTCGCCACGGGCGCCGACTTTGTGCGATCGCGCTGCTGCGGCCTGCTGCCCTCTATGGGTTGGGCTACCTCCTCGGGGAGACTCTGTTCGGTTTGAACTGTTCTCGCCCTAGTCCAGACCTTCATGGTTTGCTGGGCCTTTTCCGCGGTATCCAACTTGCGGTGCGAGCAGTTTGGGCATACCATTTCAGCCTCAGTGGGCCCCTCCTTCTCGGCTACGTTCGGTGCGTTCAGCCACGCTCCGATGCTGGACTGTAGCTGCTTCATGCGCGCTAGCTTGGCCTTTGTAGCCATCGTGATGTGACGCACCTTGCCATCGTTCACGCTGATCAGGACTTCATCCAGGATCCTCCCTAGCTCCGACAGGTTGTCAAGGACGGAAGGCTCCTCTGTTGCCTTGCTTTTTTTTTGGCGGCGTGTTCCTCTGAGCGTTTGGGCTGGTCTCTTCCGGGGCTCTTTTGGGGGTGTTGTTGTCCCCATGCTCAGGGGCCATGTATGGCTCCAAGGTGCCGCCCGGCGTACGAACCGGGGATCGCATGAGCCGGCTGCTTTTCCTGAAGGCCAAGGGCCCTTCTACGTTATTATTTTCTTGGCTTGGTGCTTTATCCTCAGTGGCGGCCAATCCTGAATTGGTAATAAAGGCTGTGTGTTTCTTGATCTCCTCTTTTACAGCCACGTGCAAAAACGCGTTCGCCAAGTCCGTGACGATAAAGTACTTCAGAAAGCAGTCATTCAACACCGTCGAATTCATACAACTTTTTTAGACGTATGGTCCCCATTATCAAAAACATTTACGTGAAGCCCGAAAATCCTTTCGAAATATTAACTGGATCCGCAATTAAAACAGTAACTCTTTCTTCTGTTGCCTTCGTGCTTTTCCTTTTGACTTCTCGTCCAGTTAGATTCCTGTGATTGAAACGGAATCGGGCTCATCGCGGCGACTTTTTTAAAAATCCAATAAGGCTTTTTCAGCTCTCTGAAGTACTTGCAACTGTAAAGCGTGTACTTGAAGTCACTTCTCAGGTTTAGGCCATCCACGATGTAGCATATTACAGACCGCGCATCTATGTTTTTAAGGGAAGATAACCGCGAAATGTTTCCTGAATGTATTTTTCGATCACGGAGCAGCTCATGAACGTCGCACAGTGGCGCCTTGGGCCAAAAAAGTGCAATAAATCACTTTTTCGACTTTGTCCTAGAAAGTTGCGACCCATACCAATCGACAGGTAATTGATCCACTATTACAAATATGTAACCCTTTTTCAAATCAATCAAAAATCAAAATTCTACTGGGCTTTTTCTTAATGTCAAAACATTACCTCACAATGAGAACAACCTGGGTTTCAAAAGGTTCGGTCTCCATTAAATGTCCTCACTAACATATTTTGTTCTGTCGAGTCTACATTTCTAGGCCTCAAACTTCTAAGCGAATCTCCTTGAAAAAAATTCCCAATAATCAACTCAACGTTGAACTCAATGCCCAGCAATTCATCTGAAACAGCATTACCTAATGCCTCAAACAATGATGACCCAGATACAGCTCTTAAAAATACTGCTAACGTTCCTGAATCCGCTGAAGCCGATCGTACTCCACTGGTTTCAAATTCCCCGCTTACTGAAGTGACCGATGTTGCTCCTAGCACCTCTAGTTTCACCATGCCCCCCGTCTGGAACTGCTGGCAACACCAACGCTTCTGCAAATATTCCCAATCCCGATGAGTTGACGCTAATGCCTGTTGCTCGCACATCTGAATTACCATTGCGCTCAGTCAAACTTCAGAAAGCTATATTTGTGTCCCGCTTGTTACCTGACACTACGCCGGAAGCCGTCAAACATCATCTGTGCTCCAAGTGTAATGCTACTTCTGATTATTTTATTATGAACAAATTTAATTTGAATTTATTATGAGCAAATTTTATTTGAACCACGCTCGTTTCCTCATTTAAAATTTTTCTTCCAGACAGTTTTCAACCAGAAGCTTTGAATCCCAAATTATGGCCAATTGACACTGTTGACTGTAACCAGACTTCCAATATTTCCGGTTCAAAAAAATAGGTTGCTTTTTATACCCTTGCAGAGGGTATATTTGATTTTAGTCAAAAGTTTCCAACGCAGTGAATAAGACGTTTCCGACCGAAAGTGTATATATTCTTGATCAGAATCACTAGCTGAGTCGATCTAGCCATGTCCGCCTGTCTGTCCGTTTGTCTGTATGAACGTTGAGATCGCGGAACGCCTTAAACGACCTTACAATGTTCCTGGTGCCCAAATCTTTTGTAAAAGTGTATGTGTATAAGTGTAAGTGTATACCTTCCAATATGTTTTTTAAATCGGACCACTAATTAAAAATTTATGAACAAATAATGAATTTTCAGCTAGCCCCACTTCAATCGACTGGCTGGTTTGCTACGGGCATATCTCCATATCTCTCAAACTCATGTAGCTGAGTAGCGGGTATTTGATAGTCGAGTCACTCGACTATAGAATTCTCTCTTGTTTTTATACCCGTTACTCGTAGAGTAAAAGAGTATATTGCATTCGTGCAAAAGTATGTAACAGCTAGAGGGAAGCGTTTCCGACCCTATAAAGTATATGTATTCCTGATCAGGGTCACTAGCCGAGTCGATATAGCCATGTCCGTCTGTCTGTCTGTCCGTCCGTATGAAAGCTCAGATCTCGGAAACTACAAAAGCTAGAAGGTTGAGATTTCCCACACATATTCTTGGGCTTCCTACGCAGCGCAAGTTTATTTTAGCCGAGCGCCACGCCCCCTCTAACGCCCACAATCGCCCACTAACGATTTTAAAATGTGTCTGGCGCCCACACCTTTAAAGATTTCCGAGAAATATAAATGCAATGTTGTTGTGTATATTTATACCTATCGACCATTCAGTAAATAGTTATGCGCAATCAAAAAAATTTTATATATCCATCTCCCTCGCACTCCCTTAAGCTGAGTGACGGGTATTAGATAGTCGGGACACCAACCCGACTATAGCGTTCTCTCTTGTTTTCATTTAATATACTGGTTTCGTTTAATCAAAATCATATTTAGTCATAAACCAGGCGTTAACTGCAAGAGTTTACAAATTTCGGTTGGTTGAAGCTAGCTTCTTATCTTTCTTTTCATGTTATATATAATATAATAAAATATTATTATTGTATATTGCAGGCCTTTCAAATCACTACGCTTATTCGAGAATATTCTGGAGCTGCAAAAGAGATGAAGTAGATAATGGTGTTTTCCATACAAAATATACAGAATACGTGTAATTACCATAAGCTGTTCATAAATAAATAATAAATAAAATTGTTGTATCTTTGTTATGTCGACATATTAGTGAGTTTTATATTATACAAGCTGTTTCTCGTTGTGTCGCTTTTACTTATTTTTGACAATATAAATTTCTTAAATAAATGCTCGTAATGCTGTATAACTTTAAGAAATCTAGCAGAAGAAACCAAACTGATTGGACTATTACAATCGATGATATAGCCAAAAAACTATTAGTCCTATAGCTTTAATTTTTTTTTTTTATATTTATAGAAAAAAATTACCTTGTCGCTGAAAAAATAATGTTTTATTTTGTGAGTATTCGATATGTTAGATCGAAATAACATTTTTTTACGTCGGTTTATTATAATTTAACATAATACAACATAATTGAATAAACTTACTAACTGTTTTTGCATTTTTGTTCTCCACCACTTACTTTACTTTGTTACTTTAAACAAGTATATATTTGTACATTAGCTCATTTACGTGAAGCCCGAAAATCCTTTCGAAATATTCACTGGATCCGCAATTAAAACAGTAACTCTTTCTTCTGTTGACTTCGTGCTTTTCCTTTTTCGGGCTCATCGCGGCGACGTTTTTTAAAAATCCAATAAGGCTTCTTCAGCTCTCTGAAGTACTTGCAACTGTAAGGCGTGTACTTGAAGTCACTTCTCAGGCTTAGGCCATCCACGATGTAGCATATTACAGACCGCGCATCTATGTTTTTAAAGGAAGATAACCGCGAAATGTTTCCTGCATGTATTTTTCGATCACGGAGCAGCTCATGAACGTCGCACAGTGGCGCCTTGGGCCAAAAAACGTGCAATAAGTCACTTTTTCGACTTTGTCCTAGAAAGTTGCGTCCCATACCAATCGACAGGTAATTGATCTACTATTACAAATATGTAACCCTTTTTCAAATCAAACAATTTTTTACTTAAAAAAAACACACCGCTTTTAGGTAATTTTTCGCACATCCGGGGGGTATATCTTAAAAACTTGGTATCGAATCGCTTTGCTTCTTTTTTTCACTGATTGGAGTGTTAGTTAAGAGTAAAAATGGCAAAACATATTGCAGTTTGCCAGCCGCATCTCTTAGTTATGCGTTATTTGCGAAACGTAAATTTTTTCCATATTTTTCAACTTTGATGGAAAATAAAAAAAAAACTATTTAATACAATTTTTTTATACTTCCCTAAAACGTTATTTCGACTTTCTTCTTGATATTAGGAATGTTGTAGCTGCGTCCGCGTGCGTCCGCGATATTAAGAGCCAAAAAGGTAAAAAAAAAAAAGTAAAAAAAAGTCCCAGAAATTGCATATGGCGCAACCTTGTGAAATGACCATCTCTATTCATGGGAAACGTTTTTTATGTTATTATTGATTGTCAAATGGGGATTTTATTTTACAATATTTTATATGTTTTGCCTGGCAATTAGTTATCGAAAATATTGAAAAACCGAGGCGTTACCTTAAGGTAGTATGCAAAGGTAAATTATGCAGGTATACATGTACAGGTAGTATACATGTAGTATGTAGAATCAAAACATATAACTGTCCTCTGATTTAGCAGGTGCATAAAGGTAGGTATAAATTGACAGAAAAATATAAGCTTGCAGTCTCCTACAGGTAGGCTGGAATTTCATTTGAACACCTGCAAAATACTAAAATTGAGTAATTCTACCTAGGGTTGGGGTTTCACTGTTTGTACCTATCAGGTAATACCTCACACTATATATTGCATTGTAAGCTTAATCCCTGGATTAGTCTATGACTGAAAGTTGACGAGACACGTTCTTTGTATTCTCCTTATTTTTCTTAGTTAAAAATGGCTTTCAACAACTCAAAATTATATGAACTGTTTAGGTCAACAACTACCTATTCGGAGTTCAAAGAAGCTGTTATAGAAGAACTTAAACAGAGCAACAAAAACATATTACACACTCTTAATTTTACATATGCAAGCATTAAAGTGAAATGGCTGAAAGTCAGCCGCAACGCAGGGAGGTTTGCAATGAAATACGAGGACTGACTCAATGACGAAACTATCCTGGATATACCGGCCGAGGAAGAGCCCACCACATCAACAGGTCGTGTAAGAGGAAGACCATCTAAAAGTATAGAGGATTGTCAGGAACGCACATGGAAAAGAAAACTGGAAGATGCAACTGATGATTTAACCACTGAAAATGTTTTCGAAGAGCTTTCTTTAAAATATAAAAAGGACAATGAAAAAGTGAGAACGCAGATTATAGAATCGGTTGCTGAGGCAAGTCCGCTGCGACTTATAAGGATCAAGGAAAGCATTCCCACGCCTCCGAATGGACTTATTAAGAAGTATGGCTTGGAAGAGGCATTGGAGTTATTTATGGACTAAGAACTTTCCAAAGAAAAGTATGAGATATTACGGAAATCTTTACTGCGGCACGGAGTTAAGCTTTTACCCGGATACAAGTATATTTCAAAAGCAAAGGAAAGTTCACGACCACCCAGTAAATGGGGCTGCGATGGATCATCTGGACAAAGCGTTTATAAACAAAGGGTATCTTCCGATGACCCTACAGTATCGGACGGAAATATGTTTATGGCATCCATTGTTCCCTTGAGAATTAAATCTGATAAGTTTGAATATCAGAAAAACCCTCGCCCGTCATCAGTACATTATTGCCGACCAATTATGTTTCAATTCGCAAGGGAATCACCGGAACTGATAAAAGACACTGTGAATGACATTAAAGAACAAATTCGCAAGAATTTGTAAATTAGTGAACTAAAACTGTAAATAAGTGAAGGAAAATATGTTAAATGTTACTATGAATTTCACCTGACCATGGTTGACGGAAAAGTCGTTAATGAACTGACAAATACTAAGTCAACAAAGTCAAGGAGCGGGTGTATGGAGTTCTTGCTGAAACTAGCGAATAATATTCCAAACGAAAATGAACACTTTGAAGAAAACACATCAAACAAGAGAAAATACAGAAAACAAGAGAATACAGAACGATTTTTTCAAGGAAGTTGGATTAAAATTAGATTTCCCTAAATACGGATACGGAAACTCAAATGATGGAAATACTTCGAGGAGATTTTTTGAACAACATGAAGTTGTAACTCGAATCACTGGAATTAACAATGAAATAGTTAAAAGGCTTTAAGCCGCAAGGAAAAGGTTAACTCTACAAAAAATGGAGAATATGCCTCAAAAACGGCATCACTTTTAGAGAAATTGTATCCACAAAAGAAATAGACCCCGTCAGTCCATAAGATATTGGCGCATGGAAAAGAAATAATCGAATACCAGAGTTTGCCAATTGGAGAGCTTTCCGAATAAGCGCAGGAATCGCTAAACAAAAAATACAGATTTCTGAATACATTTAAGACATCAAGAATGAGGGAAAATGAGGATCTGTTCAAATGTTGGCTGCATCTTCTGATCCTCTAATTTCCTCATTGCGGCGTGTTAATTCAAGAAAATAGTTAGAATCTAGTAATTATAGTCCAGAAATGTTAAGTCTATTGGATTTACCAAGTTTACCAAATTGTGACCATTGTTTCAAAAAACATGAAATATAAACCAACATTTATTTAAAATAATTTTCAAAAATTACAACATAAAATATAAATTAAAAAAACAAAAAAAAAGTGGAAAAAAATGGATTTGTTTTTAAATTCGGACTTTGCCGATTTGTAAGTACGCCTCTGTCACGCCCACTCCCTATCTCAAGTAATAATTTGAAAGGTGGATCAATTATCTATCATTTGCCGTTTACATCATTCAATTATTTTCACTGATTCAAAAGTTATGATTAATTACCAAAAAAAAGTAAAAAAAAGGCGCCACTGTCAAAATTTTTCATACGACGCAGCACGGACACGAAACTCAAATTCTCACCACGCACAAAAACGATACAATTAAATCATTTTAAAACACGACACGCCACAAACATGCACGAATTAAATATTTGTTATAAAAAAGTTTTATTTTAAAATAGACCTTGTTTTTGCTACAAGTGTTATGATTGATTATAATTATACATTTGATGATGACAGGAACGCAGTAACTAAGGTTGAGTTCACATCGTAGGAACACTCATAGGAAAAAAGTGATAAGCTTTCGCACTTTCAGTGAACGGTCGTGTTTTTGTATTGCGCTCCGAATTTTTGTTCTTATTGTCCATAAACCATCGGGGCTTACTTCAAATTTTCTTACATTTATATAGCTTTTTATGTCCCTAACAACATCCGTTCGCTTCTCGAGTTCATAGTGATTGTTATGTGTTTAAATTAACAAAATTAGTTTGCACGCCCAGTCCACAATGGGATGAAATGCCTTTTTTTTTGCATAAAGTCCAAAATTATTTTGTGAAATTTTGCAAATTTTTCTTTTAAATCCGTTAAAAAAATGTTCAACTACTATAAGACTATTTATACCCGTTACTCGTAGAGTAAAAGGGTATATTGTATTCGTGCAAAAGTATGTAACAGCTAGAAGGAAGCGTTTCCGACCCCATAAAGTATATATATTCTTGATCAGGGTCACTAGCCGAGTCGATCTAGCCATGTCCGTCTGTCCGTCCGTCCGTCTGTCTGTCTGTCTGTCTGTCTGTCTGTCTGTCTGTCTGTATGAACGCTGAGATCTCGGAAACTATAAAAGCTAGAAGATTGGCGTTTTGCATGCAGATTCTAGGAGTTCCTATGCAGCGCAAGTTTGTTTCATCGAGGTGCCACGCCCCCCCTAACGCCCACAATCGCCATAAACGATTTTCAAATGTGTCTGGAGGCCACATCTTTTAAGATTTTAAAAATATATAAACGCAATTTTATAGTGTTTATTAATACCTATCGAAATGTAGAAGACATTTTTCAAATCGGACCATTCATTAAAAAGTTATACGCAATCAAAATTGTTTATATATCTATCTCCCTCGCACTCCCTTTAGCCCCAATAGATAGTCGGGACACCAACCCGAGTACAGCGTTCGCACTCCCTTTAGCTGAGTGACGGGTATTAGATAGTCGGGACACCAACCCGACTATAGCGTTCTCTCTTGTTTTAAAATATTTTTGTGACCATCCCTGGCTTTTTGGCAACCCTCCAAAGTCAGCTGTTCGAACTATGTCAGCCTTAATTTATCTACGAAGCGTGTCAAAAGTTTAATAAATTCTTCTTTACCAAATATCGCGCATTCCTTTCGGTTGAATTAGGGGTATTTTTTTGTCAAGGTATGTATAATATTGCCTAGAGGACTTAAATTAAAAATGCTCTTGTTTCGTGGTGTATTTAATTGTTTTATTGAATTATGTCTTATGTAGAAGATAACGTATAAATATTTTTGTTTCGTGGAGTAGAACTACCAAGAGTACGCGGTATTACAAAAAGGGCAAATGTTGTAATATGTATTATATATGATTAAATGGAGTTAATAACTTTTGCGCATACTTGCGCCATTTCGTAATATTTAAAAAGATTCGGAACAACGCGACATTAAAAGGGGCGAACTGCTGGAAGTCAGTTCCTTTATTCGTATTTTGAGATCGAAGCAAGTTTAGATTCTGAATTAAAAACAGGTGATTAGTTATAATAAAAAAAATTATTCATTGTGTATATAGGATTGGGACGGCTGACTGGGTGTGGTCAAAATCAAAAAAGAGCAAGAATTACAATAGTCTCAATATTATAATATATATTTATATGTACAAAAAAATTTAAATACGTATCGTTAAAATTACCATCGCGGGCGGAGGTGGTTCATTTGGGCGTGGTCAAAATCTAAAAATAATTAAAACCGAAATTTCACTATATTCTCACTACTATGTAAAAAAAATTGGAAATCCATATCTTCAAAACTAGAGTTTATGCCAAAAAAAAGGCAATTCATCCCAATGTGAAGTCTCTGTGCAGTGATTGTTGTAATTGTCTTATTTAATTGCCTTCTCCTTTTCTAAACACAGCTAAAACTTACGCTCCCCCCGCTAAGTCACTCCCGGTTACTATCTTCCGCTCTCTTACTCTCGTAGCTTTATTCTCTTTGCACTGTGGTTCGGAATATCGCGATAATGGCTGTCTGTTGTTCAAAGAAATGTAAGTCGTTGATTTTGGCTATACAACAGAGCATTTCGTGCCAATCGTGCGGCAGTATTTTTATGCTAAATGCCTTTTCTATTCGGGCCTGGATCGCGATGCAATCGACATGAGAAGTGGCTTGCGCTATTATTTCAATTTCAATTTATTTTAAAATGCTTTCCTAACGCTACAAGTTTATAACTTATAATTAGTGCGATAGTCACGTAGGACAAATTACTCATAAATACAGATAGATGAAATTCTTAAGATTACGCTTAAACATTATTTGTTAAAGAAAAGGGTCGCTTTGTTTTTTTTTTTTTTTTTTTTTTATTATATATATTTTTATATTTTTATATTGTGCTAGTATCTTGTAGGTGTAATGTGAGTTTTGACTTAAACTGCGTGGCGCTACTAATATTTTTTAAAGTGTTTGGGAGCTGGTTCCATAGCCTTATTGCGTGTACAAAAAACTGCCTTTCAGAAAGTAGAGATCTGTGTCTTACTTGAATTATGTTATTTGCTCTTCTTGAGGAAGTGAATCTTAATACTTCAAAGAGATAGGTTGGTTCCCTCGTGTAAATTATTTTGTGCAGATATATTAAAACTCTCAGCTTCATCCAGTCTGTCAAATTAAGCTCAAATATTCTATATGCATAGTTTGTCACATGGTCAAATCGACGTAGATTGAATATAAATCTTGCTATATTATTATATGCAACTTTTATTTTTTGATGGCTGGCTGCATCGCAATTTGAAAAAATTTCTATTCCATAAAAAAGTGTTGGGATTAAACAGGTCTTGGCAATTAACATACGAACATTTATAGGTAACAGACTTTTAACAGGACAGAGAGATCTTAGTAAACCGTACGTTTTCCCTATAGCTTTATTTATATGGTCATTCCAACTAAGTTTATTATTGAATATGATACCCAAGTTTGTAGCATTTTCAACATATTTAATGGGCATGCTGTTTATCAACAGTGGCTGCAGGTCCGCAATATTTACTTTCTTTTTATAAATTACGAGACATTTAGATTTTGTTGGGTTTAGACCAAGGCCATTGTCTTTGGCCCAGCTGCTAATTTTATCAAGCTCTCGATTACAAATATTCACACACTCGTTAATTCTACTAATGGGACGGCTAACATACATCTGGACATCATCGGCGTACATGTGAACATCACTATTTGACAACACACAGGGAAGGTCATTGACATACAGAGTAAACAGTAAAGGACCAAGAACTGAGCCTTGAGGCACACCACGTTAAAGGACTACAAGAGAAGACGAAACATTAGATATTACTACAGACTGCCGGCGATTTTTTAGGTACGAGGTCATAAGTTTGACAGAAGTGGTTGAAAAATTGAACTGAGTTTTCAATTTTGAACACAAAACATCATGATTAACAGAGTCAAAAGCTTTACTATAGTCAATAAGTACTAGAAGCGTCACGTTGGATTTGTCTGCATGTTTACGGATATCCTCCGAAATTTTTAGGATTGCCGAGGTGCAGCTACGTTTTATTCTGAATCCCGATTGGTTGTTGTTAAGTAGAGCATTATCACCTATATATGCGTTTATTTGGGCTGCCATAATGTTCTCAAAGGCTTTCGATAAGAATGGTAGAATTGATATAGGTCTATATTCCTTGTTGGCTTTCATAATTGGTATAATTTTTGCGATTTTCCAACAGTCAGGAAATGCGGATGTTGTAAATGCAGTGTTAAAAATGTGAGTTATGTATGTAAGAATTTTGGGAAGTATTAATTTAATGAATTTAGGATTTATTTCGTCTAGTCCGATTGCGTCTGATTTAATTTTAAGAATATTGACGAGAACTTCGTACTGATTAACACAAACAAATCTAAAACTATTATCACAGAAATGTTCAGGTACTGAATTCAGGTACAAATTGCTATCGTCGATTTCAGGTACATTGCATTTTGAGAGTTGTTGGTTCAGCTCTTCAACATTAACATCCTGTCCCGGCGTTGATTTTTGTTTTCCTATCCCTAGTGACTTGATTTCTTTCCAGGTTTGTCTAGACGATGTTGAGTTTTTGAATTTTCGAAAATAGAATTTTGACTTTGCGGTGTCAATAAGTTTAGTGACTGTGTGTCTCAATGATTTAAATTGGGCATAATGCGGCGGAGTCTTATACCTTTTCCACTTTTGATATGCAAAGTTTCGCTTTTGTATTGCTGACTTAATTTCATTATTAAACCACGGTTTAATAAAATGTTTAATGGGTTTACTTTTGATTGGAACGAAACAATTGTACAGGTAACTAATATTACGTTGGAGCAAACTGAGTTGTTCGTCTACATCTGGAAGACAGTAAATGTTATTCCAGTTGCATTTATCGAATTCGGTATAAAGAAGGTAATAGTCTATATTATTAAAATCCCTAAATACTATTTCTTCGTCATTATATTGAGGGTCAAGATTATAGGTCAAGTATATAAGGTCATGTTTTGAGAACGACGGCACAATGAGTTGGTCATACAAAAATATTTTTTCAACATCACTAACAAAAAATACATCTAACAATGAGCTGCATGTTCTGCTGAAATGAGTCGGATAAGTGGAGTTTACAAGATTCAAGCCTAGTGATTCCATGTTAATTTTAAGGTGCTGTTCCCGAAGTATGTTGCTGTTGAGATCACCCGCTAAAAGTATATCTTCATAATTTATAGAGATGTCTGATAGCTTATTTAAAATATCGTCATAGTTAATGCTACTGCGTGGGCGCTATATGCAACCCAGCAGCATTTTTTTTTGCGAGGACTGATTTTTAATTTCAAGGAATAAGTATTCTATTTGGCTGCTATCGGGATGTTTACATATAAACTTGGACACTAATTTTTTACTAACATAAATTGCTACCCCACCTCCATGACTGACGCGGTCCGCTCGGTAAACATTATAGCCATCACACGAAATTATAACATCACAAACATTATCGCCAAGCCATGTTTCAGAGACACATATAATATCTAGACCAGAATTTACAAATAAATATTTAAACTCATCGACTTTTCTCGGCAAACTTTGAGCATTAATGTGACAAACTTTAAGCCCAGCTCTCTGCTTTGTCAGTATGCGCAATAGGGTATGGCTATTTACTTCATTTAGGTCTTCCATTTCCAAAATTTAAATAAAATTATTAGCTGCTCACGCACTAGATATGAAAAATTAAATTGATAAAACATCACGGAGAACATTAAGTAAACAAAGCGACCTACAATAATTTCTAATCTAACAAATACTAAAACTATGGATCTGCGTTTAAAACTAATCTCGAAATGAACTATTTCTCGACGGGCCTCCCAAATTGTTGCTCAGCTCAGAAAGCTCGTGCAAGCTCCGCACGTTGTGAGCTTCCACTCCGTCGATCATCTTTACAAAGACATCTCCACGGCGAGTAAAGACAGCTGTGAGGCGCTTGTGCTTTTTGAGATGCATTGCTCTCTTGAAGCCCTCGTAATTATGTTTTGTCATTGTGAAGAATGTATTGCTTATGAAACCCAGGCAATCTCTATAAGGCGGCTCACAAAAAACACTGAAACGGAATTAATTCTGAGGTCGAAAGCTAAAAAAGATTCGGTTTCCGAATGTAAAGGACGTGAGATTTTGCCGCATGAGACACCCGAAAATTCTGTTATTCTGTTCTGTCACATGCGTGGTACCTAAGACAGTCACCTGTGTACCGCAGCGAAAACAAATTTTTGTTTCTCGGCTCAATCCTGACCTTTCATCCCTGGACATTACGGCCTATATCCGTAACTAAGTTCAGATTGATGACCTAAAGGTTGAACAATTTAATTTTCCATTCGATAAGGAAGTATCATCATCTAAGATCGGTGTTCCCAGTGCTCATTTGCAACTATGTGCTTAGCCAATTTTTGGCATGCGGGCATTTTTTTTAAAGAGTACGAAGCTAGAAAAAATAAAATTTGTTTAAAGGAAGTTGGAAATCCCTTTAAAGTTCCATTCACATCTTCATCTATCTCAAAAAACTAGATTCTTTCCTTGTGCTTTCCTATCAGAATACAATAGGTTTACAAAGTAAGCTGACCATATGACTATATACATAACATGTTCTTATATTCCGCCGTCATCTGAATTCCCAATGTAGGCGAATCATCTGTCCGCTATCCAGTTTATTTCAAGTAAACCTACCTTTCCCAGGAGGAGAAGGAAAAGCTAGCCTGGGCAGAGCAAAGGATTGAGGAAGGAAGGCTGCACTTCGCAAGCAAACCCGCGATGGCGTCGACAGGCGGATTTGCCAACAAGGAGGAGGAGATGCTTGCCAACAAAAGGCAACGCTCACACGAGAGTGCCGCCAAGGACATTCCGGTGAGCAAGCGGAAACGCGGGCCCAAGGAGACAGGCCCTCCGCCATTCAAAGCAGCACAGAAGCCCAACAAGAGGGCTAAAATCAGTGATGTAGTCAACCGACACCTGATCGTGGCACTCATTGACAGGAACGACGAAAATGGGAAGATGACGGAGGCGCGCTGGAAGATCGTCCATGCGCGACTGATCGAGTCTCTCTTTGCACGGATGGATGAATCACCCGTAGCCCCCATGCCCACATTCGATGGTGCAGGGTGGTTGAACGGCGTGAAAATCCTGAAGTGCAACGACGATCCGACCAGGAAGTGGCTGACGCAAACGGTCTACCAACTGGAGGCGCTGTGGGAGGGCGCCAAGCTAGAGGTTGTGGACAGGGAATTAATCCCATTCATACCAAAGGCGAAAGTGCTCTTCCCCGTCGCAATACAAGGGGATCGGGCGCTGAAGCTGCTTCAACGGCAGAATCCAGACGTCCCAACGGCGAATTGGAAGATTCTGCACATGGCCAGCCCTCTACCCAACGAGGGGGGCCAAAGTGTGGTTCTCCAAATCAACAAGGAGGCGGAGGATCTGCTGTACCCAAGATTCGGGAAGATGGCGTGGGGGATGGGTCTACCTGCGCCTCAAGAAGCGGCACCCCGACGACAAAGGCGCACACATCCTGCAGGCAGGCGGGGTGGAGAAGGACCTAGGTCTGGAAGCCATCGTGGATGCCGCCCAGGAACTCGCTCTGGACGACTCGGAAGACGAAGAGGACGGTGACCTGACTGTAATAGCCAACCCGTCGAGCGGAGATGAGCCAGCCACCCATGACGTTAAGGGTGCTGCAGCTCAATCTTCATAAAAGCAGACTCGCATCGGCGGAGCTCCTGATTGCCCTAGAGCAAGGGCCCGTCGACATAGCCTTGGTTCAAGAGCCAAGGATTGCCTCGGGCAATCGTGGCCGGACTAAGGTCCTCAAACTACAATACATTCTACTCACCAACGGTAAGCAGGAACAGAAGCGCCGTACTTGTGCGGAAGGGTATCCATGCTAACCTTATGCCTCGTTACAGCTCTGACGACTTGACTGCGGTGATGCTAGAAAGCGAGGAGCAGCGCCTCTTAGTAGCCTCCTGCTACATGGCACACGACAGATCGGCGCCACCAGACGAGCTGAGCAGCTTGGTGGAGCTAGGCTCGAAGGATGACCAACTCCTCATTGGTGCAGATGCCAATGCACACCACAGCGTGTGGGGAAGCTCAGACATCAACGACAGAGGTGAGTCACTCTTAGACTTTATTCTATCTACTAATCTATATATAGCAAACGTGGGGGAGGAGCACACCTTCGTAGGTCCCACCTCGTCAAACGTGCTAGATATAACACTTGTAAAGGGACAGAGTACTTTGGTCTCCGAATGGAGGGTCCTAAAAACACCATCTTTCTCGGACCATAGGTATATTCAGTTCAGATATGATTTTAAAAGCACTCCAAAGGTAGCTGTCTATAGAAACCCCCGGAACACGAACTGGGAAAAGTTTACAAGGACAGTGACCTCGAAACTCGCGACCAGCCCAGGCAGAGTAAAATCCGTGAGAGACATAGAAAGGTCCCTAGAGACCCTGTCCAAGGAATTACTGGATGCGTATCACGCATCATGCCCGTATCAAGAACAAGGAAGAAGACCAGTCCACCATGGTGGAATCGGGAACTTACACTCCAAAGACATAACCTCCGAGAATTCTTCAAAATCGCCAAAAAGGCAGACGATGAGATCATTAACGAGGAATACAAAATCCTACTGAGGGATTACAAGAAGGAAACACGCAGGGCGCAGAGAAGCTCGTGGAGAAACTTCTGCTCCAGCATCGAGAATGTCCCGGAAACAGCTAGACTCCGGAAGCTGCTTTCAAAGCTACCTACCATACAGAGTCAGCTAAAACGCGACGACGGACAGTGGACTGAGGGCAGTGAAGAGGCCCTAACAGCACTTATGCAATCGCACTTCCCAGGATGCACGGATTCTTAGACGCCAGCACGCACCAAGACAGAGCAACTGGCGAAGAACGCCCCCCAAACGATCTAATAACAACTACAAAAATCAACTGGGCCATAGACTCCTTTGCGGGCTACAAGGCACCAGGACTAGATGGAATATTTCCAGCCATGTTACAGGCGACCAAGGAAAGGATCACCCCATGGCTATATGAAATATACTCTGCATGTCTAAGCACGGGCTATATCCCAATCCAATGGAGGACCTCTCGGATTGTCTTCCTCCCAAAAGCGGGAAAGTGCAGTCACGCGAGCCCCAAGGATTACAGGCCGATAAGCCTCACCTCTTTCATACTCAAGACACTGGAAAAGCTGCTGGATCTACACATCAGGAATGATGTAGGGAGGCTCATGTCATCCAACCAGCACGCCTATACCAAGGGGAAATCTGTGGAAACGGCACTACACTCGCTAGTAGCAACCGTTGAGAGAGCCCTACACATTAAGGAATATGCGCTTGGAGTATTCGTAGATATATCCGTAGTATTCAACAATGTCAGGACGGATGCTATAATGGATCGCCTAGAAGCAACCAACACGCACCCCGCAATAAGCCTCTGGATAAGAAACCTGCTTAGCTGCAGGCGGGTACATTCAGAGTGGGGCACCGCTTCCATGGTAAAGGGGGCACACAGAGGCACACCACAAGGTGGGGTCCTCTCGCCTCTCCTATGAAATTTGGTGATCGACGATCTAATCAAGGAGAGCCCCAAAAATAACAGCCTATGCGGACGACATAGGCATAATTATTACGGGAGATTGTCCATCGACCCTCAGCTCTATAATGGAATCAACACTCAAGGAGATATGTGAGTGGACGGAAAAGGTGGGACTCAGTATCAATGCGGACAAAACGGACCTCATTCTCTTTACTAAGTGATACAAGGTACCAAAATGGACCCCCCGAAAATCGGCGTAACCAGGCTGACCCCAAAAACACAGGTCAAGTACCTAGGCACAGTGCTGGACTGCAAGCCAAGCGGCGATAAGATCCATGCAGTCGTCAACAGTCAGTTCCAAAAATGTGATGGCGAGCAGGGAGGCATTAGACAACCTTAGCACGACAAAGTCAGTGCGGATCTATTGGGTTCCCAGTTACCAGGGCATCGATGGCAACGAGACAGCTGACGTCCTTGCAAAGGAGGGCGTAGAGCTGGCGAACGACAGAACGGAGAACGTGCCTGTTTCCCTCCGAACGCACCAAAGCGCCCTGGAGAAACATGCGGACACGCGAGCAAAAAGCAGGTGGAGGAATACCAAGACCTGTTGAATCTCAAGAACTATGTGCAAAGAGCGCAACGACAAACTCAGCCAGTATGTACTGCGTCTACCACGGAAAGACTGCAGACTGTTAGTGGGAATCCATACAGGCCACTGTCTGGCCGCATCACACGCAACCACACTCGGAATACTCAACAGCCGCGCCTGAAGGAAATGTGATGAATCGGGGGCTATCGAAACCCTGGAACATCTTATCTCCAACTGCCCGGCTCTCTCAAGAGCGAGAAGAAGATACCACGGTGCCCCAGTACTGGCATCACTAGGAGACGCCTCCAGTAGGGAACCAGGAGAACTACTTGCCTTCGCCAAAAACACCTCGATCCTTATGGACATAAAAACCTCGTAACTTATCTCAAGGTTCATGCGCATCAACCGGACAACTAAGGGCCATATTGGCCTATGCGTGGCCCCGTGAGGGCCGTCCGGGTTAACCTAACCTAACCTAAACTATCAGATAGGAATAAGTTAATATTTTAGATGACTTTAATATACCTAGGGCGACATGGTCCACCGTCGAAACATCGAATATATTGTTACCTTCAACGCCGCCTGATTTTCTTAATGGTTTGCTTGATATTTCATTGTCTCCAATAAACCATGTTCAAAATTTGTTAGGAAGATTACTGGATCTATGCTTTGTTTCAAGTCCAGAATGTGTTTGCATAGTTAGAACAACTGCATTTACTTTACCTGAAGAGCCATATCACCCAAAGCTGGAGCTGACTATTGACACGGGTACAAAAATTAAATTAAATATCTGAAAAGTCAGCTTAAAGCATCCCCTGCTTTCGCAGAGCAAACTTTGCACTCATTAATAGCCTTATAGCTTGCACGGATTGGTCCAATCTGTACTTATGTACTAATATAACTGAAGATGTTAATATATTTTATAATGTATTAAATGCAGTTTTTGATACATGCGTTCCTACGTATTATCCTAAAATTTCAAACCAACCTCCGCGGTTTAAAAAAGAGTTGTCACTACTTAAAAATGTGAAGTGTAGACTCTACAACAAGTTTAGAGCTTTCGGATCACAAGCTGCCTTTTCCCGATACTTAATTGCTCGGTCTGATTTTACCGTGCTTAACGCCCAGTGTTATAAAAACTATTTACATCGTTGCAAGACACATTTTACATTGGATCCAAAACAGTTTTATAATTTTGTTAACACAAAGCGAAATCTTCAAGTTACCCATCAACACTTATATTTAAAAATTCTGCCGCATACACTAATCAGGCCATAGCCGATCTTTTTGCACAGTTTTTTTAAACCACCTTTTCAACATCAAGTCCGTCAGATCAGTCTTACCCATATGACATACCTAAATAAAACTTTATGTTTTGTCCTGTAATAAGTGAAATCTCACTTCTTAAAGATTTACAAAGGGTCAGACCAGTCTACTCTCCCTGGATGTGTGCTCAAGTACTGCGCGGAGACTTTGTGTAGACCACTGCACAAACTTTTTACTTTGTCTTTAGAAACGTCAGATCTCCCGCAAAGATGGAAGGAATCGTTTGTTATCCCGCTTCATAAAAAGGGGAGCAAATTGAACGCATGGAATTACAGAGGTATTTCAAAGCTATCAGCTATCCCGAAGCTCTTTGCGAACATTATTACTCCCCATTTGCAACACAGTTGTAGGTCTCTTATTTCCTCTTGTCACCACGGATTTATAAAACGTAGGTCAACAACAACCAACCCTTTGGAGTTTACTTCATTTGTGTTAAATGGTTTTAGAAAAAATCGTCAGACTGATGTGGTTTACACTGATTTCAGTAAGGCGTTTGATTCTGTAAACCATCCGATCTTAGTTCGGAAATTTGACGTCTTAGGGTTTCCTGATGATCTCCTTAGGTAGATCTTAAGTTATTTAAATGGCAGGACTCAAAGGGTCATTTTTAAAAACTCTTTTTCATCCCTAATCCGAGTTACGTCCGGTGTACCACAAGGAAGTCATCTTGGTCCGCTCCTGTTTACATTATTTATAAATGACCTTCCTCTAGTCCTAACGAACTCACGTGTACTTATGTACGCAGATGACGCGCAAAGTTTAGCTTTACAATCTGATCTCAATGCATTTCAAACATGGTGCATGAATAATGATTTAAATTTAAATGGTTCTAAGTGTAAACTAATGACTTTTTTCGTGTCAGCCCTCACTATTCCACTTATACTTTGAGCGGTTGTGGGTTAGACAGAATAACGCATGCTGACGACCTTGGAGTCTGTATGGATCCTAAACTTAAATTTTCTGATCACATTACTACCATGGTAAATAAAGCCAGGGGCGTGCTTGCATTTTTCAAAAGGTGGTCGAAGGAATTCGATGATCCCTATGTCACAAAGACCTTGTTTATTTCATTAATCCGACCAATTCTTGAGTACTGCGTTTTTGTTAAGAGTCCCCAATATGGGGTGCATATAGACCGGATTGAGTCTGTGCAAAATCACTTTTTAATATTTGCCTTACGGGGACTTAACTGGGATACAAGCCTAATACTGCAATCTTACTATTGTAGACTACTTCTAATTAGCTTACCATCATTAGGTAACCAAAGAACTATGCTTGGTATTACGTTTATTAGGAATCTTATTCATGGTGATGTGGAGACTCCCGAGTTACTGGGTCGCCTGCATTTTAATGTGCCAAATAGATTCACAAGAAACTATATTCCTCTAGTTTTAAATCATTATATCTCTAATTATGCAATGCATGAAGCTTTTAGAGTACTCTGCAATGACTATAATAAACTATATCACCTAATATCAACTACCGACTCACTGTCTATCTTTAAATCAATAATACTATCCTACTTAGCAACTAATTAGTTTTACTTTATGTATCTTGACTATTCGTATTTTGACCTGCATGTATTTGTAATTGTCTATTGTGAAATTGTCTTCTTTGTCCGCGATTTCGTTTACTCGCCCAAAACGGTGTAGGGCTCCGCGGGTAACAAGCTTTGCTTGGTGTCTTAAGGGCCACTTGTTTGTACTGACCATAGTGCATCAACGTCCAGAAAAATATCATTTTGGCACCTTTTTGCACGTTTCTTCTAAAAAAAAACTTTTGTCCAACAACTTATAAACTTATAAAATAACAAGAGAGAACGCAATATTCGGGTGCCCCGACTATCAGATACCCGTTACTCAGCTAAAGGGAGTGCGAGGGAGATGGAGATATAAACTTTGATCAGCACAAACTTTTTAACGAATGGTCCGATTTAAAAAATTTCTTCTACATTTTGATAGGTATTGATAAGCACAACTGCATTTTTACTTTTCCAAAATATTCAAATTTCTAAAATCGCACATAAGCGATTGTGGGCGTTAGAGGGGGCGTGGCACCCTTATGAAACAAACTTGCGCTGCGTAGGAACTCCTAGAATCTGCATGCAAAATGATAATCTTCTAGCTTTTATAGTTTCCGAGATCTCAGATCTCAGACAGACGGACAGACAGACGGACAGACAGACGGACAGACAGACGGACAGACAGACGGACAGACAGACGGACAGACAGACGGACAGACAGACATGGCTAGATCGACTCGGCTAGTGATCCTGATCAAGAATATATATACTTTACAGGGTCGGAAACGCTTCCTTCTACCTGTTACATACTTTTGCACGAATACAATATACCCTTTTACTCTACGAGTAACGGGTATAACAAGAGAGAACGTTATAGTCGGGTGCCCCGACTATCAGATACCCGTTACTCAGGTAAAGGGAGTGCGAGGGAGATGGAGATAGAAACTTTGATCACGCATAACTTTTTAACGAATGGTCCGATTTGAAAAAGTTCTTCTACATTTCGATGGGTATTGATAAACACAATAAAACTGCATTTTTACTTTTTCGAAATATTTAAATTTTTAAAATCGTATATAAGCGATTGTGGGCGTTAGAGGGGGCGTGGCACCTTCTTGAAACAAACTTGCGCTGCGTAGGAACTCCAAGAATCTTCATGCCAAATACCAATCCTCTAGCTTTTATAGTTTCTGAGATCTCAGCGTTCATACGGACAGACAGACGGGCTATATCGACTCGGCTAGTGACCCTGATCAAGAATATATATACTTTATAGGGTCGAAAACGCTTCCTTCTAGCTGTTACATACTTTTGCACGAATACAATATACCCTTTTACTCTACGAGTAAGTGGTATAAAAATTGTTCAAAAGGCTTAAATATAAAGAAGCAGGACCTCCGTTAAAGCTAAAATTGGCATCTGCTCTTAGAAAATATTTCACTTTTCTTGTAAATGTTGGCCTTTATTTTTTTTACAAATTTCAAAAATTAATGAAAACCGAAATTATTTTATTGTCTTACCAATTGAAATACAAATTTTTTTAAATCCCTGCCAATTAATTTGTTTATGCGGAGTTGGAGGTGGAGGAAGTCAATGCATTGCCATGGTCCGATTCTAGAAAGCAACAAAAACCAAAATTTCACCTTAACCTTAATCTCTGAAGATTATAAAATAAAAAAGACTGATTTTAAAGGGGATCCGTCCACAGCCCAAACCGTAAGAGCTAGAGCAGCCAAATTTTTGCAGAGTATTCCATTGGGGGCCTAAACGCCCACCAAGATCCGAGAGCAACGGCCGAGAGAGCAACATCCAAGGCAATTTAAGTTAAAATTTGTTTTGGACTTAAAATATTAAACTGCTGCTCCGATCAATATGATTTTCGATCAATAGTCAGTTCTGTGGATCAATTGCTTAGGTTTTATTTTTCAAAAAGTATTTTTCATTTTGTAGCCGAAGTAAGAGCCCTAATTAATTTCCACCATGGAAGAAAATAGAAAATTACTACAAATTCTGTAAGCAAAGCCAAAATGATTCCAAGTTAATAATTAATCTTAATATTCGAACTTTTGACCAAATACGTATGAACATATGTATATTTGGATATGTTTTGATTTGCTTATATGTACAATACATGTACAATACTATACATACACACAATGTGTTTGTATGTTTATAATTAAAAATAGATAAGGTGTGTAAATACAAATAAAACAAGAGAGAACGCTATAGTCGCTATAACAAATGGTCCGATTTGAAATTTTGAATTTTGAAATGTGTGGGTAATCCCAACTTTTAAGCTTTTATAGTTCCCGAGATCTCAGCGTTCATACGAACGGACAGACAGACAGACGGACATGGCTAGATCGACTCCGCTAGTGAGCTTGATCAAGGATATATGTACTTTATAGGTTCGGAAAGGCTTCCTTCTAGCTGTTACATACTTTTGCACGAATACAATATACCCTTCTACTCTACGAGTAACAGGTATATATTTATATAGAGGCGTGGGAAGTTAATTTATTCGCTTAAATTAAGCTGGATATGCTTCTACTCGCAATCAATTTGGTGACAAAGACACGTAAGGTTTTTTGGATTAGAAAATGTATCCAATGGCTTTTAAAAAATTTTTTTTATTAAAATAGTTTGTATATCTATACACTACTATAAAATAGGACCTATAAAAAACGGTCAGTAGCAAATTTCACCCAGAACGGATTGACAAAAAAAACTAAAAAAATCACATTAATTCCCAAAATAATTAGCAGCGGCGTGTGAGGTACAAATTAGAACAATGAACGACCCCAAAGTGCCCCAAAATTCGATTTGTTTTTTTTTAACTCTTTCTTTTGCCATTTCTCTGTTATATATGTTGTTAAAATGGTTTAAAAATGTGATGTTCATAATATTATGGCACACCCGCAAATAACTACATTTAAATTTTTTGGAAATTCAGCCTCCTTTACCAAGTCCCCAATATTTCCAAATTTTGTGCAATTCTGACGGGTCTGCCTGCACCTATGTATGTATGTATGTCCTGCTGTCGCTCTTTAAGTGTGACCGCGCAAGGAGAAAATTAAAATACCACAGTCATAACACATTTAAAATGCGCGGTTAAAAATCTTTTCTTTTGCGCCTTTTTTTTAGGTCAACCTTAAATTTTAAAATATCGGTAGACTTACAGAAATTCAATTAAGCTGAATTTTACAGTCAAAATTTTCATAAAAATTGCTTTTATTTTAAAAATGAAAAAAAACCCGATCAGCAAACTATTTATTAGTTTTCAAAAGTTGAGTTATTGACAAATTGTTGATTTATAAAAAACATTAATTCGCTCCGCTGCACACACACATGGACGAAAAAAATATAAGCCACAAAATTAGATTTTTACAAACACAATCCCTAGATATGTGCGTATGAGTGCATTGCAGCTGACTAAGGATGTGAGATTTGCTTAAATTCAAATTCATGATAATACTTATATCCTTTACTTTTTTTTTTTTTAATATTTCATTTACATTTCCACAAAAGATTTAAAAAATTTTCTTACAGATTTTTGTATTTTAAATTTGAAATCGCATTGAAAATATTTGAGGGAATTACCGTTACAAACGCAGAGACTGAAAAAACACACGAAGTCATCTAATCAGCTTGAGAGTTTATTAGCGACTTACTCGCATTATAACTTTGTCTGTGTTACAATACAAGACTCATTGTAGAGATACGAGATGCATTGCTTCGAGTGAATAACATTTTTCAACACTCCTCCTCAATGCAAGTGCGTTATAAATATTGCTAGTAAAAATTCAACATTCTTACAAATTCATGGTGTTTTTTCTTCGCCAAATTCTTGGTCAATACAACTGCAATCATTACCTCAGTAGAAGCATATTTAAAAACAATCTGACCTTCGTTTAGTATCTGACGTACAAAGTGATATCTTATATCTACATGCTTCGTCCTAGCATGATGCACCGGGTTCTTTGCCAATTGTTGGGCACTTAAGTTGCCGCCATACATGACCGTTGGAATAGTCGCGTCGCCACAACCAAGCTCGATAATAAGCCGTCTCGTAGCAACTGCCTTCTTACACGCCGTCGACAACACCATGTACTCAGCTTCGGTGCTGCTGACAGCCACGCTGTGCTGCCTCTCCGATTTCCATGAGATTGGGCCACTGGCTAGGAAGAAAACGTAGCCAGTGAACGATTTTCGATCAATCCTATCGCCGCCCCAGTCGGCGTCAACATAGCCAACGAGAGCTTGTCCTGTCCGTTTGTAGTGCAGCTTGTAGTTTATCCTAGCCATGGTTACCACCCGCTAAGTGCTCGCTGTGCGGATCCTTGTTTCGATGTGCTAATTTCGCAACGGAATGCAAAATATCGGGTCGGGCCGTGAGAGCCAGCCACATCAGCTCACCAACTGCTGATTGATACGCTGTTTCGTCCACTTTAGCGCATTTTTCGTCACACGCAACCTGATACCCTGCGTCCAAAGGCGTAGATGCAGGTCTGCAACACTGTAGATCATGTTGACGCAAAAAATCCTGAATGAATTGCGTCTGCACAAGAGTGATTTCTCCCAGTTCATACTCGCGTTCTATCTCCATGCCGAGGAACAGTCGTATTGCGCCTTTATCAACACATTCGAAAGCCGTCGAAATCGATGTCTTGATTTCAATCAGATCTGGTTTGCTTTGACATGCTATAATTAGATCATCAACGTAAACAAGAATTAACGCAATATTACCATCGCCAACTCGTTTATATAAGCAAAGCTCATTTTCCGTTGGGAGAAAACCAGCCTGCTTCAGTCCGTATATTGCCTTTTTCAGCAATAGCACCTTTCCCGTCTTGCTGCCGTCTTCATAACCTTCGGGTTGTTGCATGTACACTGTCGCATCCAGATCGCTGTTGAGGTACGCAGTGCATACATCCATCTGGTGAACGTAGAGTTCCATTTCAGCTGCCATGGCCAAAATCAACCGGATGCTTTCCAATCTGCAGACTGGTGAATATGTCTCGCTAAAGTTTACACCATAACGCTGGGAACAGCCTTTCGCCACTATACGAGCCTTGAACCTATCAACATTGCCAGTTGAGTCACGCTTCACACTGTACACCCACTTACAACCAATGGGTTTCTGGTTGTCAGGTGGATCGGCTACTTCCCAGGTCTGATTCGTAATCTTATTCCGAACGCATCGCTTCGCGCCACCGGGTAGAAAGTGCACCGCTGACCGCTTCATTGTACGTCGATGGTATTTGTATTTCACTCGCAGCCAAATTTCCAAGTGTGTTACACTGTTTCCTTGGGCGACCGGGTCTGCCCGTACGTAAAATCTTTGGCCTGCCACGTCCGACTCGATCCACTTCCAGCTCCAAACCGCCTTCGTCCTCACTACCCACGCAGTCCATTCCCTCACTATCGCCGCCGCCTTCATCTTTGATGCCGTGTTTATCAGAGATGCCCTCAGCCAGCTCAGAGGATTTTTGTTCGATGTCCTCGCCATAACTGCTTGGTATTTCCGCGGCCCGCTGCCAATCAAACGAAATCGTCTCATCTCCAGAAAGCTGCTGTCCACTGTCATTTTTGTCAAAGAGAACATCTCTCTTCTCGACCACCTGCTGCTTTTTAGGGTCGTAAAGCCTGTACGCCTTGGCCGCTCTCGAATACCCAACCATGCGATACTCCGTGCCCTTGGGTTGGAACTTCCTTCTATGTACGCCTTTGTCTAGCGCCACTGCAACGGAGCCAAAAACTTTGAGATGACTGACAGATGGCTTCTTACCAGACCACGCTTCCCTAGGCGTCATGTTGGCCAGAGCAGTTGTAGGTGACCGATTGCGTAAGTATACCGCAGTGTAAACTGCCTTTGGCCACAGTGCCTCGCATAGTCTAGAATGCACTAATAAACACCTGGACATCTCTACCAAAGTCCGGTTTAAACGCTCAGCAACTCCGTTTTGTTGCGGCGTGTAGGGAACTGTCAGCTGCCGTATTATCGCATTTGATCTCAGGTAATCATCAAATGTCCGATTCACGTACTCGCGACCGTTGTCGCTTTGGATGCAGAAAAGATTCTTTCCCGTGTGTCGCTCAGCCATATTTTTAAATTCAACGAATTTATCAAACACTTCGTCTTTGCGCTTCAGGAAATAAATGAACACGCGCCTCGACTTGTCGTCTACGATTGTTAGGAAATATCTTGAGCCACCTAGCGAACTTGTTCCGAATGGTCCACACACGTCAGAGTGAACTAGCTGTATCAACTCCTCTGCACGATTTTCCGTTTGAGATCGAAAAGGTTTCACGAAAACCTTGCTCACCATGCACGTCTTACATGGCGATCTGCGCGAAAAATCGGCGTTTTCCAATCCATTCACCAACTTGGTTTTACTGAGCTCCGTAAGGCTTGAGTAATTTAAATGTCCGAGCCTTCTGTGCCATAAAAATGCGTCAGGCTCATGTGCAGCATAGCATTTATTTTGCGATTCAGAAAATAAGTACAAGTTTCCGACTTTGTTTACATTTACATGGACGTCATTGTACTTCTGCACAACATTTGCACCGTATTTACCGAACGTAACTAAACAGCCATTATTTGCTGCTTGGCTCACGGACATAAAAGTACTTTTTAATCTCGGTACATACAGAACATTTGATAGTTTTAGTTGACACTCTCCTAATTGCAAATTCACTTCGCCCTTTCCTTCCGCTCTTAACAGGCCATCGTCAGCGAGTCCAATCATTTCGGTGTGCTCTTTAAACTCTGTGAAAATGTTTCTCTCACAGCACATGTGGCTAGTTGCGCC